>CM021108.1:145983732-146401881 GCA_007115665.2 Sequoiadendron giganteum
GGAATAATTAAATAAATTAAGAAATTTATTTGATTATAGGAAGACATTAGACTATTAGTGACGCATTAAATAAATAAATAATTTATTTATTTAATAATCATGAAGAATGAAAAGATATGAATTAATTAAATAATTATGAATTACTTAATTAATAGTTGAAAGTGAGTCAAGTATGTTAGGAAGAAAATGATTAGAAATGGAACTTGCAAGCCTAGGTCAGTTTTATGTGTCTACATTTGCCCCTCTTTGTCATAATGCAACCTGTCGCATTGTGGCAAAGAAAAATAAGTCAAACATATGCCCCAGTGCAAGATAAGATGAGGAAGAATGATGAGGAGGATTGCGGTATGCCCCCTCGGGAGGACAGACGGGTTCCGAGAATACGAGTGTGCTCTCGAAATGGAATGAGAAGAATAGAATATGGAGAGACAAAGAAATGTTAGTGAAAAACATATGGATGATGATATGAATGCAATGCCTATATGAGATGCATGTTAGTTCCTAGATTAAATCCTTCAATGTTTACCATAGGACTTTAATATTTGTTGCTCTTTAATCATCATTGGGCGAAAATGTCATGATGGCCGACAAACACTATGATATGACATAAATCAAGGTGTGCAAGGTCGAACCATCACGTAAGACAAGCAATCACAGACAAGGATGATCATGATGCATACTAAGAGCGCAATTGCCCCAGTCCTTTTGTCATAACCAACCGCAAGTAGAAAAAGACAAGGACAAACCATGAAATGTCGTTGCTTCTCTAAATCTTGTTTCCAGGACATCCTCGAGAAACTAGCAACATGATTGTCAAAAGAACAAAAATAATGCCACCATCATGAGACATCGTTGTTTTTCTAAATCTCATAGTCAGGACATTGTTGAGAAACTAGTAACATGAGTGTCAAAAGATAAGACAAACATCATGAGACATCGTTGTTTCTCTAAATCCTGTTGTTGAGATCTCGTTGAAAAACTAGTAACATGATGAAAAGGCCAAAGACAAGTGCCAAGTATTTGCCAAGTGTTTTAAGATCAAGGTTGCCAACTGTCGAGCAATATCGAATTCAGGAAGGACACATCCTAAATGACATTGATACCGAGGAGAATCCATCAAAATTCCAAATGATGAGGACAATGCTTAGGAAGGACACATCCAAAAGCATAAAGAAATGACAAGAGTTTCTCTTCAGGAGGACACATCTGAAGAAAAGCCCAATGTTTGCCAGGTTAAATGTCTTGATAGAATTTGATTACATGTTCTCGCTGACATGCTAAAAAAAGTTGATAAAACTGATTGCTGATAGAAAGTTCGCTTGAGATTTGATAGGCGATTTGTTTGATTTGAAGATTGTTTGATGTGTGTGAAAGTGTTGTGCCATGACCCCTAATGGACTGACCTAGTGCGGCCTCGGGGGCTCATCGATTGATGGCCTTGCCTACGTCGTGCACTCAGAGACCTCGTAGTTCGACACAAGCAATGACCTTGTCCAAAGGACAAAAGTTTGAATCATGATTTTATTTTCACAAACCTAGAAAGACTAACCTAATGTCTCGGGGATTCAAAGATGAATCTTGCCTACGTAGCAAATGCGCAGAGACAACGTAGTTCGGACATGGACAAAGACTGACTGACGCAACTGACTAGATTGATGGGACAAGCATTGATTCTGACTCTGTTTTTGGAATTTTGACATTGATTTGGATGTTTTTGTATTTTCTCAGGACGCTTTTTGATTTTTAGGTCTTTTTTTCAGGACTTTTTCAGATTTTTAGGATTTTTTCAGGACTTTTTCAGATCTTTAGGATTTTTTCAGGACTTTTTCATATTTTTAGGATTTTTTCAAGACTTTTGAGAATGCAAGATCCTGTGCAGTACCCACTGCAATTACATAATAAAGTTCTTGCCCCCAGACAGAGCAGGGATTAACTGATTCTAATGATATGGAGATAGGTAGACGCAACGTAAAGGCAAGGATATGCAAGGAATGATGTCAACCAAATTTTAACCATGGTTGGAATTGACAGGACTTAGAATGCATGTCGTGAATGTGTCAGGCCTTTGTGATTATGACAAATGGGTAAAGGTCGATTTGAGTGACAGTAGATGGCAAAGCAATGATCGACTACGCATGGCGCCTGTTTGCCAAGTTTTCACCATGGTACTTATCCAAAGCGCTTGTTTGCCAGGTTTTCACTATTGGATGAATTTATTTCTTTTTACTATTTTTGCCATTTTTTAACTTTTTTGGTGTCACCAGGATGCCTGTTTGCCAGGTTTTCATCAAGGGACGATTTTTCTATTTTTTTAATTTTTTTGTATTTTGGGTTTTTTAGCCAAGCTCTTTGATGCTATGTGTAGAACTTTCTCAAATGTAAGCTGTTGATAGGTTCTGTCAACTGTTCTCCATCAGGTGTGGCCAACTGATAAGCTCCAGAACCAAATGCGACAGTAATAATGTAAGGACCAAGCCAATTAGCCTCAAATTTGCCAGGCTTTTCACGGTCAGCCTGATTTTTTGGGTTCTGCATTAGGACTAAGTCACCGATTTCAAACTTTCTTACCATCACTCTTTTGTTATAACTTCAGCAAAGATGATTTTGATATGCCTGCAAATGATTTAAGGCATTTTGTCGTCTTTCTTGTAACATTTCTAGCTCATGCAGGCGAGACTGTCTATACTCTTCATCATCGATCATTCCTTTCAAAGAGACCCGAAGAGAAGGAATTTCAACCTCGATGGGCAATATGGCCTCAGATCCGTAGACAAGAGAAAATGGAGTGGCTCCAGTGGGTGTGCGAATGCTGGTTCGGTAGGCCCATAAAGCAGGATTGAGTTGTAAGTGCCAATCTCGGCCAGCGTCATTGACGGTCTTCTTCAGAATGCGAAGAATTGTTTTATTTGATGCCTCAGCTTGACCGTTACCTTGTGGGTAATATGGGGTGGAGAAATGATGTTGGATGTGGAATTGCGAACAGAGTTCACGAACGTCCTGATTTTTAAATGGACTCCCGTTATCTGTGATGATGGATTGCGGAACACCATACCGGCAGATGATGTAATTCAAAATAAACTTGGATATTTGCTTACCGGTGATGTAAGTGAGAGGGACGGCTTCAATCCACTTAGTAAAATACTCAGTGGCGGTGATTATGAATTTATGGCCATTTGAAGAGGATGGATGAATCTTACCCACGAGGTCGAGTCCCCATTGTGCGAAGGGCCATGGAGAAGTGATTGGTCTCAATTCCTGTGCAGGTGCATGAATCAGATCACTGTGCACCTGGCATTTCTGACATGTTCTGACAAACTGGAGAGCATCTTTTTCCAATGTCGGCTAGTAGTACCCAAGTCTGGTGACTTTCCTAGCTAAGGTTGGACCACTCGAATGAGATCCGCATATACCCTCGTGTACTTCTCGTAAAGTCATTTGGGCTTCATCAATGTCAAGACAGCGAAGAAGGGTGTTGTCAAATCCACGACGGTATAAGGTATCACTGACGATGGTATGTCTAGCCGCTTTTCGGATAAAGGATTTTCGTTGGTTGTTGGACAAGTTGGGTGGAAGGGTTTGGGTTTTAAGATAGTCGTATATGTCCTGATACCAAGGCAAACTGGGACCAACAATCTCACACACCATTTCTAACTCTGGAATATCATATGCAGGCATCAGCAGTTGTTCCACTAAGAATTCAAATTGTGACACATTCTTAGGGATATCTAGGAGAGATCCAATAGTAGCCATTGCATCGGCCGCCTTATTTTGTGTTCTCGGGATTTGCTCAAATGCAATCATTTTGAAATACATTAGGAAACTATCCACCATTCTCTTGTAGGGCAGAAACTTCTCATCTTTTGTGTCGTAGTCATCATTCACTTGATTGATGACCAACTGAGAATCTCCGAATATGAGCAATGTCTGAATTTTCCATTTGATTGCTATCTTGAGACCTGTGACCAATGCCTCGTATTCTGTGATATTATTTGTACAAGGGAAAGCAATCCGAAATGATTTAGGAATTGAATCCCCTTGTGGTGTAATAAATAATATGCCAGCTCCTGAGCCATGACCAGTGTGGGACCCATCAAAGTATAGTTTCCATGGTAATGCAGGTTCGACGTGAAAAATAGACTCATCAGGAAAATCAACTACCAAAGGGTGGGTAGCCTGGATTGGTGTGTCTGCAAGTTGATCGGCTATTACTTGACCTTTTATAGCCTTGCGCTCCACATACTGTATGTCATACTCACTTAAAATCATGACCCACTTCGCCAAGCGACCTGTCAATGTCGCACGACTCAGGAGATATTTTAATGGGTCAATCTTCGCTATCAAATGTGTTTGATGGCTCAACATATAGTGTCTTAGTTTTTGCGCCGCAAAGACAACTGCAAGGCATGCCCTTTCAATGGTTGTGTAGTTGAGCTCATATCCAATTAGTGTGCGGCTGATGTAGTATATGGCTCTTTCTTTTTCTTCATGGTCATTTTTTGCCAATAATGCCCCTAATGCATTTGTCGTTGCAGAGACATAAAGGATCAACGATTTTCCCTCAATAGGCGGCATTAACACTGGTGGTGTTAATAGATATTCTTTAATTTGGTCAAAGGCTATGTGGCATTTATCCGTCCATACAAAAGGATTGCTTTTACGTAGCAGATATTGGAATGGTTGACACTTGTATGCCAACTGTGCAATGAAGCGGCGAATAGACTGTAATCTGCCCTGAAGTGATCGCAACTCACTAATCCCTTTTGGCAGAGGCATATCTAGAATTGCTTTTACTTTTTCTGGATCAACCTCAATGCCTCGTCTTGAAACTATGTATCCCAACAGCTTACCTGAAGTGACTCCAAAGACACATTTCTTTGGGTTCAATCTAACCTTGTAATCTTCAAGCCGTCTAAAAATTTTGTCCAAGACCTTGAGATGATCCTTCCTTGTCAAAGATTTTTCCAATAGGTCATCTACATAATCTTCCATTAAGATATGCATCATGTCATGGAAGATTGTTGTCATAGCCCTCTAGTATGTGGCGCCTGCATTTTTTAGGCCAAAAGGCATGACGTTCCAATAGTACGTTCCCCATGGGCAGGTGAACACCATTTTATGTTGATCTTCTGTGGCAATTCGAATTTGGTTATATCCCGAGAAACCATCCATGAGGGATAGCATCTCGTATCTTGCTGTGAGATCAACGATCATGTCTATGTTTGGTAGGGGGAAGTCATCCTTTGGGCAAGCCTTGTTCAGATCCCTGAAATCCGTGCAGATACGGATTTGTCCATTTGGCTTTGTAACAAGAACAATATTGGATATCCAATCAGCATAGTCTATTGACCTTATGAACCCAGCATCTAGTAATTTCTTTAGTTCGGCTTTTACCAAGAGTGCAATCTGTGGATGCATTTTGCGCAACTTTTGTTTCACTGGCTTGATTCCTAAGATGAGAGGAAGATGATGCAAAACTAGTTCAGGATCAAGGCCTGGCATGTCAGCATATGACCATGCGAAGTTAACTTTCCTGTCTGTGAAGAATTGTTTAAATTCAGGTTTTTCTTCATCTGATAATGATGCGGCCAAGAGAATCATTTTGGGATTCTCTAGTGTAGCTATGTTAACTTCTATTGTATCCTCAATGAGCATGGCCGATTTTTCCTGTGTTACGGGGAGAAAGTCCAATCCTCCATCCTTAGGCACCTCAGAGAGGTTTTCACCTTCAGATGCGTCCTTTGTTTTTACTATTTTTCTGCCAGAAGGTGCCTTGCGGTTTTCACCTAAAGGCATTTCTTTTTCTTTTTTATTTTTTGTATTTTTGTGACTGGAGGATTGCACAGTCTCCCCAAAGTAAGCTGCACAATCGAGATCAATGGCGAACCCTATTTTGTGATCCCCCCATGGAATACCTTCTCTTAGTCCCATGAATTCTGCAATTGCCTCGTCATTCTGAAATATGTCCATCACTGGTGGATCTTGTTGGTCCCAGTCGATTAGTTGTGGGTAAACAAGGGAGATTCCATCGTCGGTGTTGGTAAAGGATGGGGAAGATGCGAAAAGTGTGCAAATTGATGCCTCAAGTGTAAAGGCAAAGTTATCAATTTGCACTTCTGTGTCTGATGCAATGGATGGTCCATACTCTGAGTCAGATGAATCAAATTCAAAATGATAATATGGGATGAAATTATCAACATCGTGACTAGTGGTAGGCATTTCATAATTATGGATAATGGGTTCAAATGGGTTAGGCTCATGGGTGGGCTCAGGAATGGGGTGGGGTGATTCAGGTATTGCCGATGACACTTTGTGTTCCTCTGGATTCCAAGGAATGCTCACCCATTTTTTGTCTTTAGAATGTCGGTCAATAGGGGCAATGTTATATTGTTGGCGGAATCGTTCTTCAAAGGAAGGTTGGCCAGGTTCTAAGAATAGTTCATCAATGTCATAGTCACTGATGGTTTTGTTAGATCCCCATTCCCATTCATTTGAGTCTGTTTCGGTTAGGGATTCTTCGCATGTCTCAACACTTTCTGTAGCCATTACAACCTTACTTGAAAGTTCAAGGGCACATTGATCGTCAATTTTGATTTGGTCATACCCTAGCCCTATGTATCTTGGTCTTGCCTTTATGATAATGGGTTCCCGTCTTCCATTGTTGTTCTTTCCAAGGCCGCTTGTGCTGTCGAAACCTAGGGCCTTGCATATATCATAACCTTTTCCATAAAGGTGTAATGGTAGTGGAGATAACTCTATAGGGTCTTTGTAGATCCAGTTATCTATGTCAATAATGACTTCATTACCCATATCGCCCCACCGTGTAAAAACACTTTTCGGTGGAACCTTGAAAGTGGTTTTGGGCTCAACTACAAAACATGGTCTACCATAGACTTTGGGTGGCTTTGGTATTGTGGTAATATAGTAAGTCGTATTCAATTTGAACTCTCCACAGCCTAGGTCCTCGATCTGTAAATCTTTACTTGGTATAGAGGCCGATGAAGATGGTGTGGTAGATGATAATGGAATGGATGATTTTGTGAGTGTGGATGGGTCAATATATTTGGATGAAGTGGAAGTGGAGGCCTCCTGATTGATGGGTACTTGATGTTCAGCGGTGGCTCGCAGATTTGTGCAGTATTGAAACGGATCAGGATCTCCTGGGATAGTGATCTCGGTACCATCAAAAGGGAATTTTAGGCATTGGTGGTATGTGGATGGAATGGCCTTTAGAGCATGAATCCAAGGTCGACCAAGTAAGATGTTGTAGTGTATATCACGATCCAGGACTTGGCATGTTGTGTCTATGATAACTGGTCCCACCCAGAGTGGAAATGTAATGACGCCTTTAGAAGCGCGTTCTTCATCATCATATGCCTTAATGACGATGCTCTTGCTAGCATCTACACATGCATCAGTGAAACCAAGAGCTTTAACCAGTTTTAGAGAGCAGATGTTCAATCCTGCTCCGCCATCTACTAGGACTCGTCTAACCTTATGCTTGTGGACAAAAACCTCAATATGAAGGGCATCATTATGAGATGGTTTGGGTGAGGAATAGTCACTATCTGAAAAGGTGATGTGATGAGGCGAATTTAGGTATCTGACCATAGTCTCAAAGTGGTTGACATCAATGTTGGTTGGGATGGATGACTCTTGCAAGACCTTATCCAGGATGGCCTTATGTGTGGGTGAGATACGGAGCAATTCAAGAATGGATATTTGAGCAGGTGTTTTATTCAATTGCTCAATAATGTTGAACTCTGGTTTAGGGGTTGACTGTTTTGCAGATGGACCAGGTATGGTGATTTTTGATTCATGTGCAGAAGGACCTGGGATAGTGACTTTTCCTTTGCGGGTGGTGACATTGCATTCTGGGGCCTTTTTAATGGTGATGGTATTAACACATTCATCTTCATCAGCAGCACGAAGATTGTTAATAATGGTACCATCGGGATAATTGTAGGTAGGATGACCATTAGTGTAGGTGGGACGGATGCAGTTGGCTTGATGATTGGTATTCGTTGTGCCAGATGAGGAAGCTTTACCATGATCCTGCAATGGGTTTTTATGTATAGTGTGATCCGCATTAGATGTGAAGGATTGACCACCTAGCTCGATGGTGTGGTTCTCAATGAGGTCTTGCACCAGATTTCGCAATTGACGACAAGAGGATGTTTTGTGCCCTTTGACACGGTGGAAATCACAAAATGCATTATCATCCCACCACGCTGGCTTGAACTGACCGGGGTCATATGGTTTAGGGTCTTCCAATGTTATGACCCCGTTTTGAAGAAGTTTCTTTAAGACAACTGCAATAGGTTCACCCAAAGGGGTGTATGTACGTTTTTGGAATTGTCGTGATTGGCATGGTTGTCTTTGATTGGTTTGAGTAGGATTGCTTTGGACAACATTTGCAGTTGGTGTGGGTGTAGTTATAGGTGCATTTTGACTTTGTACTCCTTTGATTGTGAGTACATGACCAGTTGTATTAACGGTTTTTGCATCAACTACACCATCGTTGGTGATATGCTTGTTCTTAACCCAATATTTGTTTTTTTCATTTGAGCTACTTGGGTTATTGTTTGAAGTGGTGTTGATGATTTTGCCACCATATTTTAACTCACCTTTGGCGATCAAGGCTTTTTCAAGTTGGACACCTTTTTCAACAAGATCAACAAAAGTGGTGCAACAATGGACCTGTAATCCATACCTTAGCGGTCCAAGGAGAGTTTGTACAAACATGGTTACTTTCTCCTTTTCAGGTATTTCTACAGGACACCTGCTTGCTAAGGTTCTCCATCTTTGAAAAAATGGAATGAAAGTCTCTCCCGCATCCTCTTGGGTAAGTCTACATAAGGAGGCAATGTCAATGTCTGTGTCAATGTTGTAGGCATAGTTCTCCACAAACTTGTTTGCCAATTCATTCCATGTTTTTATTCCCTTAGGCAATAGTGAGAACCATTCTAGTGCATGCCCTGCGAGACTTCTTGAAAAGAGTCTCATGAGATAGGTTTGTTCATAAGCTATGTCCATGCAACTAGTGGTGAACTCTCTTATGTGTTCAATGGGGTTCGTCTTGCCTTTGTACTTAGGGAAATGAGGTACTACATACCCATGAGGAAAAGGTGGCATGTACAAGGTGGTGTCAAACGGATATGGACACAAGTCATGTGACATGTAAGACTTTTTGTTGGATTGTTGCAAGGTCTCTACTTGTGTTTGAAGAGCAGCAAGTTGTAGTGTGAGTGCCTCCACAATGGGGTTGTTGGTAGCATCACACATGTTTGTGAGAGGTATGGCTTGGTTTCCCACTTGTTGTGATGAGATGTGTTGGTTTTGAATGTGTTGTTGGTGAGCAAAGTGAGTGTTCTGATTGTGTGGTTGTTGAAAATGGGTGTATTGATGGGGATTATGTTGTTGTGTATGCACTTGTGTAGCATATGTGGGGATTTGAGATCCTGCCATGTTGGATTGAATTTGTGGGCCTTGTCGACTTTGAGTATGTTGATGTCCAAATGGAGTAAAAGATTGGGTGCCTTGATTGCCTTGACCAAATGAGGTATTTGGGCCTTGATCGGTGTTTTGTCCTAAAGGAATGTTGGTATTAACTTGTGAATAATTAGGTTGGGGTCCTTGAATGGTAATTCTTCGTTTATTTCTCCCCAAAGGATTTGATGAATTAGTTACCATAGTATTTGAGGGACCTCCTAACAAGTTTGTTGATGTACCCATGGAATTAAATGATGTTCCAAAGATGGGTGAGGTGGTTGCCCCCATTGTTGATCCAAATGTTTGTGAAGGAGTAGTAGTTGTTTGTTGGGGGATGAATTGTGATGTGGTGTTGTTTTGGGTAGATGATCCTCCAATGGATGTTGTGTTGGTTGTGGTAGTAGTATGACCAAGGGAGGTAGTATTGATGGTGTTAATGGTGTTTTGTAGAGAGGCTCCCATGTCAGTACTATGTGATTGGTGATTAGGGGATGTTGCTCTAATGGTGTTGAGGTCAAATCCATGTGGTAACCTGGTTCCTTGGTCAAGAAGCATGGCTAAATATCTGGATGAGTCATGTAGGACTAATTCGTCCACAAAAGAGGTCACTTCTGGGTTTTGGGCAGCAGCTTGTAAAACTTCCCCTTTTTGGTTTCTATAGATGAATTGCTCAAATTGGTTGTGTGGAATAGATGTCTCATCAAAAGGATTGATTGTAGAATTTCCCATATCATTATCAAGAGTGTTCATGTTGTTAGGGAATAAATTCATGTCATTGGTGAAATCGGTAAAATTGGGGTCTTGACCAAAAGAATCCATGAGTCTTTTCTTTTTTTGTAATCTAGTTTCAACCATAAAAAGTTTTGCTCAACTTTGGGATGATGAGGGATAATGAGTGATAATGACCTAAATATGACACTATGTTTTTGTGTTTTTTTTTTTTTTTGAGAATGAGGAATGTTATGAAATGAAAATGGGAGATGAAAGGTTTGTGGATGCAAATGGTATGACTCTAAAATGAGGAGACTAATGATATGCAAACTAAATGGAACCTAAGATGCACTCACTATTGAGAAATCTAAGGAAATGACTACTTGACCAAACAAAGTGCTTGCAATGTTTCAGGTTTGGAAAATCAATGGACCATAATAGGACTAAAAGAGGACAAATTGAAGTTTCCACACTAGACTGTTGAGTGGGAAACAATTCACAAAAGTTTTGACTAAATGACTAAGGGTGATTGGGTCCAATGATAACCTACTTTTGAAGACAAAGTCTTGACAATGGATGGTAAGGAGTGTATTCCTAAAATCTGCAAAGTGAGTGTCTAAGGAGATGGTAAAACTTAATAATGCAACTAGTCAAATGCAAATGGAAACCTATGGTGATCCTAAGAATGCCATCTATAATGTCATGATGAAGGAAGTTGAGCAAATCAATGTCTAGTTTGATAGATTTGTTTCACTTGGCAAAGTTGTTTCAGATTGTTGCAAGTTTGATGTTTTATTTGTCTCAAAACAGTTGGCAAATACATGGTGTTGTAAAAATGATGAAAATCAACCACATAGAAGTCATTTTACAAAATCTTATGGCTGTAAGGATAGTATTCTTTTGGATCCCACTAACCGCATATCCTTAGCGGATGAATTCAGAAGCTTGGCCCCACAGGCTCCCCCTTACAGTGCACTCACTTCTCAGAGCAACCAAGCTTCCAACCTCCATGAAACTCCCATGGCAGATTGATCATCTCTACTAAGAACTGCGTAGGTGCGGGTGTCATCACAACGACCGTTGTTGTACCAAAGAATAGAAGGTTTTTGGCTTGCTAAAATAAGGGATTTAATTCGGACATCCGTTCGAGTGGTTATACATGGGGCCAAGATTAAGCTCCATTATGGAGGCACTCCAGCCTGAAGAGGTTAAGCTCAACAGGGTTTTGGGGAGTACTACTTGGTCCGTATAACATATCTGCACTCGTAATCTTAGGTTTTCCCTTAAGATTCACATTTATATACCGGTCGGAAGTAGCTTGGCTAAAAAGCTTCGTTTTCGGTTTGAGTCACTTTGGGGTGAGTACTTTTTCCCACCAAAGTAGGCCCAATTTTCTAAAGTTCAACAAAAGCAAATTAGAATATTCATAGTTCAATCGATCCTTGTTTAAAAACAAGAAGTGAAAACATGAATATCCTAACTCACACTCGCATGGTGTTCATTTTAAGCCCAAATCAAAATGTGTTGACAAACATAAAAAAAACATGGAGTTCATTTTAAACGTTTTTAGTATTTGTCAAAACATGGGGTTCATTTTAACTGTTTGTAGTGTGAGCTAACTAAGAGTTCATTTTAACCCAATGCTATGAAAATGCAAATTCATTTTAAACCAATGAGTTGTAATGCAAGTTGTGTTCTTTTTATCCCAATGAGTATGCATGCATGTTCATTTTAACCCATGAATGTAAAATGCAAATTTTTTCTAAGATTTGTGAAATAAACAAGAAAAATGTTAGACTCCTTGCCACAAGCTGCAAACAAAAAATTAGTAACCCAAAATCTTGAAGCTACTAAACAGAGAAAAAGTGTTGCCCTAACCCTATTTGACTTAGTGCATGCCCAATTCCTAGAGTCAATAATAGTTTCTCTTACACCCAGGATCACACAAGTGTGCAAGGGGAGAGGATACTTCTATTATTGATCACTAGGGTTAGCTAGTCAAAGTAAATCTGATTTTTGGAACTACATTTTACATTAAAATTAAAAACACAGAAAATAGACCTTTACTGAAATTCAAAGAGCTTTCCAGAAATGTAAAGAAACTTGAATAATTCACTGTTTTGCATCCAAAATTAATTTTTTATGAAAAATGATTAAAAATTGAAAACAGCTTCAAAAAATTTTATTTTTTTTACTTCAGGTGCCTGACATCATTCCAAACCTGCAAAAAAAAAATTTGTGAACAGATCTGCAAAATTGTGTGAGACATAAGTCAATCTTTGCAAAACCCTAATTTTTAAAGATCTATTTTTTGTCGAATTATTTTGTAGGAAAATTAAAAATATAAAAAACAGACCCCTATTGAAATTAAATGAGCTTTCTGAAAATGTAAATAAATCCGAAAAATTCGCTAATATGCTCTCACAATTTATTTTTCATGAAAATAACCAAAAACATTATTAAAAATTGAAAACAGATTGAAAAAATCTGGTTTTTGGAAGGGAGGCTCTTGATAATGTTTGCAACCTACAAAAAAAAATTTGTCTGAAAATATGCAGCCGTTTGAGAGATATGGTTGAATCTTTGAAAACCTGCAAAATGGTGCTAAAACCTGCAACAAAAAGCCAAAAACACCTGCAACAAGAAAGATCCAACTCTAAAATTCTTCAAAATATGTCAAAATAGGTCAGGTTCACCAATGTAACAAAGGGAAATTTCTATGGTTAGCAATGTAATATGCAGAACATAAAAACCCAAAGTATGGTAATGGAGTGCATTGGAATAGATGAACAACCTCAAAGGTTGTCTTCATCCTCCATGACTAACCTCCATTACACCTTCTAAATTTGCTGAAATAAATAACTTGCCCTCAGATTTACAAAGAGCAAGTCAATAGAAATGACAAGCCCTAAGCAAACATTGAAGGATTTGATAAACTATATGCTATACTATGCCCTAATGCAATTAGTAAGCATCTAACATTTCTAAATATCAAATGAAATCTAAACTATGCTATGCTAAATGAGAATAATAATGCTATGAAATGCAAACAATTCTAAAAATGCAAAGGACCAGAGATGTAAGAGATGCAAGATGTGACCAAAATTGCTCTTTTATAGAAGAGGCAATTTTGTGTGAATGGCCAAGATTGAAAGTTAGAGATGCCCTAGAATCAATGGACGAGATTCCATATAACAACCCACAATTAGGGTTAGGGCAACATTAGGTCGAATTTGAAATGAAGGGTCAAGATTGCCTTTTAGAAAATCAAATCAATGGCTGACAATGCATGTGACAAGAGATTCCTTGGGCACGAAAAACGGAGTCATTGGGGAATCAAATAATAATTTAAAATTATTTGATTTAAGAGGGGATGTTGACTTTTTAAATTAAAAACTATTTTAATTCAAAAAGGGTGGGGTCATGTGACAGTAAATAATTTAATTTAAATTATTTACTAAAAGAGGGAATTAAAAAGGGGACTTATTTTAAATAAATAAATATTTATTTAAAATGAGCACAATAAAATAGGAGAGATTAAATAAATAAATTTATTTAATTTAGGTGTTGGGACTTATTTTAAATAAATAAGATTTAGAAGAAATTAAATAATAAGAATTATTTAATTTTGGTGAGAGGGTTAAATAATAAAGATATTATTTAATTTAGAGGAATGTGACAAAATGGAACCTTTTAAATTAGATATAAAGATTTAATTCAAAATTAGGGAAGTGGATCAAATTAAATAAATGAAATTTATTTATTTTAGAAGAGAAAAGGTTAATGAATAATTAGATAATCAAACATAATTATTTAATTATAGTGGAAGGTGGATTAGATAAATAAATAAGAATTTATTTAATTTTAAGGGAAGGAGGACTTAATTAGTGATGTAATTAAATAAATAAATAAAGTTATTTATTTAATAATTAGAAAGACATAAAGGGCAGGAATAATTAAATAAATTAAGAAATTTATTTGATTATAGGAAGACATTAGACTATTAGTGACGCATTAAATAAATAAATAATTTATTTATTTAATAATCATGAAGAATGAAAAGATATGAATTAATTAAATAATTATGAATTACTTAATTAATAGTTGAAAGTGAGTCAAGTATGTTAGGAAGAAAATGATTAGAAATGGAGCTTGCAAGCCTAGGTCAGTTTTATGTGTCTACACTCTCCCATAGAAATGAGGAACATTTTCTTCCAACATCATGGTTCTAGCAGTGTCTAGAATGGTTATGTTCTTTCTTTCAACAACTCCATTTTGTTGAGGGGTTCGGGGCTTAGATAACTATCTTTGGATTTCATGCTCTTCATAGAAGGAATTGAATTCCCAGAAGTGAATTCACCACCTCTGTCTAGTGTTGACATTTGATCTTTTGACCTAACTCGTTCTCTGCCATAACTTTGAAACTTTTGAACTTTTCTAATGCTTCATGTTTTTCTCTTAAGAAAGCAACCCATATCATTCTAGAATAATCATTAATGAGCAACATAAAATACCTTTCACCTTGTAGACTTCTGATTCCAGATGGACCACATAGATTAGTATGTATCAAATCCAACACTCCATTAGAGCTATATTTTTTTCTCTGAAAATAATTTCTTGTTTGCTTTCCCATCTGACATTCCTTGCACATAGTGTCAGTAGGATTTACTAGTTTAGGAAGATCTTTGACTGCTTGAGTAGTGCTTATCTTGACAATGCTATCAAATTTCACATGACACAACCTCCTATGCCATAATTAGCTTACATCAATCTAAGCAATTAAACAAATTTAACTAGCAGCACTCAAATGAAAGATATTACGTTTTGTCTTTGTACCTAAAGCAATCATATTCCCAAAACTTCCCCTTATTCTAAACTTACCATCCTTGAATTGAAGATTGCAACCCTTGTCTACCATCTTTCCAACACTCAATAAGTTATGCTTTAAGCCTTCTACATAAATAACATCATCAATATTATACTTACCACCAAAAGAAATAGTCCTTTTTCCATGAATCACACCAAAAGTGTTGTCTCCAAATCTTACAACACCGCCATCATAGTCTTCCAAGCTTACAGACTTTCTTTTGTCACCATTCATATGATGTGAGCATCTGTTGTCAATTACCCACTCATCCTTTTCTTCAATTTTTCTGCAAGAGCTTTCTCAACATTCACATTGCTAGTATATTTAGTGGAAACCTAACCATTTTATTTGATAGCAATAAATACCCATTCATATTCATTTCTAATTTTTTTATCAGATTCTTCATGAGTTACACCTTCTTCAACATAATAATATTTCCTTTGAAATCTAGTCTTCTAAGGTTTGTGCTTAGAAACTATTTTAGGACATTTAGATGCAAAATGACCTATTTTACTGCAAGAAAAACATTTAATAGGTAACTTTCCTTTGTACTTACCATGACCTCTAGCTTCTCTTTTCACAATTAATGCTTCTAGTTCTTCTAGTTCTCTTTCTTCATATTCAATATTTTTCATCTCATCTTCATATTTGAATGCCCTTTTGGAACTCTCACCCGAATTTTATCTCTGTGGGGTTTTTCCAAATACTGTAGCTTTGAATGTAGATTTAGTCTTAGGAGCAAATTCACCAAATTCACTTAAATCAAAGGTGACAAGTTTTCCAATCAGCATGTCTCTTGTAATATTTGTCACTGTCATGAGTTCGTCAATAGCATGAGCTCTTATTTTGTAGAAGGGAGGCACAGATCTAAGTATCTTAGACACAAATTCTTCATCATCCAAGGTTCCACTAGAACATCTAATTTTCATCACCAGTTCATTTATCTTTTGAGAAAAAGAGAGGATATTCTCATCTTCACTCATCTTCAAGTCTTCCCACTTTCCTTTTAGACTTTGTAGCTTAGCACTCTTCACTAGCGCATCTCCTTCATACAATGTTTCCAACTTTTTCTAGATCTGGTATGCAGTCTTCAATCCTAACACGTTTGTCATCTCCAAATCAGTCAAAGCACTCAACAATGATTCTAGTGCCCTGGTATTAGCTTCTTCTTTCTTTATCTCATCTTCAGAGGATGGACCATTTTGAGGAATAGTGTATGCACTTTGTGTCATCTTCCAGAAAGGTTCTTCAATGTACTTTAGATGGTACTCCATTTTTACTTTCTATAGAGAGAAGTCTATACCATCGAATCTAGGATTATCCTTCTTGTATGATGCCATCTCGAATCACCTCAAGTTTTTAGGCTTCTTTAGAGGAACTAGCGCTGATACCAATTGTTGGAAAAACAAGGATAGACAGTTGAGAGGGGGTGAATCAGTTGTTACCAAAATCAAAATTGTCAAAAATTAATCAATCTTAGATCTTAGATCTAATAAATAAAAGTGAAAGCACAAACTAATAACACATCAGAGACACATGAACACCAAGATTTTATACGTGGAAACCTTGTTAGGGGAAAAACCATGGTGGATGTTAGTCCACAATATTATACACTGTTAGAAGTATGATGAAGAGTAAAGGGGAATGCACTTGCATTCAGGCACACTGCCTAGAGAAAACTTATCAAAGGGAAGGCTCACTGCCTTACATAAAATGATCAAATTAAATCCATCTGATGAAGTTGAACTGAGAAAATAGCTTCTACAAAAGCCTGATTACAGTTCTAATTAGGCGCACAAAAACTTCTATAAACTCTTCCACATTCTTCTCAAACTCCTTCACAATCTACTCTGAATGATCTGACCTTTATTCACACATGTACATCACTTGTACACACTAAGAATTGCAACTAAATGAGGAAAAAAAACACACACACACACAAACACAAACACAAACACACACACACACACACACACACACACACCAACATATATATATATATATCTGCTACACGGATTTACATCAACTATTCAGTTGGCCACAAATAAAGAATAAATTACAACTATTGGCATCAATACATGAATAAATTTCAATGCGCACCAACACAAGTTGGTCAGAACATAGTGAGGACCCAAACAAGCACCTTCAAATATGCCAAACAATAAAATATTAATCCTCATGGATCTGTAACACACTAACATCATCATGTTGGCCAAGAACATGAAAACTTGAGCACACATCAGAAAAATATCCGATCACGAACACTTTGATCATTGAAAATGTACAACAAGGATAGAGCATGATCTAGACTCATCCATGAACATCATAGGTACATGCGGAACACATGAAATTACCAAAATTTCACCTGCTTCACCCAAGAACATTGTCTACAAAAACTGATAACTATAGGAACACAAATCTTCATAACTTCCACAAATCTTGATGCAAACCTCTGAAACTTTTGAATGACACACTAGAAATATTCAACAACAAACCCTTTGAAGTGCACCTTCAGATCTTTAATATACATGAATTTCCAACATTCTGACCTTCTCTACTTCATTGGCTGCCAGTAATATTATTTTTACAATTTCTCAATATCCTCAACATATACAACCTTGAGCATCATCAATTCTAATAGTGTTGACATCAATGACAACCACATATCAACAACAAAATGACAACATCCAACATTATAATCTTTTCCTAGTGTGTGGAGATCAGTCTTCTTAGTATTGAGAGAATCCCAATTCCTTGCACTGTTGCTATCTCTTATCGAAATTGAGTCTCTTTTTATTTTATGTCCTCCAATTGACCTTTCTTCTGGAGGGCATTTGTGAGCTTTGAATTCAATGTTTTGATCTCTTCTTCATGAGTCTACAAAATAGACTCGATCTCTTGTTTCTCTCATTTTTCTCTTTTTGCTTCCTCTTGGGCTTTCTAGAGGTCATTGAAAAATTAAGCTCAGACACTATCCAATTCTTTCTGCACATTCTCCTAGTTGCACATGTATTCTATAATTTTCTCATGTTTGGTGACAACCTCTCTATTTAACTTCTCTATCTCACCATGGAGCCGAATCTATTTATCTCGGGGCTCTTCCATCAATATAGTTGTCTCTCCTTGTTGATTCTATAGCTTCTCTAAGTGGGAGATTTGTGCATCCTTGACTCTAATATTTGCATGCAACCTAATCACTATGTCCTTTTTCTTGGCTAACTCTTCCTCTCTCTTTCTTAACCTTTTGTCCAGTTTCTCATAGTCGGCGTAGACCACCTTCTGGGTAGCCTTAGCTAGAACCATTTTGTCCTGCAGGAGAGTCTCACTAAAGTCGAGGCCTACGAATTTGATGTCATAATCTTCCATCCGAATTTCTATGGTTGGCTTGGATTCTAGAGGCTTCATGGTGGTAATCCACAGGGAATTTTTCTCTTTGTCGAAATAGGCCTCAATCTTCTTCGTGACCAGCTGGACTACATTTTTCACTAGCATTTTATGTTTTCTCACCTGTTAGGCCTAGATTGTTGCATGCAAATGCGTTCTGAGACTCTATGGAGTATCAATTCTTTGTGTAGCCAGAGAAGCACCTAGAGGGAGACTAAAACACGTAATGAAAGGGGGAGTCTCAGATCTATGATTTCATGGAGAGGTGAAAGGAAGTTTTATCATGGAAAAAGGTGGGATGCCATATGGAGATTGAAAAGGGGAAATTCTCGTTGGAGTGAAAGGAGAAGTGGGTAAAAATAGAGGCATTTTCCTAGAGGTAGATGGGTTTGATGAAACCGGAAACATGGATGTTTCAGTATTCTCAAGGGGGTTCCTTGATAGGTCGATCAAAGAATCAATTGCGGCTAAAGTAGATGATGCTAATTTGACACATGGGGGTTCTTCACAAGGTTCACTGTTGAATATGGTTGAAGGCTCATTTAGATCCAATAAATCAGAATTTGTTGATTGAGGGATCATTTCCATAGTCAGAGGTAGAGGAATAACCAGAGAAGTAGATTCATAAAGAAGAGGGGGAGCACAACTTACATGAGTTGCCAAGCCTTAATATCTTGGTGGAGCGGACTCTACTTCTTCCTCTCCTTTGGCTGGCTCACTAGGTCGACATAGATCTTGGATTGGTTTCCTCTTCATGTGGGTGAAATTGATAGATTTAGATCCTTTGGTGGTCGATCTTTCCAAAAATTAACCTTTGCTAGCCACAACAGACCTCTTCGAGGACCGTTAGATTTTGTTTCCTTTTCCTCAGGCACTGGTGGAGGAAGTGACCTGTGAATCTTTCTTCTTGGCCCTTTCCCCTTGTTTGACTCCTGAGTGTGAGAAGCGAAGAGCAAAAGCTCCTCTGATTCAATCTCTTGACAGGTCTTAGGGTTATTGTCCTCACTTATCTCCTCTTTATCATAGACATCATCAAATTTCTCATCATGTGGCTAGACCTACCAATAGAAGGCACTAGTGTTTCCAATCTCCTGTCAGAACCTCTAGAAAATCTCCTTCCTTCTCTCCAACCATCCCAGGAACTTTAGTTGCATATTGAGGGACTTTCCCATTTATAGGTCCTTATGATATTCCACCGTTATGAAATAAAATTTGAGCCATGATGATTTGTTGAGTGGTATGAAGGCTAGATCAACACAAAATTTTGGGTTCTCTCTAGTGGCGTTCTTTCTTTATTCAAATTATTCTTGATCCTCATTATTTAAGGTCAAGTTATGCTTTATCAAGTTGTAGTCCCATTTGTCCTTAATGAGAACCAGGCCCAAATGTGGTAATTTATTGGTGAGCACCTTCTGAGCCTTCTATTTTGACAATGTTATCTGACTATTGGCAATGGTGAGGGGAGTTAGGAAAAGTGTGGTCTTGTGCCTTCTGACACCATAGAAGTTATCCACAAGGATTAACTAGCAACATGCCTCCAAGGCAAAAACCCTACCTATTTAAAATCTTAGGAGTCTAAAAGGATCATCCACAGGACCATGGGCTTTGATGAAAGAAAACTCATCTCCCAAAAAATAATCTATTGGGGTCTGTGAATTTCTCAACCATTGTAAAACCTCAAAAGAAAAATTACTTGGGGGTGTGGGGACAATCTTACAAGTACTGGTGTCATGAAATGATCTAAAACCCAAAAATAATCCCATGTATTTGAAAGCACATGGGTCCAGACAAAACTTGGCCAGTAGGACCCTTTTGCATCATACCTAAACAACAAGTATCCTTCAAGAAATTTAGAATTTTTGTGCAAAAGTAAATATACCAACAAAGAAGAATACATGAACCTATACTCGGTACCATAATTTTCTAATTGTTCCAACATCCTTATAGGTATTATCTTAGAAAAAAAAAAAAACTCTTGGGTCTTTTCCTTCCCAAGCATAAAATCCAATCCCATCTGAAAAAGGATAGACCTTGTCATCATCATCATAGCCATAGACAAAGGTTAGCGTAAAAAAAAATGGTCTGTAGATCACTCCTGAATTTTCTACACTATAGAGGGAAGAGGAACTCACCTCCCTCTGAATTTTCTTTCATTTCTTCCTCGTAAAATTATAGTTGCTTATTTATTATTTCCTAGAAATCTTCCATTTCCTTTTCGAAGTTCAGAGAGCCCTATTTAGTAGGGATACATTACATATCCCTGATGGTTGTTGCACTTACCATAACCCTTATCCTACCACTGGTTATAACTCCTATTTCCTTGTTGAAAATCCTTGCACATGCATCCACGAGTTCTTGACATGGGTGTACAACATGTAACATGAATTCTAGCAGACCATAATTCAAAAGTTGTAATGCAAAATATTTGGATGAACCATGTTTAATCATTCTTTGTAACACTGCTTCCCTGAGGCTTTTAGGGTTTACTATCCTTGGGTCAAAAATATTTTCCGTGAAGTCTTGCATGAACTCCTTCTTAACATGTTTGCCTAAAACTTGAGACGATTTGGTGTGCGAAAAGCTTCATTCCTCCACCGTCAGGGCATTAGAAAATGACTCCCTCCTGAAAAGGTTGAAGTAGCCTAGTTTTCTAAGGGAAAACCCAGCTTTCCTTCCAGAAGTTGATGCTTCCACCATTTTTGAGCCAAAAAATTTGCAGAAAGCCACTTCATAGAAATGGTTAGTTGCTACTTTTCTTTCAAAAGTTTACTTTTAGGTGCATTCAATTTCCTTATGTACATGTAGTAAAGTGTTGTCATTACTAATGCCTTAGTAAATATTGCCAAGAGGCGATATATGTGGGCTAGGGATCTATATCCCTCGGGAAAGCCAAATCTTTTGTGAGAATGTAATCGATACATTCTCCTCGTCCCCCCTTTTCACAAATAAGCTTGGATTATTGGAAAATGTGCTTATTTCCATGAGAAACGTGCTGAAGCGATAGAAGGTACATCGACAAGACTTGCATATTTAATTTTCCAGAGCTTAGTGTGTTAAACAATAGATTTTCCATAAGTAAGAAGATCGATGCTAATGATGGTGATGGACACATGGCAACCATCAGTATATTCAGGAATTTACTCCCAATGCCCTAATTTATTTATCAAGGTGTGCTATCAGATTCACCATATGATCTTCCTCTTGCGCTCTAGTTTCTTTCATAATTTTTATGTTGTTACCCAGTGATAGGTTTTCTATTTGATGAGCACTCCAACATTACCTTTCTATGAATAGATTTTCTACCTTAGTGAAATATTCACTCACTTTAGATCTTCCAGTTTAGCAAGCCTTCCTTGTTGCATCTTGTTCCACTAAACTCTATTGTTTTTTCATAATGTCGGCTAGCTTGGTTACTCTCGTTCGGCTTCTAACATGAAGGCCACAATACACCTTCGTGGGTGAGGTTACCAATGATTGAATTAAGCACCTAGTAAAAAATTGTGCTCGCCTTTGTGCCATTGTGTTCAAGTGGGTAGTCAGCCTGGACTATGTTGAAGATGAGAACTTGTTGAGATGCAACTCTAACATCATTTCTCACTTTAGATCCTCCTTGCTCGACCTAAACATTGCCAAGCCCATGATAATTGAATTGTGCCACCAGATGTTTGATGTTGTAGTGTTGGACGGGCTTGAAGAAATCATGCAAGTGTCTATCCCCAGTGTCAACATTCTGAGTGCCATGGACCTCCACATGTGTGTTGATTATGGGGAAGGCGTGGCTGGGTTGCCTCTCCTTTCTAACTTCTGCACCATGGACCTTGAAGAGAATTTTTCGATGTCCTTTTGCGCATATATGGTGTAGGACATGTTTCAGGGCTTGATTGGAAGAAAAACTTTGAGTTCCCGATATATAGCCATGACAAGGAGAACTGAGGTTGGTGTTTTTCCATGCCCGCGTGCATTGTGTGTTCACCCACCTTTTCACCCTAACAAAGAAGAAGAAGGAGAAGAAGAGAAAGAAAAACTTGATAAAGAGCTACTTTAATTGTTTTTTGATGGCAGGAGGCTTAGCTTTTTACTATTTTTTGCACATTGCATCCTTGTTGCCCCTTTTTTCTTTGTAACTCTTTTTGGCTTTTCTCAAGAGGGCTTCATGCTTAAATTTGAGCCTTGGGCTTGTATTACATTGTAAATTTTTTATTAATATAATATAATACAATATTCTTCTACCTCTTTGTGTTATTCTCATGGCTTTATTCTCAAAACTAAAATGTATTTACAATTTTTTTTACATATGGTACAAACTATGAAATTTTTTAAAAGAACTTGCACATTTTAATGGAACAATTTTACATAAATACCATTTACTGGTATATCCAACATGTTTCCTTCCATATCTTGTAGCTCATATAAATTATTTTCCTTTCACGCATTGATGAGGAAGGGTCCCTTCCATAGCACTTCAAATTTCATGTGTTGACCTAGTTTTGTGCTGCGGTAATCATATTTTAATACCAGGCTTCCCTCTCATTACTCTTGGCTAGAACCCTTCTTTTCAAACCATCGTTTGACTACTTCCTTGGATCCAATCATGGCTTTGTACTCTTTTTCCCTCCTTTCCTCAAGATTCATAAGTTTTGTGAGCCTGACCTCCATCTCATTAATTTCTTTAACTTCTAAATCCTTGATCAACTATAATGCTGAGATTTCTATAGAAACAAGTAACACTACCTCCTTTCCATATACTAATTCATACGAAGTGGTCTTTATGGTTTTCTTGGGCATGATTTTTTTAGCCCATAGATTAGCCTGCAAATGCTTATGCCATTCCTTTTGTCATTCTGACCCAATGCACTTGATTAGTCTAATCAGGTTCTAGTTGGTTGACTCCACTAATCCAATTCCTTGTGGGTAATAATCTGATGAAGTGTAGATCCCATATTTGAGAGTGAACTCATAAATTTTGAAACCCACAAAAGCTTGTGTATTATCAGATATGATGGTTTTTGGCGACACAAATCTTGTCACCAGCTCTTCTAGGAAGCTTACAATCTAGGTTTTGGTAGAATATTTTAGCACAACAACCTCTATCCATTTTGTAAAGTAATCAGTTACCATAAGTATCCACTTATGACTACTTTTAGAAATAGGGTTTATCATTCTACAAAAATCTAGACCCCATTGGGAAAAAGGCTCCTCAGTGAAAATTAGACTTAGGGGCATAGTAGAATTATTCCTCATGCCAAAAAAATATTGACACTGAGTACATTTTCACACCAGATGGTGCACTTCAAAAAACATGGAGGGCTAGTAATATCCTACCCACATTATTTTTAGGGCTATGGTTTGGCAGAGAAATTTGCACCTTTGGGACTATTGTGGAATTCATTCAAAATTCTTTCTTCTTAGGGCTTATCTAAACATCAGTAGGATACCGCCATAATTTCTTATGAAAAAAACTCCTTCAATTAATACATACCTAGTTCCCTATAGTCAATAGTAATTCATTTTTTTTTGTGGAATGTTTTCCATATATTTCCCTTCTTGCATATATCATGTTCGATCCATCACCCATGATTCATCAGAATTGAACAGGTTCGTGTAGGCCTAGTCATTTTCTTCTTCCACCAAGGAGCTTAGCCCTTGCATGAGCTATTCGCAAAGACCTCTTCCATGAACCAACTTGGCTGGTCTATTTTCAACATCATACTCTAGGATCTTGGTGATCTAGTTGGCCCTCTTCTCGGTTATCTCACCTTCGGTGATATACTCTCGCACACTAGGATGAGTGACAAGAATAGTGATTTTGTTGGCCAATACCAAGTGTCAAAATTTCTTGAGGATTTTAACAATAGCAAAGGCCTATTTTTCTATAAAACTATATCTAGCTTCATATCCTTGGAGTGTCCTTGAGTAAAATGCAATCAAATTCTCTCCAAAAAAAATTTCTTCCTTCTGAGTGAGTACCAAAGCTATGCTATATGGGATGTTGTAGATGTAGAGAAAGAAATCTTTAGAAAATTTAGGATTAGCCAACACTGGGGCTGCAGAGATGGCTTCCTTTATCTGCTCGAAATTTGTTTTTCCTTCGAGAGTTCTTTTGAATACTAGATTCTTCTTTAAGATTAGCGTGATGGTCCTTGCAATTTTTGTGAAGTCTGAAATGAACTAACTAATGAAATTAATCTTCCCTAAGAAATACTGCAACCCCCTCTGATTGACTAGAAAATGTAGCTCCATTAGAGTTTCATTCTTTCTGGATCTATTTCTATTCCCTCCTTTGACACTACAAAGCCAATTAATTTACGTTGAGGTACTTCAAAGATGCATTTCTTGGGATTTAAGGAAATCCAAAACTATTGGCATCTTCGAAAGACCTCCTCTAGATGATCAAAGGGGTCATCCCTCATTTTTGAAAAAAATATTGGTATCAAGATATATTATAATGATCCGATTGATTAACCATTTGAAAGTGATATCCATCACACATTGGAAGGTCACACTGGCATTGGCGAGCCCAAAGGGCATATTTTCATACACGAATGTTCCCCATTTGGTAGTGAATTTTTTTTATGCTAGTCTTCCTTCTTAACATAGACCTGGTTATAGCCTGAAAAATCATCGAGCAATGAGAACATCTTTGATCCGGCCATGGTCTACAACAACTGCTCCATTTAAGGTAAAGGGTAGTGATCTTTCAACAAAGCTTTATTCAAATCCTTTAAATCTATATAGATCTGAATGCCACCATTCTTCTTTCACACTGGTACAAGATTCGATACCCAAGTGGAATGATTGATTGTCTATATGATCCTAGAATCAATCTATTTAGTGAGTTCTTGTGTGATTAACACTTCAAACTTTTGATTAACCAACCTTTTCTTTTATTGGACGGGTTTCAATCCTTTGGTAAAATCAATAGTATGTTGAATTATGCTCAAATTGTATGCCTTAAGATCATCATAGGTCCAAGCTATGACCATGTTGTATATAGAACATAGCCCCTTGAGTCTTTCTTTATCCTTTAGTGGAACATCCTTTCTGACTTTCAATCTTTTACCATCTCTGACATCGATCTCTTCATAGTCTTTCTCATTGGCAGTGAATCTTTGTTTACTATTTCTAGCATCCTCATAGTTTAAAATATTCTCAAGCGAAATCAAACCTCAAGGAAGCTTGTTACCTTTTAATTGGGTCACTTGTTCCTCTAAGGCCTTTCCTACTTCTGTTTGTGAATGGTCAGAAAATCTTCCTTGGTTCTATAGAAAGGAGGCAATCTAAATATTATCCTCAAATACCTACCAACTCTGGTCATTTTTAGGGATCAATGGTCGAACCATGACTTGCACTCCATTCTACTTAGCTTTTAAGTTGGTAATTGGTTCAAATTGTGAACCAATCAAATCCATGATCCGATTGGTGACACTATTGTAAGATTGAGGAATAACCTGTATATTAAAAGCTCCAAAGCTTTAAATTAGGTCCCATACTATGTGTTTGTAGAGCTACATTCTTCCATTTTTGGTGGATGCCAGCCCATGGATTTGGCTTATGACAAACTTTGAATCTTTGAATGCGTGGACCCTTTTCACACCCATACATTCAGAAAGATGCAAACCATGGACCAAAGCTTTGTACTTAGCATCATTATTTGAGCACAAGAATTAGAAACAAAAAGCTTTAAGCATTTCCAATCCGGTTGGGGATAGCAATCAGATGCCTATACCAGAGCTAGACTTGCATTTGGTACCATCAAACTACAACGTCCACAGACTATTATTTCTCAGACCATTAGGCCCTTCCTATTCCTTTATTAGTTTCAAAAAAACTTGGTCATCATCAAAGATCACATAGGTGCCCAATCTAGTGGCATGGAAGTTCCCAAATGGCTCAAAATCAATGAACTAATTGAGGATATCTTCTTCGGGGGTCCGCTCACTTGTATCTTCCTCGTCCTCTAAAATTTCAACACAATACATCTCTCCTTTCGAGAAAGAGGTGTGTTCCACCTCAAAGCATAGAATTGAATTTTGTGCTATATGTTTTATATGCAAGGATTAAGACATGATTTTCATCTTCGCCCAATGCTTGGTTCATAATATCAGGTGGGACCAATAGAGTGCTAAGTATCCACCAAGATTTGTAGTGAAGTATCTTGAAAGTCACATCCCGAACATTGGGGGAATGTCTATCACAACCACCTCTTGGGTAACCATTTGGCTTGGGCATAAGAAGAGGGTCAAGGATATATCTTTGATGTGACCAATAGTTAAAACCTTCTTTCCATCTAGATGCATGATCTCTCTCTCAAGAGGCTCATACTCAAGTTTGAAATCATCTGCCACTTTTTTAGGCATGACTGTGGTACTAGCTCCTGAATGGATGATGTTATTGTGCAAGAGTTTATCCCTAAAAATGAGCATTAAAAAGAAAGGTGTGGGTTTTGGCTTGCTTACCTCTTTTTCTTTTAGAATGTCCACCATATTTACATATGTTATGGCTTTTCAAGATTGAGGGTCTGA
This sequence comes from Sequoiadendron giganteum, assembly GCA_007115665.2. Lineage (NCBI taxonomy): Eukaryota > Viridiplantae > Streptophyta > Pinopsida > Cupressales > Cupressaceae > Sequoiadendron > Sequoiadendron giganteum. Next base: position 146,010,706 of record CM021108.1, read on the forward strand.
TGCAGGATCTTTATCTTTAGCTTGATCGTGTAATGTAATTGCATCCATCCACGATATTTTTATTTTTCCTCCCTCTTTTAATGCCTATTGGAGCAACACGTTTTTCTCTAGGATTGATATCATGTCCCACAAAGATACATTAGTGGGTGCCTTCTTGAAATACTCAACTATGTTGAGTGTTCTGATTGGAGGAACTTTGGGTTTGAATGATAGTATATCCTTCATCTTTGAAATAGGCCGATCCAATAAGGGTTCACTTAGTGCTTTTTCGATCTCCTTTGTTGGCAACAAAAAATCTTGCAACTATTGGATGGGTTGGGCCTGTGCAATTTTCTTTTCTTGTGGCTATGACTAGGGACACTGTGGAAACTATGGCACATACTCTACAATGATCCTCCTTTTCGATCTTCCATTATATTTTGATTGTACTTGTGGAACACTAGTTGTCAGAGCATCATTTGTGAATACCGCATATTCTTCTTCCATTTAAGAGAAAAGAGCTTGGTCTAGTGTGATGTCTAGCTCCTGCTCCAAAGGCATTCCTTGTGTTCATGCCATAAAGTAGGCATTATCCATTTAAGGAGACTGATATTCTTTCATGCTTCAACAAATTCATTGGCTTATCTCCTCCACTAACTTTTGTTGTATATTTCCCCTCAGACAATTTTGGGGCATATGGCTATCACTGCATGGGAAGCACCATACATTCTCATCTTTTGCTAGGTTATTCTAGCCTAGGATTAATTTTTACTTGAGCTGTCTTTGACTGTCTGTCATGGCATAGTGACCGAACAATCTGGTTTGCAGATGTCAATTGTTGACCTTGCTCCTTCAAGGCTCCTTGATATGCATTCTATTGGTAAGATGGACTTCTTCCTTGATAGGTCTATGAGGAAGGATTCATAGGTATTTTTTTCTACCATTTGATGAGGACTAGTTTGTTCACAAAGGACCACATATGACTTTTCATTTCATTGAAATGAGTTGCTAATGAAGAGGATGCTAATGTTCTTGGTTGCATGTTAGGGTATATGTACATGGATAATGGTGTAGCCATTACGGTTTCTTGCAAAGCGGAGGTGCTCGAAGTTGCTTCTTTTTGTGGGTAACCAAAGATTTTTGTGGACATAAGCATTAGCAGACATGACAAGAGATTCCCAATGTCAATCAGACTATTCTTTTCTTTCATGGCCAAGTCATATGCATCAAGAAAAATATCTCCTCCCATGGATTGCACCATGACTGCGATGTCATAATTAAGAGCCTTCAAGTAGAAAATGAATGCCATGGATGTTGAAGGCCTAGCGGTCACTATAATTCTTTGCTAGGTCTTGTGAAATATGGTGTTGAAATCTATCATGGCCTCTTGTGGGGCTCTTTTTATAGTAATTATTTTTCTACAACAAAGAGTAATGGTCTCACTTCTCACAAAAATGCTCAAATAAATTTTCTCGAAGCTAGTCTGATGAGCGGATCGAACCAGAAGCCGAAAACCTATACTAGTCCTAGGCTTTTATTTTGAAAGATGCAGCCAGCAATCTTAGAGAAACATTCTCCTTCGTGATGATATGCACCCTACATAACTTTGCTATATCTTGGAGATGTCTGGAAGGAGTCTTGAAGTCCTCCCCAAAAAAAATTGGGATGGCTTTAAGGGTGTTGGTAGGTATGGCGGTCCATACATTAGTGGGAGTAGGTGGTTGTAGTGGACTACCGCTATCCTAGGTCCCAAAATTTCTAGGGGGGTTTGCACCTAGATGAGCCATCAAAAACAAATTTCTATGGATGGATAGATGGGTATTTTGATTTGGAAATTTTGACCACCTGGCGGGGTAGATAAGGCTGTAGATGGTGGGTTGACACTCCTTACCTAGTTAATTCTTGTAGGTGATACAAAACCTATAAGTCTTCTTCTCCTTGATGTCAAAGCAAGTAACTGGGTGAATTAGAAATGGCCTCTTGAAGACGCTCTCATTTGGATTCTAGGCATAAAATTTCCAGCCTCTTTTCTTAGTGTGATCCAAAAATATTTTTGACTTCTAGTTAGATGTTCAAAAATTTGGTCCCACCAGGCATGCCAAAAAAATAACTATTTATCATCAAATCTTACGCTTCTTTGACAGTCTTATGGGAATTTCAACAAGTGAGGGACTAATTTTCACCTCATTGAATAACTCTGAGATTTTTATAGAAATTTGACACTTCTCTATGTTTTACGGAAAGAGGTAGAAAGAAATGTGACTTAAAACATAAAATGGTGATGCACCAGAGCTTTTATAATGTTTACAACCTGAAATCGCTTCTTATAACTGCTATGATGGATAAAAATGCCATAGACCCTTCATGGTTGATAAGAGAAGAATCAACAAAGGCTTAATGAAAGCACAGTGCAGTTATTGAAATCTTCCTATGGGAAGAATCCATGTAGGTACATCAAATATAAGAATGCTCTACTGATTAACATAAATAGAAAATTTCATAGAAAACCCTTCTCTTTATAGCATAATATGAGGAAAGTCTAACTTTTACAAAGAATGGAAAAGTCTAAAAGATAGCCTATTTTTTGAAAGATAATTATTTAGCATAGAAGCTTAAAAGAATGAAAATTAAGAACCCATACTATCAAAATAGGCTTAACACAATGATTTAATCATGAAAGAAATATAAATAAGAAACTTGGCAAAGGCTATATCATGCACAATTTCAAAAATATCTTATAAATAGTTGAAACTTTAAATATATGTTTAGAAAAAGAAAAAGTCAGATGCCAATCCAATGATAGTTCAGACTTTAAAAATATAACATGCCAGAGATACAACAGTGTTCTATAACCTTCTACTTCTGAAAAGAAAAACTTTGTATTGCTACCTTAAAAAGAAAATTCTTCTTAAAAAATTCTTCCAACTCTTAAAACAAGTTGTCGCCCACTATTTATAGCCATCAAAAGAGAGCATCACCATAAAATATTCTAGAAACATAAACTTCTAGATTTCTTAACTTGCTAGCTCATGATCTAATCGTGGATCTTGGTTAGGTCACAATAATCTTTTCTCATTAAGTCCCAACTTCAATATTAATGGCTCCTTAGATATTTTAGGAAAGATAACTATCAGAGAATGTTCAGATTAAAAAGTGCATCCTAGAAAAAATATAACTGGTCAATACTCAGGTTGATGGCATTGACTTGAAAGATCTACTTCAAAAGAAAAATGCATGCCATGTTCCGATAGGCTCCACCCAAAAAGATCTCTCTACAAAACAAACAAACTTCACAAAGGAAAAGATGACGTGTTGAGCGAGCGGGGATTTTTAGTATTGTGAGAATGGCTTTAGAGAGAAATTTTTCCCATCTGACATGCATCTTGGCTCACACAAAAAGAAAAACGATATATAAAAATCCATGCAGCCACCACATGGCACATTGCACACTTTTGGAGAAACTTTTTTTATTTGAGCATGGATCAGTTCGAAGCCAAAAAAGAGCAAGGGCCTAAAACTCAAAAAGACTAAAGAAAAAATTGGTTTACAAAAAGTAATTACAAATTTTGTGTACACCCATTCTAAATCATGTGCCTTGTTTTCCATGGAACATGTTGTTGAAATATGTCATGTAGAGTCTAAATTACAAAAAAATAAGAAATCAAAAAAAAAATTGGCCAAACAATTTGCATATCACTAATGAAAAGAGATAATACAAGGATGCGAAGACCTATGCTTGAGTTCTGATGAATCTGAACAATGTGAAAAAGATAGGTCATATAGAGGTGTTAGACAATGTCAAAGTGGTTGATATCGTGTAGAAATTTGGAATAAAAAATTGAAAAAATGACAATGGCTGGGAAGGTTTCATACAACCAAGCAAGATTCCTATTCTTATGATATGGCTGCAATATCCATAAAAGGCAACAAGGCAATCGAAAATTTTGACCATACCACCAATTTCTTGCAACAAAATTTTCCTAATAATAGCTACAAAGAAAAAATACAAGAAAGTGAAGACCTATGCTTGAGTTTTGATGAGTCTGAACAATCTGCAAAAGAAATGTCATATAGAGGTGTTAGACAATGTTCATGGGGTCGTTATGTAGTAGAAATTTGGAATAAGAAACTAAAGAAACAATAGTGACTAGGATGTTTTGATACAGCTGAAGAAGTTTCCTATGCTTATGATATGGCTACAATATCCATAAAAGGAAATAAGGAACTTACAAATTTCAACTATACCAATTCAAACCTAGGAGACCTACCACAATCCACCAAATTCTTGAAACAAACTTTTCCTGATAATAGCTCAACCAATTTAAGAATAGAAAAATCATGATCAGATAGCCTAAGTCCTAACAATATTTCTAATATGAACATCGTTGATGATATACAATGCTCTACATATATGAAGAATAAGAATCAATACCTTGTTGAATATGATTCCAACAAATTAGACATTCCTATCTCTGATCCAAAAGATATTAGTGCCATTTGTAGTAGCAATATTGATACTAGAATCCCTTTGGAAGATTATACCTTTCATAATTCTCTTGCAAAATTTGGTATGCATTGTTCAAGTACGTTTTAGTTGTTCGATTATGAAACCTTTTGTCAAAATGCTACTGGTAGTAATTTTGTTACTTTATCTTCATTGCCATTGTTTGAACCCATTCTTAGCTCTACTGATAACCATATTCTAGTTAGTAGTACCAACAATGATAGAATTTCAATGATGGATACTGAAAATTTTAATTTGCCCAATAAAATTGAAAGCTAGTGTATATGCCCATTTTTGGAAGTTTTTCCATTTACAACTGAAAATCTTGAGATAAACAAGGAAAACAATATCAATTATGATATTAGTAATCTATATGTAGTTGTTACTAGTTCTACATCTACTACAAAAATCTGATATTGTTACTTGGGAAATTAGAATTCTTGGAAGAATATTGTACACTTTGTTGATGAAGAAATATAAATTGCATTGAAGAAAAATATAAGTTTAGAAGATTGTATATTTTTGTTACAAAGTCTAATTTCAATGCTTATTGATTAGCCCAATATGTAAACCATATATTTGTGCAACTATTACATAACAATATTTTATAAATATATTTATTGAAAAAACCTATTACATTTGAGAAGAATATATTTTATTCATTTATGACGTATTTTCAAATTTATTATTTTCTTATTTTTTGAATTGTTTAAATTATTTTCACGTTCATATTTATCATCTCTTTGTTGGAATTTGTGGTTGCATTTTTGATATGTGGTTGTCATTTATGTCAACACTATTAGCATTGATGATGCTTAAGGTTGTATATGTTGAATATATTGCAGGCAACTAGTGGAGTTGAGAAGGTCAGAATGTTGGAAAGTTTTGTATGTTGAAGACCCGAAGGCATGCATCAAAGGGTTTGTTGTCTAAAATTTTCAATGGTACACATCAAGAATTAAGGAAGTTATGAAGTTTTGTGTTCCTAAAGTTATTCAACTACTATAGCAGGTGTTTCTAGAAGATGAGATTGCAAATCTGGTAATTTACATTTTTGCGTATGTTTCTATGATGTTCATAGATGTTTCTAGATCACGCTCTATCAGTTTGGTATGTCTACATTCACTGACGTGTTCGTGATTGAAGATTTTTCATTGTATGCTTGAAGTTATCATGTTCTTGGCCAACATGATGGCGGTAGCGTGTTGTGGATCTTTATGGATTAATATTTTTTTGTTTGGAATGTTTGGGGATATTGTTTTGGGTACTCACTATTCTATGATCGACTTGTGTTGGTGTGCATTAATATTTATTCATATATTAAGGCCAATAGTTGTAATTAATTCTTTATTTTAGGCTGACAAAGTGTTGATGTAAATCCATGTAGTGGATATATATGAGTGGTTGTTTTCCTCATTTTGAGGTATGCTCCCTATGTGCAAGTGATGTACATGTGCGAATAAAGGTCAAATCATTCAAGAGTAGAGCAGAGTTTCAAAGAGATTGAGCAAAGTGTGGAAGAGTGTATAGAATTTTTTTTGTGCCTAACCGGAACTGTAATCAAGATTTTGTAGAAGATAATTTCTCAGTTCAAACTCATTAGATGGATTTAATCTCATTATTGTATGTAAGGCAGTGATCCTTCTTCTGAGTAGTGAGCTCTAGGTAGTGTGCTTGAATGCAAGTGCATTCCCTATTCATTCTTCATATAATTCTAACAGGATATAATCTTGTGGACTAACATCCACCATGGTTTTTCCCCTAATAGTGTTTCCACATATAAAATATTGGTGTTCATGTGTCTCTGATGTGTTATTAATTTATGCTCGCACTCTTGATTATTAGATCTAACATTTAAGGTTGATTAATATTGAATAAGTTTTATTTTGGTAACAAATGATTCAACCCCTCTCTCTTGTCTATCCTTGTTTTTCCAACAATTGGTATTAGAGTTAGTTCCTCTAAAGAGAAATTTTAACAACTTGAGGTTATCCGAGATGGCATCATACAAGAAGGATAGTCTTAAATTCAATGGTACAAACTACTCTTTATGGAAAGTCAGAATAGAGTGTCATTTGAAGTGCATTGATGAACCATTCTAGAAGATTACACAAAGTGCATATACTACTCCTTAGAATGGTCCCTCCTTTGGAGATGAGATCAAGCAACTAGAAGCCGATACTAGGGCTATTGAAGAATTGATGAGTGCTTTGATAGATTCAGAGATGAAAAATTGTGATAGGATTGAAGACTGCACACCAGATCTGGAAAAAGTTGGAAACATTGTATGAAGGAGATGCACTACTGAAAAGTGCTAAGCTACATATTATAAAAGGAAAGTGGGAAGACATGAATATGAGAACATCCTCTCATTCTCTCAAAAGATAAATGAACTGGTGATGAGCACTAGATGTGTCAGTGGAACCCTAGATGAAGAATAAATTGTGGCTAAGAAACTTAGATCTGTGCCTCCCTCCTACAAAACAAGAGCTCAAGCTATTGATGAACTCAGGATAGCAAAAAATGTGACAAGAGACTTGTTGATTGGAAAGATTGCTGCCTTTGAGTTAAGTGAATTTGGTGAATCTGCTCCTAAGACTGAATGTACATTCAAAGCTACTATGTTCAAAAAATCCAACAGAGATACAATCCGGGAAAGAGTTCTAAAAGAACATTCAAATATGAAGATGAGATGAAAAAGATTGAAGATGGAGAAAGAGAATTAGAAGAACTGGAAGCATTGGTTGTGAAAAGAGAAGCTAGAGGTCAGGGTAAGTACAAAGGACATTTACCTATCAAATGTTTTTCTTGCAGTAAAATAGGTCATTTTGCATCTAGACGTCCTGAAATATTTTCTAAGTACAAACCTGAGAAGACTAGATTTCAAAGGAAATTCTATTATGTTGAAGAAGGTGTAACTAATGAAGAATCTGATAAAGAGACTAGAAATGAAGATGAATGGGTATTCATTCCTATCAAAGAAAATGGTCAGGTATCCACTGAATCTACTAGTAATGTGAATGTTGAGAAAGTTCTTGCAACAAAAATTGAAGAAAAGGATGAGTGGGTAATTGACAACGGATGCTCACATCATATGACTAGTGACAAAAGAAATTTTGTAAGCTTGGAAAACTATGATGGTGGTGTTGCAAGTTTTGGAGACAACACTTCTGGTGTGATTCCTGACAGAGGCACTATTTATTTTTTTGGTAAACACAATACTGATAATGCTCTTTATGTAGAAGGATTAAAGCATAACTTGTTGAGTGTTGGACAGATGGTAGAAAAGGGTTAAAATCTTCAGTTCAAGGATGGTAAATGCAAGATAAGGGGAACTTATGGAAATGTGATTGCTTCAGGAACAAAGACAAGAGGTAATATATTTCACTTAAGTGGTGCTAGTGAAAGCTTTTTGATTCCTTAGATTGATGTAAGTTGGTTATGCCATATGAGGTTGTGTCATGTGAACTTTGATAACATTGTCAAGATAAGCTCTAATCAAGCAGTCAAAGGTTGTCCTAAGTTAGTGAAGCCTACTAACACTATGTGCAAGGAATGTTAGATGGGAAAGTAGACAAGAAGTTATTTCTAGAGCAAACAATATAGCTCTAATGGATTGTTGGATTTGATACATACTGATTTATGTGGTCCATCTAGAATCAAAAGTCTACAAGGTGAAAGGTATTTCATGTTGATCATTGATGATTACTCTAGGATGATATGGGTTGCTTTCTTAAGAGAAAAACATGAAGCAGTTCAAAACTTCGAATCCTTCAAAGGTATGGTGGAAAATGAGATAGGTCAAAAGATGAAATGCTTAAGGTCAGACAGAGGTGGTGAATTCACTTCCTGGGAATTCAATTCTTCTTGTGAAGAGCATGGAATTCAAAGATAGCTATCTGCTCCCTAGATCCCTCAACAAAATGGAGTTGTTGAAAGAAAGAACAGAACCATTCTAGACATTACTAGAACCATGATACTAGAACCAAACGTTCCTCATTTCTACTGGAGAGAAGTTGTAAGTATTGTTGTGTATACCATTAATAGGGTGAATGTCAACAATAATTATGGTAAGACACCTTTTGAGTAATGGTTTGGTTATAAGTCTACTGTCAAGTATTTGAAAAAAATTGGAAGAAAATTCTAAATCAAGTGATATGATGATATAGGAAAGTTTGATGCTAGAAGTGATGAAGGATTCTTTTTGGGTTACTCTACTAAAAGCAAAGCTTATCGATATTTTAACAAGAGGTTAAAGAAAATGGTTGAAAGTGAAAATGTCAAAGTTGATGAAGATATTGGTAGACCATCCACATGTGGTGGATATGATTTAGATGATCAATATGATAGTGTTGGGTATGTGCAGGATCATGATGGGCCAAAAAGTGGCAATATCTAAGTGATATGATGGCCAATGTGGCTGACGATTTTTTTTTTAATCCAAAATTGATGAAACAAAAAGGGTTTTTAAAGGAGATTATCATCTTTCCACCAATATAAATTATGTTTTACTTTGAATTTAATAAATAATTATTATTCATTTTCTTTTTGAATTAAGACTAAAGTCTTGATTGATAGGTTGATTGAAAAAAATCTATAGCTTTCAAATGTATCACATTTTTTGAATCAAAAACATGCATCACATTATATGCTTCACATACTATAGGATTTAAAAAAAAAAAAAAAATTCATGAAGTTTTGACCAAGTTAAGGTGGTCAGAGATACAAGTTTTTATATTTTACAAAAGTTGTAATAAAAAATTCATAATTAATTATTTACTTGGAAAAAAATTACAAAAAAATATGCATCACATTGGGACAGGAGTCCCCTACTTATATCTAAAATATTATAAAAAATAACTATCATTTTATAGTTGTTAGGGTGGTCAGATAGACACCTACTTCTTATTTTTTCCCTAAAATTAAAGTACTACTGCATTGAAATTTCAAATTTTCACCAAATAGATTTTAAAAGAATAAAAATAAATCTAGTAGTTTAGAAACTAAATTAAATTTTCTATAGATTCTATTGTTACATATTTTTTAAATAATATAGATAACTTATTCAAATTTTTGCGTCAAGTTGCCTAACTCTAATTTTCTGAATTTGATTGCCACTTAAGGGCCTATTTTTTCCATGATGATCTTGTACATACCCTCCTAATAATGGGAATAATGATCAGATACATAATCAACTTCAAATTATTTTGGTGAACCAAGGGAATCAAGAGGCAGAGACTAGCAGAAGTGCAAAAGAAAGAACACAAGAACAAGAAGTCATAGAAAATCCTAAAACTCCCAAGTATGTAAGGAAAAATCATTCTAACAATCAAATCATAGGAGATAAGAGCAAAGTTGTGCAAAATAGAAGAAGAATTTTGGAAGAGTAATATCTAATTTTCAAAAATAAGCCTAGCAATATCAATGAAGCATGCAAAGATGAATATTGGATGGAATCCATGAAAGAAGAACTAATGTGAATAGAGAAGAATGATACATGGGATCTTGTTCCTAGACTTGAGAACAAAAATCTGATTGGAACCAAATGGGTGTTTCTAAATAAACTGAATGAACAAGGTGAGGTGGTCAGAAACAAAGCAAGACTTGTTTGCAAAGGATACTCACAGATGGAAGATGTTGATTTTGAAGAAAAATTTTCGCTTGTTGCTAGAATTGAAGCTGTAAGATTACTTCTTTCTTATGCTACTTTCAAGAATTACAAAGTCTATCAGATGGATGTAAATTCAACATTTCTAAATGGTGAGCTAGAAGAAGAAGTCTTTGTTGAACAACCAGATGGATTTCAACTGACTGACAAAGCAAACATGGTATGCCGATTGAAGAAAGATCTATATGGACTTAAGTAAGCTCCTATGGCTTGGTATGCTAGATTGGATAAATAATTATTGAAGCTCGAATTTAGTAAGGGTACTGTTGATAGCAATTTGTTTTTAAAGTTGGATCAAAATTAAGAATTAATCATTGAAGTCTTTGTTGATGATTATCCTAAAGAAAATCAAACAAGATATAGGTCAATGATTGGAGGATTACTCTATTTGACTCACACCATGCTAGATATAATGAATGTTGTATGCATGGTTGTTAGATATCAAGTTGATCCTAAAGATTCTCATGTAACTATTGTGAAAAGAATCTTCAGATACCTAAAAGGGATAGTTGGTTGTGGTCTATGGTATCCTGGGGATGATGATCTTATCTTGAGTTCTTTTACTAATGCACATTGGGCAGGAGATGTGGATGAAAATAAGAGTACCAGTGGTGGTGCATTCTTCTTATGGAAGAAGTTGGTTGCTTGGCTAAGCAAAAAGCAGAATTCAATTTCCTTATCTATTGTTGAGACAGAATACATTGTTGTTGCAAACAACTATACTCAAGTATTGTGGATGAAGCAGATGGTGAGAGATGTCAAAATTGAGTATGAAGAACCCATTGCTATATTCTATGATAAATCAAGTGCCATAAACATTTCAAAAAATCCATTGTTGCACTCCAAGACAAAATATATATCCATCAAGTATCATTTCTTGAGAGATAAAGTAAGTGACAAAGAAGTTAGGCTGGAGTATGTCCCTACCAAGGAGAAAATTGCAGATATCTTTACTAAGCTATTGCCTAAATATACTTTTGAGTACCTTAGTGGAAATTTAGGGGTGATTTACCCTCCTGATCAAAACTAAGTGATGTAGGTCTTTGCATCGGTCTATGGATTCATAGCCATATCTTATTCCGGATTGATGTTGTGGTGGTTGCTACTTAGGAGTAGTCAGATGTGCTTAATATGTAGTTTAGAGCTTGTGTATCTTTTCCATTGATGTCAAATGGGGAGAAGAACAACGTGAAAAACATTGGAGAAGAAGGAAATAGGAAAAGAGTGCACAATCTAGGGGGGAGATTGTTGGAGAAGAGCTAGTTGGGTTGATGGCATTATTTTTCAAATCATGTGTTGCCATCAATGCCAAAGGGGGAGATTGTTGGATGTTGTGGTTGAATTGCTGATATGTGGTTGTCATTGATGTCAACACTATTATAATTGATGATGCTGAAGGCTGTAAATGTCGAAGATATTGAGAAAATTGTAATAAATATATTGCAGGCAATGAGTGGAGCTGAGAAGGTCAGAATGTTGGAAAGTTATTCAACTACTATAGCAGTCATTTCTAGAACATGAGATTGCAAGTCTGGTAAATTTCATTCTTGCATATATGTTTGTGATGTTTAGAGATGTTTCTAGATCATTCTCTATCAATTTGGTATGTTTGCATTGGCTGACATGTTTGTGATTGAAGATTTTTCATTGTATGCTTGAATTTTTCATGTTCTTGGCTGACATGGTGGTGGTAGCATGTTGTGGATCTTTATGGATTAATATTTTATTGTTTGGGATTTTCGAGGATTTTTTTTTGGGTCCTCACTATGTTGTGACTGACTTGTGTTGGTGTGCATTAAGATTTATTCATATATTAAGGTTGATAGTTGTAATTCATTCTTTATTTTAGGCTGACATAGTTGTTGATGTAAATCTATGTAGTAGATATATATGAGTGTTTGTTTTCTTAATTTTGAGGTATGCTCGGTGTGTGAAAGTGATGTACATGTGTGAAAAGAGGTCAAATCATTCAAGATTAGAGAAGAGTGTGAAAGAGATTGAGTAGAGTGTGGAATAGTGTATAATTTTTTTTGTGTGCCTAACCAGAACTATAATCAAGCTTTTATAGAAGCTAATTTCTTAGTTAAAACTCATCAGATGGATTTAATCTGATTATTGTATGTAAGGCAGTGAGCCTTCCTTTGAGCAGTGTGCTCTAGGCAGTGTGCTTGAATGGAAGTGCATTCCCTATCCATTCTTCGTTATAGTTCTAATAGGGTATAATCTTATGGACTAACATCCATTGTGATTTTCCCCTAATAGGGTTTCCACATATAAAATGCTTGTGTTCATGTGTCTTTGATGTGTTATTGATTTATGCTTGCACTATTAATTATCAAATCTAATATTTAAGGTTGATTAATGTTGAATCAGTTTGATTATGGTAACAACTGATTCACCCCCCCTCTCAGTTATCTATCCTTGTTTTTCCAACACTCTTATTTATTCAATTTTCATGTGTCATCCTCTCGTATTTGTATCTTATCATAATAAGAAAGATGACAATGAATAAGCATATCTACATGCCTCGACAAAAATGGGAGGTGCCAATTCTAGGCCTAATTAATTTAATTGTATTGCCACACATTTTTTCTATGGATTGTCCTCATGTTGAGCAAGCTATCAAAATCATACTAGGTGAAGACTTGATAAGGGTGGAATTAGAGTGGTGTACAACTTAGACATAGTGTCATGATTTCTATCAAATTGCATGGACTTATTCCACAATTCAGACTTCCAAAATAAGTTAGCATATGCATATATTAAAGATTAACTACTACGCCCAAATATTTATAATGAAGTTATCACTAATTATGATGAAACAGTTGGTGATTCTTTTTGGAGGGGTTTATTCCCCTATGACATGTTAAAAGAATGTGAAGAAAATTCCTACATTTACAATGCTATACAAATGGGTTTGAACAAAAATTGTGATCTCATATTCATGCATTCCTTGCATGCACATTCATCCCACTTGGGTCAAAATCTATCAACAAGGATTTTAGAGTTTGTTAGAGCATTGATATACCTATATAAGTGTGTTCCTCCTCAATCTCCTACCACATCTCCAATATTCACATCCACTTTAGATATAGTTTCTTCGGAGGAAGTTATCAATGTTTCTTCTCCATATGGAAGGTCTATGTAATTTTCACATTCTACTATATTTTTGGTTTATAGTATTCAAGTATATAATTCAAAGAATTTTATCTTTCGAATTAATTTTATCTATCTTTTTCTTGTGTTTGTTTAATCTTTTAAATTACACATGTCATCATCTTTAGTCATGACATTGTCACAACAATAATTTTCATGTTGATATGTTTTTTTCTATGAATGCATTTTCCTATATCTCATGTCTCATCCTTATAAATCATTGATGGGTAATTATGAATAAATATCATTTGAAATACAAATCTAATTTACATAAATAGATGTAGTTAAAATAATCCAATTTAGTATGTCATTTATGCAAAATAGGAAGGAAGAAGCACAAAATTATGCCTACTTGATATCTAAATAACAATGTGCTTGGAAATTTTTATATATGGATTTCTTGTTATATCTAGGACATTTAATATCAAATCATCTTAGAATCAAATATGTAAAATACAGATTTCCAACTTCATACAAAGCTTACAAAATATACAAATTCATATTAGAGTTACTCTTAAAAAATACATCAAATTGGCACCAATTCCCCCATGGGATTGAGAGTTTGCATTCTTAAATAGGATTTATTTTCTTTTCTTGTTTTTTTCCTCATTTCTTTCTTATTTTGAGCATTGTAGATGAATTTCATGGGGAATCTTAGTTCTAACTTGCATTTGGATCTAATATTGTGTTTGTTTTCTATGTTTGTGTAGGTATAGGATTGGGGTTCACATTTTGGCACTAGAAGGAGGGTGAATCTTAAGGATTTCATCACGTTTTTTGAGAAATTCTATGCTTTCTTGTGGTTTTTTTGCAGCTCATTGGAAAATGAATCGCTAACAATCAAGTGGTGCTATATTGCACTACTCCAATCATCAAATTCAACCAATAGGGTCTTCCCACCCAAAAATTCAACTTTCAAATTCCACCATAGGCTCTCCAAACTCCAAACAACACCATTGGAAAAATAGAGTTGCAATCAGAGTCTCTGTTTTACTGTAGAGCGATGCTCTCAATCATTAGTGACGTTATATTACATTGTTGATCATTCTAAACTACACCACACCCATGAATTACATCGTTGGAGTTAGGTAAAAGGAAGAATTTTAACTATTTTGACATGTGCTTTTTTCTATTTTGATTAGCTAGACCTCTCACTAGTTTTTAGTCTCTATTTTTGCAGTATTAACTAGTTTTTGTAGGTTGGCTTGATTGAAGTAAGGAAAGAAGATGAAGATGAAGGTTCTCCATGTCATCATTCACTCATTTTACTTAGTGTTTTTAAACACTTTAGGGAGAAATTATAATCCCTCTTCCAAGGAGTTTCTATATTCTTGCTTTTAGGTTCACTAAATTTCATTTGGGATTAAAAAGAACAAGACAAAAGGCTAAAAAGAATCATAGGAAAACTCACTAAAATTTTTTTTGGGACTTAGATACATGAAAAAACAACTATCACATTTCCAATTGGATGCTTAAAAAGAATTCACATTATTGATTTGTGGTTAAAATAAAAATGTGTTCTACTTGTTTTGTAATCCCTTTCACAATTTAATGTCATCAAAAAGATGTATGCACTTCTCTCACGTTCTATAGTAATCTTGAGAATCAAAAGTCCTTTGTTGATATTAGGTTGTACGAGAGATTACCTCCACAATTCAAATTAGGTTATTAAATTTGAACAAATCTTTTGAGTGTGAGTGGAGTGCATTGTGAGTGTTCTCTCTTTTTTTCTCAACAAAGATTGATCAAACTACGAATGTAATTGCTCACTTTTGTTTATCCCTAGAGGACTTGCCTAGTGGGAAAAAGTAATCACCCTAGGGAACAACCCAACTGGTAACATGCTAAAGCCAAATGACTTCCAGCTGGGAAAGTTCGAGTATCATGAGGATCATTTTGACAAGAAGGGTAGCAATGGTATCTTGCTGCATGGATGGTCCCCCATGAACAAAATTCCCGCATTAAAACCCCTTGAGTAGAAAGGCCAAAATCCTAATCTATTTGTTGGTGCAAGAACGGTCATTCTAAAGCCACCTCAGATTCTTATGACTTTTAGTGGAGATTAGAAGTATGCCATGGGAGATTCATGGGTACTGATGCTTGGCTGACCCAAGAAGTGAGTGCACTATAAGGGGGTGCATGTGTGGTCAAGCATCTAATCATCCACTAAGAGTAAGCATAGCTAGATTTATCCAAGTGGGAACCCAAAAAAATTGTATTTTCATCCTAGGATTCTGGTAAAAGGAATTCATTAAGCAAAGAGAAGAAAAAATTGAACCCCACACATGTTCTCTTCCAAATGATTTCCCATAAGATAAAGATACAAAAATATAAGTTCAAAAGTCTTAATAAAAAAGCTCGTACAGAACGTCTTTCAAGGCTTCACAAAGTTAGAGAAAGTTTGGTCTATAATTTTTACAGGAAAGCTTCAAGGAACAATCCTAACTTGTATGAATTTTATTGTCAACAAAATCCAAATCTATTTCAAAGTTTTTCTTTTGTAACATAGGGAGCATCAAGTGTGTTCTTCAATATCGAGGTATTGTAGAAAGGAGTTCTATCTAGATTTGGTCTAGGATCAAAATCATCATTCTCACCCATTCCTCAACCATTAAAATAAAAAATCATCTCATCAACAAATTTTGAAAATCTTGAAAATATCATTCATGCTAGACTTTTTGAACATCAAAATCATCTTGTTAGATGTGTGTAGATGAATCCTTCTCCACATATTTGATCAAATTATCAATCCTTGTGAACAAGTGTACCTCCTGATAAAATCCAACATCTTGAGTTCTATGAGTTCATTATCCAAAATCATCTTGTTTAACTAGGGGTGTCTTGATGATACTTCTTTACACATTTAGTCAAATTATCATCTTGTGTATGAATCTACTCTAGGACAACATTTAACCTCTTAGAGGTTACAAGTTCACTATTTGAATCAAATCAAATCAAATCCTAAAGTCTAGTTTCTCCTTCAAGGTTTCTCAAGAGTTCAAACATTTGCATTACCCATTTTTCATTTATCTTTTCTCTTAAACTCAATCCTTAATCATCATAGTTCTTCTCTTTTTTGTGCCTAAAGTTAGATCAATCTAAAGAAGTACACATTCTTAAAAATTTATCCTTATTTTATGGTGCAAAATAGATCGCAACACAAGAAGAATATGGAAATCAACAAAGAAACATAAACTTCAAGTGACCTAAGTCAAACTGCTCCTGAAATGAATGTCATTGGATCGAGAAATCCCCTAAGTAATTTGCCTCTACCATCACAAAATCCTTAGGAGGATGGCCAAGTAGAGGACATCACTAACAATGTCTTAGGGATGACACAAGCTGAAATCCTTGAGATGGTGCAAAAGCCCCAAAATCATCGAATTTTTAATGCCATGATGAGGTTATACCCCTCCCAATACATGCTTGAATTTTCCAAAGAAGGGGCTAAACTCCCTTCTGACTATAACATAAGAACTCTTGTGGAGAAACCTCTTGAGATCATGCATCCAATCCAACCCATGCCTCCATATCAAAACATCACTCAAAGCATCCCACAAATCACATCATCCATTGCTCCAACTCCACCAATTGTTAGCAAGGTAAGCTCATTGCTTCATGCCCTTCAAGAAAATCCCCTTGTGAATAACCAACAGTTGGATGCAAACACCATATTGGGATAATTTATCCCAATAAATCAATTACACCCATACATTCCACTTTCATTTCGTGATTCTACACATTCATCCTCTTTCCATGCAAAAATAGTTTATCCTCTTGAAATGAAAACCTCTTTCCCTATGACCTCACAAGGAGAAGGTGATTTTTTTAGAGCAGGGGGAGTCTTCGATCCCTCATCATCATCTCTTCAATAGAATGCGCCGCCCATCTTTCCACCATTCCCACCTCTACCACTTACATCTACATCATCCCTTGGTTCGGGTCTTCCCCCTTTACCCGCCATCAATCAACCAAATCAAAGAAACCCTCCATCATAAATCAAAGCATCATACCTAATGCTCGCATCTTGCCATCGATATCACAACAACAAATGGAAACTATCCAAGTAACCCCAACAATCAACACATCTATCATTCCTCAAGTATCTCAAAACATGGTCTCCCAAGGACCAAGCATCTCGATCACACCATCCACCACTAAAATTCCAATCATCAATACAATAGTTACTCTCATCACAATAGTCAACACTATTCCTAATCCACCATCGCCACCGCCAAAACCCAAAATGAAAAACTCATTCAACATCACATTTCAAGTAGCTCAACAAGTCACCTATCAAAAGGAACTTTAACAAAACCAAAATGAACAAGCTACACAACTAGCTACTCGACAAGCACAACAAGCTACCCAGGCCCAAGGTTTATTACAACAATAGCAAGCTGTCCAAGCTATGCAAGAAGCTCAATATGCACAAGTCGTACAGGCCACTCAAGCTGCACAAGCAACCCAACAAGCACAAGTACAAGCTCAAGCCCAATATCAAACCTAGCAAGCACAAGAACAAGATCAATATAAGGCACAACTACAAGCAACTTAGTCACAAGCATATCAAAAAGCCTAAAATAGTATCAAGCACAATAGCAAGTGGCTCAACAACAAGCCCAACAACAAGCCTTATTGGCACAACAATAAAAAGACCAACAACAAGTGTTGTTGGAACAATAACAAATGAATGCATATCACCAAGCCTTAATCAGACAACAAAGCTTGCAAAAAGCTCCCACCAATGTTCCACCCATCAATCAAACACCTCAACCACCTCAAAAAATGTTCACTCCACCTCCTGATCTGCAAGATGATGTGACAACACAAATCAAACTGTTCTTGCAACAAGTGCTTGATCTCCAATTAGGAAAAAAAAAAGGACAATCAAAAATTTGTGTCCCTATCCTTTTGATAGGAGCCTTGCAATGATACCATTCCCAAAGAGATTTGAAATCCCCAAATTTGACAAATATCATGGGTTGGGAATCCTAGAAGATCACATTAGAGAATTCCAATACATTGCATGGAAGTCATGTACAATGATACATATTTGATGTGGCTATTTCCTCAGAGCTTGGCTAGTCCCACCATGGAGTGGTTCTCTCATCTTCCTATGAGCACCAAAACATTCCAAGAAATAGTAGATGCATTTCTCAAGAATTATGCATTCAACATCAGTACAAATGTTAGTCTTGAGGAATTATCAACAATCAAATAGGGAAAGGGGGAATCATTTACCTCCTTCCTACAACAATGGCGATCCAAGGCCCATCAGAGCAAGTGGGCCATGCCAAAGGAGTAATAAATCTAAACTATCATTGCCAATCTAGACAAGACCTTGGAATTTTATCTAAAGATGTAGTGCATCACCGCATATGACCAATTGATCCCCAAGGTGCTCAACATCAAAAGGGTCCTTATTGCACAAGGGGGAACACCTACATATCCTGAACATCAAGATAGTTTCCCATCCACTAGCTATAATGAGAGACCTTGTACATGGGTTAAAAAAAGGAATGCCACCAATGATGGAGTGGTCCATGCCAAGGTCATCATCAGTGCTCCAAAGAAGAATACCCAAACACATCATCAATTGTAGAACAACAACCACAATAACACACAAGCTAATATGGTAACCCAACAACCACCCCACAATGAATTCAATAGCCTCAACAGTCAAGGAGGACCACCTCTGCAAAATAGATATCCCCCCAAGAGGAAATTCACATCCATTGGGAATCAATCGAATCCATCATGAAGAAGTTGGTCAATGAGAACCTCATAAAAATCCCCACTTATGATAATTACCAAGAGCCCCAGGTGAAACCACTCTAGTACAATGAAAATTTCCTTTGTGATTATCATAAGCTCAAGGGGCATATAACCACCAACTACACAAAACTAAAAAATGTCATCCAAGACCTCATCAGTGACAAGATCATAAATGTTGAGCAACCAACTGGCAATCAAGATCTAAAAATATTTACGAATTCGATGCTCGATCACAACCAAGGAAACAACAAAGAGAAGAAAAAATATGGCAATGTGAGCCATGTGTATGAAGGATTTGTCGCATGCCTTGATGAAATGGTCATGATTGTTAGCATCAAGGGAGCCCAAGCTGATTGTGGAGTCACCACACATGACAGGAAGGTAAACATCATTGAGGTAACACAACCACCTAGGACATCCACCTCAAATTAGAAATCAATTCCTAATGGCTACAATGTCCTAGACCAGATTAAATGAATGCTTGCTTAGATCTCCATAATGGAGTTACTGAAGATTTTGGTTGTACATAGAGAAATCATTGAGGAAGCATTGGTTTCATCTACCATCGCTGCCAACCTTGATACAAAGCAATTCCAAGCTATGGTCGATAACATCACCACTCCAAATATCCTCACATTTTCTGATCAGGACTTCCCTACCTAACCATCTCACAACCATGTACTCCACCTTGAAGTCTTGGTTCACAAAAATAAGGTCAAAAGGGTTTCAGTGGATGGGGGTGCAGGCCTCAAAATTTGTTCACTTAAGCTTATAAAGAATCTAGGAATATTTGAAGACTCTATTGAAAAGGGTAAAGGTACCACAATCAAGGCTTATGACGATCAAGAAAGAGTGTCTCAAGGCACTATTCAACTCCCTATTCAAGTAGGGCTAGCTATTATGGAAACTACCTGTTAGGTACTTGACCTTGATCTACCATATAACATCCTCTTGGGGTGCCCATGAATCCATGGGATGCAAGCAGCTGCATCAAATTTCAACCATTGTGTCAATTTTTCATACCAAAACCAAGAGGTTACAATCTATGGTGATCATGAACCCTTCGCCTACTGCAAGAACCTAGAAGTCAAGTACTATAAAGTCCCCCAAGTCCCAAAGAATGATGAAGGCCCCTCAACTCCCTATATAGATCCATCCAACATAGCCTCCACTTCTTGTACAAAGACACCCGCCATCCTTGACATATACAACATCAAGCTTATAATCCAAGACAATGGGTGTGGGGAATACAATATGAAGAAGGGAGCCTTTGTGGTCAGGGAGTTACCTCAATCCCCCAGGTCTCATGGCCAGCCACAACCCACTAATACCATAGCTCAAACCTTTAGAGCAGATCCTTCCTGATTCAGAAGTTGGGGAGATCTAGGCTGAGAAGTGGTGGATGAGGGAGACATATCCAGTCTCCTCTATTAGGATGAAAGACCCATACTATCCCTTCCTATGGATGATGCAAACAACATAATTCAATTAATGTTGGGTATGGGATATAACATGAATGAGAGGCTTGGAAAGAACAACAATGGCCAATTGGAACCTATCATTATTAAAAAATGAATGAGAAATCTTGGCCTTGGGTGTACCTCTCCAAGTGTAAACATACATGGAAGAAGTCCCCAAGTTAAAGTAGTCAGGAATCCCCCTCAGCTAATGGCTGCTGCCCTTCAACTAATAGTATCTACATGTCTTCCCTTAGATAAATTCACCTTTCATGTAACCAATGTGTGTAGTAGAAGTGATGATAGGGATACCATAACCAGCTTACCCATTCTTTTTGAAGATTCCCCCCTCTTCATGATCGGTACCTTATCCTTTGAGTCAAACCATCAAACCCAAGAAATAAACTTGGTATATCCCCAACTCATCGATTAAGATCAATGAGAACCACCAATTTTGGACATGTTCGAAAATGATGAGGCACTCTTGGAGTTCATGGGATTGAGGGATGTAGTACCATATGGAGATCATAAGGATGGATTTGACATCACACTCAACACTCAAGCCTATTACGGGAAAATGATTGAATCCTTCAGTTGCAAAATTGAGAATAATCTCAAGGTCTTTGAGTGAAAACCACACTGTGGCACTCTTTGACCCTAAAACAAAAAAAATAAAGGATACATCCAATGGTGAAAACCTCTCTGAGGCATTGGAGGATGAAGGATTCAATCTTCCCCTCACTGCACTTCATCAATAAAAATCAGGGGTCTTGGCAGAACAATGCAATACTGTCAACCTAGGAACAAAGGAGCTGCCAAACATAACCTTCTACGTTGAGTCACTTCTCATGGAAGAATAGGAACTCCTAGTTGCATTCCTAAGGGAAAGAAAGGTTAATTTTTCATGGACCTATGCTGACATGTTGGGTCTCGATCTAGAATTTGTGGTTCATCACCTAGCTATGTATCCACGAGAAAATCCAATGAGACAAAAGCTGAGAAAAATGCATCCCCAAATAGCCTTGTTGGTCAAAGTATAATTGCAAAAGATCCTAGATGTGGGATTCATAAGGCCAATTGATTATCCAAAGTGGGTATCAAATCTTGTACCTTTTTCAACGCCAAATGGTGGCATCCACATCTACATTGATTTCAGAGACTTAAGCAAAGCATGTCCCAAGGATGACTTTCCACAACAAAACATTGACATGATAGTGGATATGATGGTCAGGCACGAGATGCTATCACTAATTGATAGGTTATCGGGATATAATTAGATAATGATATCAAAGGACCAACACAACACAACATTAAAATGTACGTGGGGAACCTAATACTAGAATATGATGCCATTTGGGCTAAAGAACGTAGGAGAAAATTATTAGAGAGCCATGACACTGATCTTTCATGACATGATTCATAAAATGGTGGAATATTATGTGGATAATATATTAGATAAATCAAGGAAAAGATGGGACCACATATCAAATTTGAGCTCCATTTTTGATAGGTTGGAGAAGTACAAAGTTTGACTCAACCGAAAGAAGTGCATCTTCAGAGTGCAATTAGGCAAGCTCCTAGGGTATATCATGTCAATGAGAGGAATCAAAGTAGATCCTACCAAAGTCAAGGGAAACCTCGAAATGGAAGCACCTAGGATGATGAAGCAACTAAGAGGCATACAAGGAAGACTCCAGTCTATCCACCAATTCGTAGCACAAATGGAAGACAAACAAATCCCATATTATCATCTACTCCATAAGGGGGTAGCATATAAATGGGATGAGAAATGTGACCAGGAATTCAACAAAATCAAGGAATACCTACTCACACCACCAGTTCTAATGCCTCCAATTCTTGGAAAACCATTAATCTTATACATATCAACAACAACAAAACCCTTGACGCTCTCTTAGCCCAACATGGTGAAAATGAAAGGGAGAGAGAAATTTATTACATTTGCAGGACAATGGTAGAACATAAGTTAAATTACACACCTATTGAAAAATATTGTCTAGTAGTCGTATTTACAGCTCAAAATTTTGGACACTACATGTTGGCATATCAAATCAAACTAATCGCAAAATAGATCCACTCAAGTACCTACTTTCCAAAGCAACTCTCATAGGATAAATGACTAAGTGGGTTATGATCTTAATAGAGCATGAAATTGAATATCTAGAGTCAAAGGCCATCAAAGGACAATAAATCACAAAACAACTAGCAGAGTCACTTATATGTGCAGAAAACCCACTTATCTTAGAGTTCCTCGACGAATCAATTTTCAGCCTAAGTATAGCAGACCATTGGAAGATGTATTTTGATGGATCCTACACACAACATGGCTCAGGAACATGAATTTTGTTCATCAATACCCAAGGAGACTACATACCCAAATCCTACAAGATATCATTCCCATGCACGAATAACATAGCAGAGTATGAGGCTCTTGTCATAGGGCTAAGGATTGTAGTGCAGTGGCAGATTATGGCCCTTAAGGTATATGGAAACTCTCAACTCATAATCAATCAAGTAAATAATGAATATCAAACAAAGGATGATAAACTAACTCCATACAAGAAATTGGTGGAGAGCCTCAAGGATTCATTCATTGATATTACATTTGAACAACTACCTAGAGAAAACAATAGAGCAGTAGATGCAATGGCTACAATTGGATCACTCTTGGAAATCCCACACATTCCAAAACATGAATTCCTCGTAGAGAAGCTTCTCATACCAAAATTTAAGGTACCGAAGTCTGAATTCATGTGTGAAATCATTGGTCACGATGATCCCTTGTATCATGAAATTTACACTTACTTGAGAATAGGAGTCCTTCTCGCTAACATAACTCCAAAGCTCAAAATAGCTTTTGTCAAAAGTTCTTCATGTTTTGTCATCCTAGGAGAAATCCTCTACAGTAGGAGCATCGAAGGGACCCTATTACATTGCCTAAACATTGAGGAAGCCTTGACTACTTGAACAAAGCTACACAATGGCATTTGTGGTTCACACTTGAGCGATATGAGTTTGGATAAGAAATTGTTGAGGACAGGATATTATTGGCGCACGATGGAAAGAGAAGCACATGAATTTTTCAAAAGATTCTTGTAGCGTCAATAAAATGGTGACCTTATCCATGCACTAGCTTAGGAGCTTCATCCCATTATCGCACCTTGGCCCTTTTCATAGTGGGGACTCGATCTCATCGATAAAATCGCCCGCACCTCATCGAATGGCCATAAATTAATCATCACCACCACAAAGTACTTCATAAAGTGGGTCAAATCCATTCCCATGACCTATATAACTAGAAAGTAGATATCTAAGTTCATCCTTAACTACCTTATATACCGATATGGTGTCCCTCAAGCTATTATCTTTGATAATGGGACACCTTTCAAAAATCAAGATGTTCGTGACCTTTTCCAAAAATTCAACATCCAACATTGCTTTTCCACTCTGTATTATCCCCAAGGCAATGGCCAAGCAGAAGCTACCAATAAAACCATTCTAAAAATCATTAAGAAAATAGTCAATGATGTCGGTCGTGACTAGCATCTGCAATTAAATCCCACCTTATGGGCCTACCAAACAAGTATCTACACACCAATAGGTGCCAGCCCTTTCTTCCTAGTCTATGGATCAAAATCCATCCTCCCCATTGAGATCGAGCTTCTGTCCCTGAGGATATCACTACAAAATCTCATTACAGATGAGGAATAATGGGTCTCATAGCTAAATGAGCTACAACTACTAGATGAGTGGCGCATGGATGCCTTAAATCACTTGCAAGTCAATCAAAATTTCCTAAAACATAGCTACAATAAAAATAATAATGAGGCAAACCTTCCAAGTCAGCGCGATAGTACTAAAGGAGAATCAGAAGAATGTGCCAAATCCAGAAAGCAAGGGTAAGTTTGAGCCCAATTGGTTGGTACCATTCATCATCACTATGAGCTATAAATCGGGAACCTACCAACTATCAATGCCCAAAGGGGAGCCTCTAAAGGATCCCATGAACAACTCCCATCTCAAAAAAATTTATGCTTGATATTTTAAGGGTAAAACCAGAAATACAAAAAAAAAAATCAAAAATCCAAAAAAATCAAAAAAAGGATTTAAAAACAATAAAGAATAAAATCGTCCTCTAGTGAAAACCACTTCGGTGGTGCTTTGGAAAAATACCTTGGTGAAAATATGGCAAATAGGTGCCAAGTGTAAATCAAGCACTCTCCATGCACATGATCTTCATGACTTATTTTGCACATTCACTTATCCATTACATTCCATTTATCCTTCAACCATCTGTTCGCATCCATACCATAGCTTGACCTTGTATTCGTATCATGTCCCACCCTAGTACTACTAGGCACATTCCTAAGGAAAGTTTATCCTACCTATATCAAAGTATTCTATCACATCATGTTGGGTGCATGTTCCTTTACATGCATCAGATCGGATTCATGTATATTCTTGTGATCTTCCTTAAAATCAAAAATCCAAAAACTTTCAAAAATCCAAAAAATAATCAAAATCCAAAACATGTCAAAATCCCAAAAATTCAAAAATAGTCATCCTATTGAACTACGTCATCTTTGAGCTTGAACACAAGCAATGTTGATCTTTGATTATCCCCCGAGACACCCTAGGTCAATCCTTTAGGCATCTATAGCAATAAAATGGCAATCCATTTGTTTGTCTATATCATCAGTAATCAAGTCTACATCATTCAAACCACGTGGTCTTTGTGTGTATAATGTAGGCAAGGATAATCTATTGATCGGCTCTTGATGCCCCTAGGATAGGTCTTTAGGTTAGGTTCTTGGTCAAAATTTTGAAAATCCAAAAAAGTTGAAAATCCCAAAATCCCAAAAACAACCTCAAAACATTTCAAAAACATAAAAAAAATCCAAATATTTGAAAAACTAAAAAATGGTGCATCCATCTCATCTCGCTTTTACCTATAATAATCATCCGCTCATAAGAAATCATCATTTTCATCCTTTGGTAAGTCAGACGGAAGAAATTGTAGTAGAGTTGAAGGTAAAAGCTCAATCGTGAAAGTCTCAAGTCTAGGTTAGTAAGTTAGAAAGCTAGTCAATTGAGAGTATCAATAGCTTATCATCTATTCAATATCATCATCACCTGATCACAACATGTCCTAGGATGCATCCTTCCTACGATGTACATCAACATCACAGATCATCGTAGTTTAGTCTTGGCTAGCAATATGAAGAACATTAGCTTGTTTGTTTACTTTATCTTTGTCTTTTTCACTTATCTTATTTTCTGCTCATTCCAAGGACCTCTTGATGATGCCTAATTGAAAGAAAGGAATGGGGCATCACTCATTATCTTTTTATCTACTATTCTTGTTGGATATTCTTGTATAATATCTTGGCCATATCTGCTTTGTTTGGTTTGTAGGGAAGGTGTTTTAGATGTCTTGTTAACCACATAGGAAGGCTTTCTTTTCTATGTTTTTGTCCGATATGTTTAGAGTATCTGAACTATATACTGAATAAGGTTTCATATTTCAAGTGTGAATAGGAATAATTCTATCTAATTGTTGTAATAGAGTCCATCACACTAGGTACAACACCATCCTAGTTCTTAATACCTTGATGCATCGTACCTACATGTGTTATCAAACATAAATAAAATTTCCCTTTTAAAATCCCAATTCCTTGTATCATTATCATCATCATCATAAATTAAGCTTGTTTGATCTTATTTCTTCTATCTTCTTTCTATACTAACATGGTACCATGACAATTACTCAAAAACATTACTAAAATGCATCTGCCCTGCATCCACCAATCATTAGCATTTCATCATTAATATAAAGTCATTTACATTCCATTATAGATATTATCACATAGGAATTATTAATTTATGTATGGCATAAATGATCATAAATATCATCATTATCATATCCATATGCATATAATATCATAATAACCTCATAACACATAATAGACATTGGCATTCACATACATCACATGTCATTATAATTTCAACATTATCATATTACCATTTGTTATCATAAAACATCATCTCATAAATCATCTCACATAACCATGTTCATTATATCATGTCATAACATTTGCATCCACAAATCAATAGAAAATAGGAATCATTACATCACATAATCATCATCGTAAAATATTATATCATAGGTCATCTCACATTATCATTTCATACACATTACATTCAAAACATCCATTATATAAATCACATAATGTCACATAGCATAGGGAATCATTGCATATCATCTCATAAAGGTCACCATGTCATAATCATGTGCATTACATCATTTAGGAAATTTCATATTATCACATCATTGAAGTTCACTATTCATCATACAACATAACATTGCATTCATTATAGGAGTCATTGCATTGCATCATTATATTTATACACATTACGTTACATATCGTATATCATAAATACAATGTATCACCTCACATTCATATTACATAAAGGAATAACATCTGCATTTCATATATCATCCATAAATGCATAAGAAAAGGAAACAAAAAATATTTCTCTAGCACAATCACTAAATACTTGTAATAATAAATCACATAATCCATTTAAGACATAAAACATAAAAGCATCTGCATATCATGATTGGATCCATACATTGTCACCATAAAGTGCATCCATAATCACTGCATCATATCATAACATATAAGAAATTAAAGCATCCATCCATCATGAACAAGTAAAATAGGACATCTCATAAACTGAACCATCTCATATATATATATATATAAATGAGTAACTGTTAGGGTACAAGATCAAGATCAAATGTGTATAAATCAAAAGATATTATACAATCGAGGCAATAAAAAAATTGAAGCCCATGGATAAAAAATGAATACTGTCTATGATCAAAATGAAGAACTAGCCTTGTTGGCTGCTGCCCTCCCCAACCTCTCTCTTGGCATGATCCTCGGGCTGCCTCATCCCTGTTTGTTGGGAGTACTCTGGCACCCAAACCTACTGGTGGAATTTCCTACCTATAATGGAGCCTGTAACACTCTGCCTCTCTCACAGCCTCCCGATATGCTCGTATGGATACTATCCGACCCTAAGATGCAAAGGTTGTGCTCTCGAGCTATCGCCTCCGACCTATTTCTTGATCCTGCTCTAAATGGGCCTGATCTCTCTCTGTGGTCAATGTCTAGACCTACTACCTCACCTAGTCCCTTTCTGCCATGAGAAATTTCACCTATTCATGTAACTACTGAATCACGGCATCACGATGATTTGGTTGCGCTCATGGTGGTGACAGGGGTTGCTACTGTGGAACCTCTCTTTCCCCATCTTTGGGCTAGTCCCAAGGAGGTGTATGTTGTGCCTGATCTCAGGGTGGTGTCTAATGTGGCTAGTGTGGAGGTGGCCCACTTCCTCCCTTTTCCGCATCCCCATCCCCTCTACCTCCCTATCCCCGCCCTTGGTTGGCTGACCTACCTCTAGGTCTCCATTGTGGGAGTGTTGCACCTAGAAATGTAAGTTTAGGGGGTGGTTTGAACCAATCTTGGTAAGCCTGTGTAACCCTTACATCACCCTATCCCTGATCATACGGCCACAACCTAGCCACTAGCTGCCTAAAGGACGTGATTGCCTCATCTTCTAGGATGGGTCTACCCCATGTATTCTCCCTCATAGTATGGGGAAAGATGGCTATGTACTAGTCTTCGGGTTTATCCTAAATATCACCAAACTATTTGGCCACTCTATCTAGAGATATATCTCAATAATAGTGTGCTCTTGGCCCTACATTAGTCTCTCATGTTGAGTAAAAAATAACTGTTGAACATCACTGAACCAAGGACCCATGCCAAGCTAGGGCCTCTAAGTAAAATCTGTCATCTCATCGATGATCCTCCACTAATGGGTGATGCCACCGACACTTGTATGAGTAAATATAATCTAAGCTCTTCCATACTAGAAGATGATCAAATCGTCTAGTTCTAGACCAACCACTATGACCTATGGGTGAAGCATTGAAATGTGTTGTCATGTCGAGACATGCAACAAAGTAATGTCGACCCCAATGGCCCTGTTGTTTAAATACATGAACTCGTGCATATCTTTGTAGAGTGAGGCCAACATCACTGGACCCCATCCAAAGAAATCTCTCCTGAAGAGCATCTGCTCCAATGCTAATCCCCAACCCAGGCTAAAATATCAGCCCCACCGATCTAGTGCCACAAGACCTGATATGATGGCTTCAACAATAAGTCTAAATGTGGGCATTGTACCTCGGTATCTCTCTAAATAAGTCT
Source organism: Sequoiadendron giganteum (assembly GCA_007115665.2). Taxonomy (NCBI): domain Eukaryota; kingdom Viridiplantae; phylum Streptophyta; class Pinopsida; order Cupressales; family Cupressaceae; genus Sequoiadendron; species Sequoiadendron giganteum. The sequence goes on from CM021108.1 coordinate 146,039,551, forward strand.
GGTCCTCAGAGAATACAATCGCCTCAAGCCCCATGACCTCATAAAAAATGTCTCTCTCTGCATCCACATCATAAATGACCCTCTCTCTGTGGATGGGAAATCGTAGGATGTGTCAAACATCCTCTAATGTGACTATGGCCTCGCAAATCGGCAAGTGAAATGAAGATGTATCACTATGCCATATATCAACTAGGGCTATTATCATCCCTAAATGTGTCTGAATAGGACGATCATAAGAAACATACCAAAGACCAATAGCACCAAGCTACTCCTAGAGCAACTCATGTAACTCATCTAACCTGCTAAGAACTGGGCACTGGTGCTCCTAAGAATGTAATATCCCGAGGTCCTCCTACACAAGAAAGGTTACTGCATCAAGTTTAAAAAAAAATCCATCCCTTGAACTAAGTTCCCACAATTCAAATAGAAAATGCAACGTTGTTTGCAATTGCGATGCAATTTACAAACTCCAAACTGTGCCACTATGGCATAGTTTGACTGTGCTCCTAATTCCTAAACTCCAAAGAGGCTCGCAGTGACACACTTCTCACATGCGGCTGAGTTTTGTCCTAAACCCTAATTTCTAAACTAGCTCGTGGCAACGCTCTTCACACCGAAAAAATGCTTGGAGGCCACCGACGCCGATTTTATATTTTCAGTGGTGCTATATAGTTTAATGAGGATTTTCTGCAAAATAGAATATGTTAGTTACCTACACATTCATATATTAAAATCCAAAAATCAATAGAACACATAGGAGTAAACAAGAAAGGAGAATAATGAAACAATCTCACCCAATCCTTCCTCCTCCATGGCTGACTTCCATTGCACCTTCTAACTTTTCTATGATAATGAGTACCCTCAGATTTTGTGTGAGAAAACCTTATAATGCCTAGCCCTAAACAAAGCTTTGAAGGATTTCCTAAGTAATGTTGAAAATAAACTAAATTCTAGAATGCAAGTAGCTAAGATGACAAATGTAAGATTCAAGAAAAAAAAATATTAAAAGATAATAATCAGAGATGTCGAAAATGAGAACAAAATTGACAGTTTATAGAAAATGCAATTTTGGATGAACGAATGAGATTGAAGATTGAGAAAATGCCCTAGAATCAGTGGTCAAGATTCAAAATGAAAACTCTCAATTAGGGTTAGGGTAAAATTCTCAAATGAGTGAACAAGATTTAATTTAAGAAACTAAATCAAGGATGGAGAATGAATATGACAGTGGGATGAAATTAGTAAAAATCAAAAGATAAGAAGATGAGATTTTTAGAAAATCAATAATTTTAGCAATTACTTGATTTATAGAAGAATATTTCTATTTTGAATTAAAATTAATTCAAAATATGGATTTTGTGAGATAGTAAGTAATTTATTTAAGATTATTTACTAAAAGAAGAATCAGTTAACCATGTGAAGTCATTTTTAAATAATTTTTTTAATTTAAAAAGAGGGAAATATCAAATAAGGAAATTAAATAATTAGGAATAATTATTTAATTTAGAAGAGGTAGTTAATTAATTAAATAAATTAATAAATCTATTTAATTAAAAGAGGATTTGGGAATTAGTGACATATTAAATAAGTAAATTTAAATATATTTATTTAATAATCAAGAGGACATTAATGACAAATATTAATTAAATAAATTGAGAACTTTATTTAATTATGAGAAGAATTTGATAATTACTGACGCATTAAATAAATAAATAAGATCTATTTATTTAATAATCATGGAGAATAAAAAGATATGAATTAATTAAACAATTATAAATTATTTAATTAATAGTCAAAAGTGAGTTAGAAACATAATTAAAATGTCATAATTATGCTAGGACAAAAAGTGGTAAAATAGTGTTTGCAGGCCTAGGTCATTTTTATGTGTCTACATTTGCCCCTCTTTGTCATAATGTAGCCTGCCGCATTGTGGCAAAGAAAATAAGTCAAAAATATTCCCCAATGCAAAATAGGATGAGGAAGAATGACGAGGGTTGTGGTATGCGCCCTCTAGAGGACACTTGGGTTCCGAGAATACAAGTGGGCTCTCAAAATGAATGAAAGGACTAGAAGATGAAAGACAAAAGTAAATAGGAAAGATAGATAAGGATGATAATGATGCAGACTAGAAGAAATGTTAGAGAGAAAAAGATGAATGTGAGGATAGAAGACATGGATGTCGATATGGGTAAGGAGATGAAAGTTAATGTGGAAAAATAAATGCATGTTAGAATCCTTCAATGTTTTCCAGAGTACTAATAAGTGTTTCTCGAATCATCATTGGGCGAAAATGTCATGATGGCCGAAAAACACAATGATATGATGTAGATCAATTGTGTGTGAGGGCGGACCACCACGTAGATCAACAGTTGCAGCCAAGGATGATCATGACTCATACAAGGAACATAATTGCCCCTAGTCATTTTGTCTTGACCAACCGCCAAAAAACTAGACTAATCATGAGACATCATTGCTGCTCTAAATCGTGATGTCAGGACATCCTTGAGAAACTAGCCACATGAGAAATATTAGAGAGAAAAAGATGAATGTGAGGACTAGAAGAAATGTTAGAGAGAAAAAGATGAATGTGAGGATAGAAGACATGGATGTCAATATGGGTAAGGAGATGCAAGTTAATGTGGAAAAAGAAATGCATGTTAGAATCCTTCAACGTTTTCCAGAGTACTAATAAGTGTTTCTCGAATCATCATTGGGAAAAAATGTCATGATGGCCGAAAAAAACTATGGTATGATGTAGATCAATAGTGTGTGAGAGAGGACCACCACGTAGATCAATAGTTGCAGCCAAGGATGATCATGACTCATACAAGGAACATAATTGCCCCTATTCATTTTGTCTTGACCAACCGCTAAAAAACTAGACTAATCATGAGACGTCGTTGCTGCTCTAAATCGTGATGTTAGGACATCCTTGAGAAACTAGCCACGTGAGAGTCAAAAAAGGACAAGAAAATCATCGCACTATGTCATTGATTCTCTAAATCTTGAAGTCAGGACATCCTTGAGAAACTAGTAGCAGGGTGATCATAAAAAGATAAGGATGATCATCATGATATGTTGTGGTTCCTATGATGTAAGGAATTAATATCATGATAACCATAAAAAAGACAGATAACATTTTCCAAGTGTTTGCCAAGTGTTCTAATGTCAAGGTTACCAAATGTTGAGTGATATCAAATTCAGGAAGGACGCATCCTAAATGACATTGATATCTAGGAGATCAATTTTCAAAGTTAGGAGAATCCATCAAAATGCCAGATGATGAGGACAATGATTAGGAAGGACACATCCAAAAGCATAAAGAAATGATGAGAGTTTCTCTTTAGAAGAACACATCTTGAAGAAGAACCCAAAATTTTGCTAGGTTAAATCATCTTGATAGGATTTGATTACATGTCATTGTTGATATGCTGAATTGACTGAAATTGATGATGAAACAGATTGTTGATAGAATGCTTGCCCGGGATTGATGGAAGATTTGCTTGATTTTGAAGAAAGTTTGATGTGTGTGAAAATGTTGTGCCATGAACCCTAATGGGCTAACCTAGTGTGGCCTCAAGCACTCATCGAGTGATGGCCTTGCCTACGTCGTGCACTGAGAGACCTCATATTTTGACATGACCAATGACCTTGTCCAAAGGACAAAAGTTTGAAATATGATTATATTGTGACCAACCTAGAAAGACTGACCTAATGTCTCGGGGATTCAAAGATGAATCTTTCCTATGTAGCAAATGTGTGGAGACAATGTAGTTCGGACGTGGAAAAAATATTGATTGACATGACCAATTGGATTGACAAGACAGACCTTGAATTTGACTCTATTTTTTGGATTTACTCTAGACATTTTCCACTTTTAGATCTTTTTCCAGAACTTTTTTAGATTTTTAGGATTTTTCCAAGACTTTTTCAAATTTTTAGGATTTTTCAAGACTTTTTACAAATGCACAATCATGTGCGACACCCACTATAGTTACATGATAAAGGTATTTCCCCTAGACAGATCAAGGATTACCCAGGTCAAATGATATGGAAATAGGCAGACTCGGGGCAGAAGGCAAGGATATGCAAGGGGTGATGTCAACCAAATGCTAACCATGGCCAGAAGTGATAGGACTTAGCATGAATGTCATGAATGTGTCAGACCTTTGTGTTTATGGAAAGTGGATAAGGGTTTATTAGAGTAATAGTAGATGGAAAAGGAATGATTGATTACACATGGTGCCTGTTTGCCAGGTTTTCACCATGGTACTTATCCAAAGTGCTTGTTTGCCAAGTTTTCACTATTAGATGAATGTATTTCCTTTTACTATTTTTTTCATTTAAAAAAAAAGAAATGATGTCACCATGACACCTATTTGCCAGGTTTTCATCAAGGGACGATTTTTTTCTTTATTTTTCATTTTTTTTATATTTTTAGGTTTTTAGTGAAGCTCTTTGATGCTATGTGTAGAAATTTCGTAGCTATAAGATGTTTATGGGTTCGGTCAACTATTATCCATCAGGCATGGACAACTAATAAGCTCCAAAACTGAGTGTTGCAGTAATAATATAAGGACTGAGCCAATTAGCCTCAAACTTGCCAGGCTTTTCACGGTCAACCTGATTTCTTGGATTTTGCGTGAGGACCAAGTCACCGATATCAAATTTTCTCACCATTACTAATTTTTTATAGCTCCGATAGAGATGATTTTGATATGCCTGCAAGTGATTCAAGGCATTTTGTCGTCATTCTTGTAACATTTCTAGTTCATGTAGGTGAGACTATTTGTACTCTTCATCATCAATTATTCCTTTCAAAGAGACTTAGAGAGAAGGAATTTTGACCTCGATGGGCAATATGGCCTTAGATCCGTAGACCGGGGAAAATGGAGTGGCTCTAGTGGGTGTACGAATGCTGGTATGATAGGCCCATAAGGCAGGATTAAGTTGTAGGTTTCAAGCTCGGCCAGGGTCGTTGATGGTCTTCTTAAGAATATGAAGAATTGTTTTATTTGATGCCTCAGCTTGGTCGTTACCTTGTGGATAATAGGGGGTGGAGAAATGATGTTGCATGTGGAATAACTCACAGAGTTCACAAACGTCCTAATTTTTGAATGGAATCTCATTATCTGTGATCATGGACTACGAAACACCATACTGGTAGATGATGTAATTTAGGATAAACTTGGATATCTGCTTACCAATGATGTAAGTGAGGGGGACGACTTCAATCCACTTAGTAAAGTACTCAGTGGCGGTGATTATGAATTTATGGCCATTAGAGTAGGATGGATGGATCTTTCCCATGAGGTCGAGTCCCCATTGTGTGAAATATCATGGAGAAGTGATCAGTCTTATCTCTTACATAGGTGCATGAATTAGGTCATGATGCACCTAGCATTTCTGTCACTTTTTGACAAACTGAAGAGCATCTTTTTCTAATGTCGGCCAGTAGTAACCCATTTTGGTGACTTTCCTAGCTAATGTTGGACCACTTGAATGAGATCCGCATATACCCTCATGTACTTCTCATAAACTTGTTTAGGCTTCATCAGTGTCGAGAAAATGAAGAAGGGTTTAATCAAAACCATGGCGGCATAGGGTGTAACTGACGATGTCGGGCAGCTTTTCGTATAAATGATTTTCTCTGGCTATTGGAAAGATTGGGTGGTAAGGTTTGGGATTTCAAATAATCATATATGTCTCGGTACCAAGGTGAATTGGGACCAACAATCTCACAAACCATTTTTGACTCTAGTGTTTCATATGTCGGCATCAATAATTATTCAACTAAGAACTCAAATTGTGGAAAATTTTTGGGGATGTCCAAGAGAGATCCAATAGTAGCCATTGCATCAACTGCCTTATTCTGTGTCCTAGGAATTTGTTCAAAGGCAATCAATTTGAAATATTTCAAGAAGCTATCCACCATTCGCTTTCACAAAAGTAACTTTTCATCTTTTATTTCATAATCATCATTCACTTGGTTGATAACTAACTAAGAATCCTTGAATATAAGCAGTGTCTGAATTTTCCATTGAATTGTGATCTTGAGTCCTATGACCAATGCTTCATATTCTACAATGTTGTTAGTACAAGGGAAGGTGATCCAGAATGCCTTAGGATTGGAATCCCCTTGTGTTGTGATGAACAAGATACCAACCCCTAAGTCATGACCAGTATGAGACCTGTCAAAATATAGCTTCCAAGGTAATGTAGGTTTCGCATGAAAGATAGACTCATCAGGAAAATCAATTACCAGTGGATGAGTGTCTTGGATGGGTGCATCTACAAGTTGATCTACTATAACCTGCCCTTTTATTGCCTTCCACGCGACATACTATATGTCATATTCAATCAATATAATGACCCACTTTGCTAAACAACCTGTCAATGTTGCTCGACTTAGAAGATACTTTAGTGGATCAATCTTAGCTACCAAGTGTGTCTGGTGGCTAACATGTAATGTCTTATTTTTTTTTTTTTTTTCAATAGGGTCAATGTTGTATTCTTGTCAAAAAAATTCTTTGAAGGGGAGTTGACCAGGATCCAGGAAGAGTTCGTCAATATCATGGTTGCTCAAGGTTTTTTCAGATCCCCATTCCCAATCATTTGAGTCAGTTTTGGTAAGTGATTCTTCATTTGTCTTGACACTTTCTAGAGCCATTACGTCCTCACTTGAAAGTTCATAGGTATGTCGATCGTCAGTTCTGAGTTGGTCAAACCCTAGCCCAATGTACCATGGTCTTGCAAAGATAATAACAATTTCCCTCCCATTTTTGGCCTTTCCAAGACCACTTGTTTCATCAAAACCTAATGCCTTGCATATATCATAGCCTTTTCCATAGAGATACATTGGTAGTGGAGGTAACTCTTCTAGGTCATTGTAGATCCAGTTAGCTATGTTGATGATGATTTCATTACTCACATTCCCCTATAGTGTGAAAACCATTTTTGGTGGAACCTTGAAAGATTTTTTGGGCTCAACCCCAAAGCATGGTCTACCATAGACTTTAGGCGGCTTAAGTATTGTGGTGATACAATAAGCCATATTTAGTTTGAATTCTCCACAACCAAGGTCCTAGATCTGAAGGTCTTTACTTGGTATGGAGGCCAAGGAAGATGGCATGGTGGAAGTTGATGGAATGGATGATTTGGCGAGTGCAGATGGGTCAATATATTTTGAAGAGATGGAAGCCGAGGCTTCTTGATTGATGGGTACCTGGTGTTTAGCAGTGTCTCGTAGATTGGTATAGTATTGAAATGGATCAAGATCTCCTGGGCTATTAATTTCAGTACCATCAAAAGGGAACTTCAGGCATTGGTGGTATGTGGAAGGAATGGCCTTTAGGGCATGAATCCAGGGGCGACCAAGTAATGTATTGTAATGTATGTCACGATCTAGGACTTGGCATGTTGTGTCTATAATAACTGGTCCCACCCAAAGTGGAATTGTGATGACACATTTAGAAGCATGTTCTTCATCATCATATGCCTTGATGACAATGCTCTTGGAAGAATCCACACATTCATCAGAGAAGCCAAGAGCTTTAACCAATTTTGAAGAGCAGATGTTCAATCCTTCTCTGCCATCTATTAAGACTTGTCTAACCTTATCTATGTGGAAAAAAACCTTGATATGAAGGGCATCATTATGGGATGGTCTGGGCAAGGAATATTTACTGTCTGAAAAGGTAATGTGGTGAGGTGAATTTAGATATCTGACCATAGTTTCAAAATGGTTGACATAAATGTTGGTTGGGATGAAAGACTCTTGTAGGAATTTATCCAAGATGGCCTTATGTGCGGGTGAGATGTGAAGCAATTCAAGAAGGATATTTGAGCGGGTTTTTTATTAAGTTGCTCAATAAGGTTGAACTCTAGTTTAGGGTTTGACTATCTGGCAGATCGACTAGGTATGGTAATTTTAGGTTGATGTGTAGAGGAACCTAGGATGGTGACCTTTCCCTTACGTGTTGTAACATTGCAGTCCGGGGCCTTTTTAATGGTAATAGTATTGACATATTTATCTTCATCAGTAGCTCACAAGTTGTTGATGATGATACCACTAGAATAATTTAAGGCAAGATGGATGTGATTGGCTTGATTATTGGTATTCTTCGTGCCGAATGTGGAGAGTTTACCAGAACTATGATCCTGCAGTGGGTTCTTGTGGATTGTATGATCCACATTAGATGCAAATGGTTGACCTCCTAACTCAATGGTGTGGTTTTCAATAAGGTCTTGTACCAAATTTCACAACTAATGGAAAGAGGAAGTTTTGTGCCCTTTGATATGGTGGTAATCACAAAATGCATTGTCATCCCACCATGATGGCTTGAACTCACCAGGGTTGTATAGTCTAGGTTCTTCCAATGTTATGACTCCGTTTTGGAGAAGTTTCTTCAAGACAATTTCGATCGGTTCACCTAAAGGGGTGTATGTGCATTTTTGAAATTGTCATGGTTGATGTAGCTGCCTTTGATTAGGTTGAGCAGGATTGCTTTGAATAGCATTAGTAGTTGGTGTTGGTGTAGTCATAGGTGCCTTTTTATTTTTTACTCCTTTGATGGTGAGTACATGACCTATTGCATTGATGGTTTTTGCATCAAGCACACCATCATTGGTGATGTGTTTGTTCTTAACCCAGTATTTGGTTTTGTCATTGGAGCTAGTTGGGTTATTATTTGTGTTGGTGTTGATGGTTTTTCCACCATACTTTAATTCGCCCTCAGCAATCAAGGCTTTCTCAAGTTGAACACCCTTTTTCAACAAGGTCTACATAGGTGGTGCAACAATGGACTTGTGAGCCATACCTTAGCGGTCCTAGGAGAGTTTGTAAAAAAATGGTGACTTTCTCCTTTTCAAGTATTTCTACCAAACATTTGCTTGCTAAGGTTCTCCATCTTTGAAAAAATGGGATAAAAGTCTCTCTTGCATCCTCTTGGGTAAGTCTGCATAAGGAGGCAATTCCAATATCTGTGTCAATGTTATAGGTGTAGTTTTCAACAAACTTGTTTTCCAATTCATCCCATGTTTTGATTCATTTAGGCAATAGTGAGAACCATTCTAGTGCATGACCTGCGAGACTTCTAGAAAAAAGTCTCATGAGATAGGTTTTCTCATATGCAATGTCCATGCAACTAGTCGTGAATTCTCTTATGTGTTCAATAGGGTTCATTTTTCCTTTGTATTTAAGAAAATGAGGTACCACATATCCATGAGGAAAGGGTGGCATATACAAGGTTATGTCGAACGAATATGGACACAAGTCATGTGACATGTAATATTTTTTGTTGGACTATTCCAAGGTCTCCACTTGCATTTGAAATGCAATGAGGTGGAGTGTGAGTGCTTCCATAATTTGGTTTTTGGTAGAATCACACATGTTGGTGATAGGTATGGATTGGTTTCCCACCTGTTGTGATGAGATGTGCTGGTTTGGGATGTATTGGTGGTGAGAAAAATGAGTGTTCTGATTTGGTTGTTTGAAATGAGTGTTTCAATGAGGGATGTACTGCTATGTATGGGCTTGAGATGCATAAGTTTGGATGTGGAATCCTGCCATGTTGGATTGAATTTGGTGGCCTTGTTGATTTTGAGCATGTTGATTCCCAAATGGAGTGAAAGCTTGGGTGCCTTGATTGCCTTGCCCAAATAAGAAATTATGGCCATGAGGAATGTTTGTGTTTTGCCTCAAAGGAATGTTGGTATTAACCTATGAGGAATGAGTTTGGTTGCCTTGAATGAAAACTCTTCATTTAGTTATCCCAAAAGGGCTTGATGAGTTGGTTTCCATAGCATTTGAAGAGCCTAATAACGGGTTTATTGATGTACCCATGGAACTAGATGAATTTCCAAATAGATTTGAGGTGGTTGCACACATTTTTGATCCTAAAGTTGTGAAGGAATAGTGGATGTTTGTTGGGGATGGAATGTGATGTGGTGTTGGTATGAGTAGAGGATCCCCCAATAGATGTTGTTTTTATTGTGGTGGTAGCATGACCAAGGGAGGTAGCATTAATGGTGTTAATGGAATTTTGTGATGAGGCTCCCATGGAAGGATTCTGTGTTTGGGGATCTGGAGATGTTGCTCTAAGAGTGTTGAGATCAAATCCTTTTGGTAACCTAGCCCCTTGGTCAAGGAGCATTGCTAAATATATGGCTGAGTCATTTAAGACAAATTCTTCCACAAAAGAGGCCACTTCTAGGTTTGAGGTAGTAGCTTGTATGTCTTCTTCATAGACTTGCCCAATTTGATCTCTATGAACAAATTGTTCAAAGGGATTGTGTGGAATGGACATCTCACTGAAAGGATTGATAATAGAATTCCCCATGTCATTAGAAAGAGTGTTCATGTCACTAGGGAATGAATTCATATCACTTGTGAAATCAAGAAAGTTGTTGTCTTATCCAAAAGAAGTCATGAGTCTTTTCTTTATTTGTAATCTAGTTTCAACCATAAAATTTTTTCTCAACCTCGGGATGATGGGGGAGAATCACCTAAATATGACACTATGTTTTGGGGTTTTGTAATTGAGGAATGTTATGAAATGAAAATGAGACCAAAATGAGACTAAAGGTTTGTGAATGCAAATGGTATGACACTAAAATGAAGATACTAATGGGATAAAAACTAAAATGGAACCTAAGATGCACTCATTATTAGTAACTCTAAGGAGAGGAATACTTAACTATGCAAAGTGTTGGCAATGCTTCAGGTTTGGAAAATCAATGGACCGTAAAAGGACTAGAGGAGGACAAAGTGAAATTTCCACACTAGACTATTGAGTGGGATATAATTCACAAAAGATTTGACTAAAGGACAACAAGTTATTGGGTCCAATGATAACCTACTTTTGAATGCAAATTTTGACAATAGATGGTAAGGAATCTACTCGTAGAATCTGCAAAATGAGTGTCTAAGGAGATGGTAGAGTTAACAATGCAACTAGTCAAATGCAAATGGAAATCTATGGTGATCCTAAGAATTCCATCTATAATGTCATGATGAGGGAAGTTTAAGAAAATCAATGTCTGGTTTGATAGAAACAAAAAAGGACTTGATGAAATCTAGAAAAAGATAGGTTTGGACTTCAATTTTGATAGTGGGAAGCTGCTTATGAAAGCTAGAAAATGTGTCACAGAAAATGCAGTATGACAGAGCACATGCGGCTCAGAATGGTGAATGTGGGGTTACAACTGGAAAATGTGGCTTAGAATGGAAAATATGGCTTGATCTCAATCAAATGTGGCTTGACAGGGGTGATCATGGTTGATGGGAAAGAATATGTGATGCGAAATGGCGATTGCAGTTCAGTAGATTTCAAATGTGGCTCAATAGGGTGAATGCAGCTCAAACTAGAAAATGTGGCTTGATTTCAAGAAAATGCGGCTTGATTTCAAGCAAATGTGGCTTGATAGGGGGATTGCGTCATAGGAAGAAATTTTGGAAAAAGTTTCAGCAGGTTTACCAGTCTCAAATTTTAGTAGATGTAGTGCAAAATGGCAATTGTGGTTCAAGAAATTTCAAATGCAGCTCAGATTGGCAAATGCACTTCGATTTCAAGCAAATGTAGCTTGACAGGGGGATTGCATCGCAAAAATAAATTTTCAAAAAAGTTTCAGCAAATTTACCAGTTTGTCTCAGATTTTAGCAGGTTTGATGTTAAGTTGTTGAAGTTTTTTGAAAACAACTTGGAAAACACATGGTGTTGTCAAAAAAAATTAAAATCAACCATATTGAAGACATTGAGAAAAATCCTAGGGCTGCGTGGACAGTATTCTTATGGATCCCATGAACCGCATATCCTTAGCAAATAAACTATTGGATGAACTATCATAACAACCAATCGCTATATTTGAGGAATCAAATTATATTGATGTAGAGTCAAACTATGATGATCCATATGCATTTTAATGCTTTTGATATGATAATAGTGGATGTAAGGTTACCATCAACAACAAGCTAACATACAAACTTTCTTGCCCCTACCTACCATATTTACTATACAATTACATCATTGGGAGAGGATCATTACACCAAATAGATGTTTCATTACTATGAGATATGGTTAGTTTTGGTATTAGTTAATAAACACACACTCATTTGTGATTTGGGACACCAAGCCACTCTCACACATAATATTGCACAACAAATCCTATTAGTTCTCAAAATCACATGCCCTATCCTCTACACCATTACTCAAAGTGAGATAAAGGTAGTAATATATATCAAATAGATTTACTCACACATCGACAAGGACAAGAATACTTTTTCCATTGCATAGGATTAGGGTGAATCCATTTCTTATTTAGACTCTAAAAAACTTATGAGGGTGATCGTTGAGACCTTAATACATGACAAAAAATAGAATAATAATTTCACTACCATATCTTAATGGTAATCAAGAATAATAATAATTTGTAAAGAGGGTGTATGAGGCTAGATATTGAAATCATTTGTTCCCTCTTAACAAGAGTAATATCCATTTATTCAATAGCAATTTAAGTAAAGTATGTGTATATTTTCTAAAGAGTGTACCAATTAGTTTGATTTGTATATTATCCAATCTTTATTTCCTAAACAAGTTTATGAGAATTATGGTCAATATTAGCAGTAATGGTGTCAATTATGTCCCTTGATTTTATTTTTTTAGTATGTTGAATAGTTGTGAAATATGATAAAGGGGGGGAATATGGATTAAGGAGTTCCATGTTGAATATCAAGTATAAATTCAAGTATTAAGGGAGGTCAAGAATAAAGGAATTTTTACTAGCTTGTGGAGATGATTTACATAAGGATCATATCACAAAGGATTAATATTTTGATGTAGTCCCTTATATCAAGGTTATTTTGAATATAAAACCAAATTTGTCACCAACAAAAAATATGTGAGGTTTGTGGTGAATTTTGTGTCACTCTATATTTATGTTATTAGAATGTAATAATTTATTGAGCTTATTGGTACATACTCTTTATGCTCTCAAAAACTTAATGTTCCTTGTCAAGTTTTTGTTCATGAGAATCTAACTCCATTGTGGATGGGAATGCATGGTAGGATGTGTTAATAAATGTCTTATATGGAAACCCATGACATGTTTAGAAATAAATATACAATGTAGAACTATGAATAACTACAATGAAGTAATGTTGTAAGTAGGGGATTTTATCATCCTAAATGTGTGGTTGCACAACATAGTATACATGAAATAGATTTAAAAGAATGTATTTGACCTCCTCCATTTGTTTTCTTATATACAAATGAAAGCCTATATACTAATTCCTTTATGTATTTAACATGGTCCGCAATGTATACCAAAATTAAAAATTTCATCGATCATAGTCATAAATTATGGATGTTGGTAAGCCAAAATGGACTCAAACATGAGTGAAGAAAAGACACAAGCATTTATCATGGTGAGATTTTAATGAATGTGATATGATTTTGGTTTTTTTGCACTTAGATCTATTTTTTTCCTTTCCCTTATCATTTATTTCCAAATGTGTTTGTTCCATTTTAATTCATTTTCTCAACTTCACTTATATAATCATCTCTCACTTTATTTACATGCATAAATTCATGCACAATACAAAACCTTATATCTACTTATATATCCCCTTCCCTCTCTACTTTCCCTATCTCTCCCCTTACCCCTCTCTTTCCCTCTCTCTATACCTCCCACCCTACTACTCCCTATCTCCCTCCTTCCCACCCTCTCTCCCTCCCTCGCTATGTGCAATACGCAAATAGAAATACAAAAGTGGATGAATTATCTTTATCATAACATCCCTTGTTATTCCTTTTCATGATGTTCTAACTTCTTTCTCATCTATTTTACTTGAAGCTTTAGATCAACTACTCCCTCATCAACCCTTAGGACAACAACATCCTTTTCTTTGATAGTGTTTTCAATGTCTTGAATAATTTTATGTAGCTTTGCAGCAATTTTTTTCTCAACTTTGAGAGTGTCTTTATGATTACAAAATGAAAATTTTTCTTTTCATGAGTTAACATTTAAAATACTTTTGTACCTTTTCAGATAAGACTTTCATGTCTCCACCAAATTTATTCTCTTTTTTTGCACTAAGATTTGATTTTGCATTTTCCTTATCATCTATTTCTAATTGTATTTGTTCCATGTAATTCTTAAGTTCAAGAATCTTTGATTTCATTTGTTCAACTCCACTTATAGAATCATCTCTCACTTTCTTTTCTTGCACAAATTCATATGCAATACAAAACCTCTTGAATTTATACACTTTTGCATTGCCATTTTCCCCTTGCACATACTGCACATGCACCTTCCTCAACTTCTCAAGAGTGGTCAAAATCTTTTCAGTCAATAAATTATTTATCTCATTCACTTTGGTCTACTTTTTTTATTTTTTTTAGAGAATATTCCTTTTTCATTTCATGTATTCTAGTACTCGATGCCTCTAGCTCTAAATTTTCATTGGCCCATTGCACATAATTCACATGCTCCTTCCTTAACTTCTCAAGAGAAGGAATAATCTCTTAAGTCAATACATTATATAGTATAATTCTTCCAAAATATTTGTTACCATCACCCTTTATCATACCAACCCAAAAACATTATCCTATCCCTCCTCCATCCTATAAATCCATTTTTAGTGTCTATTTCCCATAATCAACCATCACATCTCCCCATCACACTAAGTCCATTTTGGGTCCTTCTATCCCTCCCACCCTACCACTTACTATCTCTCACCTTACCTCTTTCTCTCCCTCCCTCTATTCCTCCCACCCTACCACTTCCTATCCCCCTACTTCCCCATCTCTCTCCCTCACACACACACACAAGCTCTCTCCACCTAACCCTCCTTCCCTCCCTCCCTCCCACCCTACCACTCCCTATAACCTACCTTCCCTCTATCCCTCCCACCCTCCCACTCTCTATACCTATCTATATCCTTACCTCTTTATCTCCCTCCTTCTATCCCTAGCACCCTACCATTTCCTACCTCCCTCCTTCACTCTATCTCTCCCTTCCCTCTCTCTCTCTCACAACCTCTCTCTACCTCTCCCACCCTACCTAGATCTCTCTCTCTACCTACTTCTCTCTAGTTTTTTCACCTTACCTCTCTCTAACTACCTCTCCCTATCTCCCTCATACCCTCTCTCTCTCACTCCTTCCCACACAATCTCTCTTCATCCCTCACTAATTCCCTCTCTCACTCTAGTTTTCTAAGCCTCAGTTGCCTCCTAAATAGAGTTATATTATGGGGCACCAGGGAAAAGTCCTCTAGGTAGTCATATCCAAGGTTATATAGTAATCAATAGATTATATAAGTCTCCCTCCCTCCCTCCCTCTCTAATTTTCTCTATCTCTCCCTCTCTCTCCTTCTCTTTCCGCTTCTCTCTATCTCACCTCTCTCTCTCCCCCTCCATGCTCTCTCTCTCCTCCATTAACCCACTTTCTCTCTCTACTTCTCGTTATCTACCTAACACTCTATACCTCTTTCTCTCTCCCTCCCTCCTTTCAATTCTCAACCACTCCACCTTCCTCCTCACCTCTCTACTTCTCTCTCTATCACATATATATATATATATATATCACCTCTCTTACTTCTCTCTATCTCCCCTTCCCTCTCTACTCTATTTCTCTCTATGGGTATGTGTAGGATCATGATGGGCCAAAAAGTGGTGATATCTAAGTGATATGATGGCCCATGTGGCTAACGACTCTTTTTTAACCCAAAATTGATGAAATGAAAAGGGTTTTTAAAGGATATTCTCAACTTTCCACCAATATAAATTATGCTTTACTTTGAATTTAATAAATAATTATTATTCATTTTCTATTTGAATTATGACTAAACTCCTGATTGATAGTCTGATTGAAAAACATCTATAGCTTTCAAATGGTATCACATTTTTTGAATCTAAAACATGCGTCACATTCTATACTTTGTATACTAGAGGATTAAAAAAAAAAAAATCATGAAGTTTTCACCAATTTAAGGATGTTAGACATACGAGTTTCTGTATTTTTTAAAATTTGTAATAGAAAATTCATAATTAGTTATTTACTTGGAAAAAAATTACAAAAGAATATGCATCACATCGCGACATGAGTCCCCTACTTATATCTAAAATCTTATCATTTTTGTATCATTTTATTGTGGTTAGGGTGGTTAGAGAGACACCTACTTATTTTTTCCCTAAAATTTAAGTACTACTGCATTGAAATTTCAAATTTTCACGAAATAGATTTAAAAAAAAAAAACCTAGTAGTTTAGAAACTATATTCACTTTTCTATAGATTCTATTCTTACATATTTTTGAAATAATATAGATAAATTATTCAAATTTTTATTTCAAGTTCCCCAACTCTGATTTTTTGAATTTTATTGCCACTTAAGGGCCTATTTTCTCCATGATGATCCTGCACATACCCCTATCTCACCTCTCTCTCTCTCCTTCTCTCCCTCAAACACATTCAACCTTTCTCCACCTACCCCTCACATTATCCCTCCCTCCCTCCCTCCTCCTTTCATATCTCTCACTCTCTCTATGCATATCTCTCCCATTGACTCTCTCGGTATGTACCTATATCCCTCCCACCTTAACACTAATATCTCCTTCCCCTATATTTCCATCCATAGGTTAAAACTTAAACCCTAAACCCTAAACCTAATATCTATCATCATTGAATTAATTCATTAGGTTTATTTCAAGCTAATATAAATTTATTAATCTAAGGGAGAGAGTTGGGGATGTAGGGAGATAGGAATTGGTAGGGTGGGAGGGATAGAGGAAGGGAGAGAAAGAGGGAAGAAGAAAGATAGGAAATGGTAGAGTCAAAGATTCTTGAACTTGAGAATTCCATGGAACAAATACAATTGGAAATATATGATAATATAAAGGAAAAATCAACCCTTATCTACAAAGGGAGACAAGTCTTGTAAAGAACATATAATGACATGTATTCCTCTATAAATTTTTATCTACAAGACTACACTTTTATGACTTTCTTGTATACATGTTATGCTTTTATGGACATATAATGATGTATTCCTCTATGGATTTTTAGTTAATACATTTTTTGTACCAATGTTGTCCATATTTGTATTATAAATGATTAATTGAGTAAATTGAATAATGAACTAATGAAACTATAAATGATTAATGTTATCCATATTTACACCATAATTGATTAATTAAACAATTGAAGAAGGATCTTTTTTACCATGCAATTCATGCAATAATCATAATTAATCATTCATAATTTTCTTGAAGTGTTTTTGTAAGGCATGTGGATGAGATATTGAAATATTCAAATGCCTTATAGAATCTATGAATTAAAGAAGAACGTGATAGAGCAACTAGAGTTTTCTAAAAATAATGATGGTATTGATCAAGAACTAGTACAAAGGATAAGTCTCTTTAGAAATATATACAAGACTAAATATAAGTTCTATAAATACACCATAAATAATGGTAGAAATGATATTTTAGCATCGAAAGAGATAGTTGATAATTTAAAATTGAAAAGGTTAGAATATTCAAGTTGAGATAAATAACATAAGCTACTAGTCAGTGAGTAGGGGATGGAAAGATAGATTTGAAAAGTAGTTATCACTAGATCATAATAGATTGAGGGAAAGAGAGAGAGAGAGGGGGAGACAGAAGGGGGAGGATGGAGATATGAAGTGGTATGATGGGAGGGATAGAGGGGGAGAGAGAAAGAGGGAAGGAGTGAGATAGTGAGAAAGAGGTTAGAATGTCCAAGTCCATAAAAATAACATAAGGTACTAGTCAATGAGAGAGGGAGGGAAAGATGGATTTGAAAAGTAGTTATCACTATATCATAATAGATGGAGGGAAAGAGAGAGAGAGGGAGAAAGAAGGGGAAGGAGGGATATATGAAGTGGTACAATGGGAGGGATAGAGGGAGGGAGAGAAAGAGGGAAGGAGTGAGATAGGGAGTTGTAGGGTGGGAGGGATAGAGAGAGAGAAAGAGGCAAGGAGGGAGATAGGGAGTGGTAGGTTGGAAGGGAATTGAATCATAAATTGCAACATTGTTTCCATTGAAAAAGAATTTTTCACATTTGAAATATCAAGAAGATTTGAAGTCCTAAGATCTTTCTCTTTTTGAAAATAGAGCTCAATACAATGAACACCATACATTGAAAGAATCAAGTTCTATAGGAGAAAAAATATTAAAGAATAAAGGAGAAGGAGGCACTAATTATGAATCCAATTATATAGGATAAGGAATCTTAGATAAAATCCATGAAAGAGATGGAGGCACTACGAAAAAAAATACATGGGACTTGGTTGATTGAGTTGATAGTAAAGATAAACAATGATAGTAAAGATATATTTTAGTTCCAGAAGATATGGTTGATAAGTTAAAATTGAAAAGGTTAAAATTTCTAAATCCATATAAAGTTTCACAATTATAGAAATAACATAAGGTACTAGTAAGTGAGCAATGTTTGTTAAAATTTAAGATAGGTACATATCATGAGGAAGTATTTTATCCTACCCTACCACTCCCTCTCTCCCTCTATCCCTTTGTATCCCACCCTACCTTACCTCTCTCTACCTACCTCTCCATATCTCCCTCCTTCCCTCTCTCTCTCCCTCCTTCAGGAACTCATTCTCTCTCCACTTACCTCTCTATCCCTCCCTCCCTCTCTCCCTACTTCCCTCTCTCACTCTCTCTATAACTACATGTCGTAAATCTCTCTCTCTTTCGCACACACACACACACAAAAAAAAACAAACAACCTCTCTCCACCTACCTTCCCTCCCTCCATCCCTACTTCCTTTTCTCACTCTCTCTATACCTACATGTCCTCTCTCTATCTCTCACACACATGCAACATATCTCCACCTACACCTCCCATTATCACTTCTCCCCCCTCCTTCCTTCTCTCTCACTCTCTCTATGCATACCTCTCCCACCCTCTCTCTACATTTACTTTTATCCTTCCCACCTTACAATAATTGTTGGTTGGAGAATATTGGGTGTTATAAAACTTGCAACCCACATATTTTTCTAAAACTCTCTACACATAACAACCCAATTGGTTAGGATTTAGGTGCCATCAACCCTGTAAATACTTTAATTAATTATTCTCCTAAATTTTTTTGTACATTTACCCATAAGAGGTGAAACTATTTGACCAACGGTGGTTAAAGAGACAATGTAAATGTAGTATTGCTATTACAATTCATCCTTTTGGAAAAGGACAAAATATTTAGGCATCCCACTTTGGAATCTTCTAGAATGAGGTTGTTGCATCAAAATAGGGTGTTGTAAGAGCATCTATGAAATGTATGATAGATGTCATAAGATGCTATGACAGTATGAAAGATTCCCTATGATATAATATGCTATTTTTGGACCCCAAGCACACATGCATGAGAGATGCCTTATAATAGCTATAAGAGCATTTGTAAGAGGATATTTTTGGTATTTTTGACTATTTCAAGGAGGGAGGAATGTGTTTTCTAGGTGTTATTGCTTCTATTGTTTGGTGAAACCATGGTGGTTTTCATCCTCACAAGTCTCTTTAGATTGGGGCCTAGAGCTAGAGTTATTCAATTCAATTTGCAGGTTTCCAGGATAATAGGGTGTTGCTGAATTTTATAGAGATTTATAAGAGAATTCTATTGCTACATGTAATATCTGAAATTATTAGTAATATGCTTTCCTCTCTTTTAGTGGTGGAGTTTTCTCCCTTCGAGGTTTCTCCATGTAAATCTATTCTTGCATGTGTTATGTTTCTTCTATCTCTCTCTCTCTCACTCTTTCTAGACACTAAGGATAAAGGTTAATCTACATATTTCAGGTTTTATTTCACATTTAAGTTCATATTGCAACATTTCTTCACATTGGTAATCAACATTTGGTATCAGAGCTAACTATTCTATTAAGGAAGGGACACTTTCCTTTTAGAGTGTTGAAGGTTTTTTGCTATAGTGGGATTGTGTTATGGGTTTTGTAGATTTGTGAAAGATTGCATACCATGGCCTCCACCTCTCATCAAGATATTGAGAAGTTCAAGGGCACTGGTTATGAGATGTGGAAGTTGAAAGTGGAGGATCTCCTTGAGGAGATAGATCAGTGGTTACCAGTTTCAGTTGATAAGAATCCATCTACTTCATCCATGTCGGATGAAGATTGGAAGAAGTTATACAAGAAGGCTTGAGTGACCATTCAGTTGTGCCTCACTAACTCTGCCCTCCTAAATGTCTCTTTAGAAGACACGACATACAAGCTTTGGAGGAAGATAGGTGAAATCTACCAGACTAAGAGTTTTTCTAAAACGTTGTATGTCAAAAGATGTTTATATTCATTAAAGATGAAGGATGGTGATTATATTGATGAAAACTTGAATGATTTTAATTT
This sequence comes from Sequoiadendron giganteum, assembly GCA_007115665.2. Taxonomy (NCBI): domain Eukaryota; kingdom Viridiplantae; phylum Streptophyta; class Pinopsida; order Cupressales; family Cupressaceae; genus Sequoiadendron; species Sequoiadendron giganteum. The sequence goes on from CM021108.1 coordinate 146,059,942, forward strand.
GATTATAAGTCAACTTGCATCTATTGATGTTAAAATAGAAGATGAGGATAAATGTATTTTATTGATTTGCTCTTTGCCAAAATCTTGTGAAAATTTAATTGTTTCTATAACTAGTGGTGGTGTAGAACCTAAGATGGATAATATTATTCCCATACTTCTTTCAAAGGAGATGAGGAGAAAAAGCATGCATAGTGGCTCCCAAGATGCCTTGCATGTGCAAGGTAGGTCCAAGGAGAAAGGGCATAAAGGAGATAAGAAGGATAAGTCTAAAGGACAATCTAAGACCCCTAGAAAGAGCAGAGTGAAGTGTTGGAACTATGGTAAATGGGGACATGTGAAGAAGGAATGTAGAAACAAGAAAAACAATAAAAATTCCTCCACGGAAAAGTCCTATGATAATGGTGATTCTGATGCTTTGATTATTTCAATTAACATAGTTTGTAATGATTCTTGGCTTATTGATTTAGGTGCTTCCTTCCATATGACTCCTTATAAAGAGTGGTTTTCTACATATAAATAATATGATGGAGGAGAGGTCTTCATGGGTGATGATAGCTCACAAAAGCTTATCGGTAAAGGAAAGGTAAAGTTGTGTTTCAGTGATGGGAGGGTTCAAATCCTTGATGATGTTTTACATATTCTAAGACTTACAAAATGCTTAATTTCAATTTCCAAGTTGAATGATACTATAATGCATGTGAAATTTGACAATTCTGGTTACAAGATGGCAAGGGGAAGTTTTGTGGTTGCTAGAGGATCTTAGATAGGGAATTTGTTTATGCTACATGCCTCTACTTTTTAGAATTCCTCTTTTGTAACTAGTACTGAAAATGCATGTATGTTGTGGCACCATAGATTGGGTCACATTGGTGAAAAAGGTCTTAGGACCATACTTGATAAGAAAATAGTAGATGATATTTCTGATTATTCTATTGGTAAAAATGATTTTTTTGAGGATTGTGTGTTTGGTAAAGGGTAAACCCACAAAAGTGGTTTACAATTATAGTGAGGAAGGAAAAGTTTTAAGAAACGACACCATGCAAAAAAAATGGTTTTTGGGGGTTTCAACAAACTTCTAGTTCGAGCGAACCCAAATGGGGTTCGATAGAAGCCCCCTTCGATCAAACCCATTTAATGTCAAGTCCCACATTTCCTAAAAAAATAAGAAAAAAATGCTTGTGGAAAGGGGGTTCGAATGAACCCTAGTTCGAGTGAACCCCTAGGAGTTCGCTAGAACCCCCCTTTCCCCTATTCTCCCCCTCTGGCACCAAAAAACTCTAAAAATTTTCCCTTCAAAGCTCGGGTTGAGGATGAAAATGGAGGAGACTTCACAGACCCAACTAGATGATGGTAGTCCTTGGAATGAGCTATCCAGCGAATATAATTTTAATATGTTTTGGTTTTAGTATGTATTTTTTTTTTTTTTTTGATTAAACATAGGTTTTTCACCAAAAATCAAGCTCTCTATTTTGCACATGTGGAAAAATAACAAATTATCAAAATAAAATTCTAAAAAATATGTGTTGGCTAGGTATTTATGTCCTTGATCCAATAAAAAAAAATTGAATTTCGATATATACAAAAAAATTTATGTTGTATACGGTCAGCCTATGTTTGAATTGTAATTGGTTTGACTTCGAAACTTGATTAAGGAAAAAATATTTCATAAAACACTATGAAACCAAATGAAAGGGCTAGATATCATAGTTACAAATCTAAATTAAAAAAAAAAAGAATTTTATCCTTCATGGAAAGAAAAGTTATGCTATATACGGTGAGCATCACTCCTTAAAAATGTTGTCTACTAAAAAAAACTAGTTTTCGAAAGAGATGGAAAAAGAAGTGCAATTTGATTCCAATTTTTTTGAAAAAAAAAAATTTAGAATCTATAGATAAAATGCCAAAAATTACTAGTTTGCATCATCTTCAAATTCCTCATTTTTTAGCCGCTATAGGTGCCTAAAAGTGAATATTTAGTTAGAAAAAATTATTTCAGTGTCCATTTTGGCCAAAAATTATAAACCAGTATTGTGGGATCACCCTAAACAAAACAGGTCATCATCTCTTAAAGTAATTAATAAAGCTAATGGATTGTTAGAACTAACTCATTTGGATGTATGGGGGTGAATATTGTTCTAAGGAATTTGATGAGTTTTCCAAACAGGTAGGAATTGTTTGGAAAAAGACTACACCTTACACACCCCATCAAAATGGGGTAGCAGAAAGAATGAACCATACATTAATGGAAAGACTAGGAACATGTTAAGTAGTGCCAAGTTAGGTAAATTCTTTTAGGTGGAAGCTATTGATACTACTTGTTATTTAATTAATAGATCTCTTTGTAAAGCTCTTGTTGATAAAACACCTTATAAAATATGGTTCGGTAAAAATCCTTCAGCTACACATTTAAGGGTCTTTGGTTGTGAGGCTTTTTTTCATGTGCCTAAAGAAATGCGGTCTAAATTGGATTGTGGTGAAAATGTAAAAGGTTATAAACTTTGGAATCCACTAACATGAAAGATGATATTTTCTAGAGATGTTATTTTCACGGAATTTAGAGATAACTCTGAAGATGAGCAACCAAAGAAAAAGTTAAAAACAATGCATTTTGAAACTAAGCAAGAAGATGCGCATGTGGAAGAATAGAGAGATGGAAAAGAAGAAGAGAGTTCTTAAGAATATTGTAGGAGTTGAGAAAATACAACACCACAAACCCTGAAGATCACCTGCATGCAAATAACCTGTCACAAAAGAAGAGATGGAGACAAACAAGCAAGGGTTCTTTGAAAAATAAAAATGTATATATCAGAGAGAATGAGAGAATGAATTGATATGAAATACAATGAGTTCAATCCTTATAAAAAGGAGATCATGCAAACCCTAATAAAACCCTAATAGGAAAAACCCTAATAGAAGCCCTAATAGGATAACATTTAATAATTAATATAATTATTAAATGTCACTTTATGCAAACTAACATGAAATCTTAAGAAGGGAATAAAGGTAACTTAATCAACATAATTAAGTTAAGACCTTTACTCTAACACCCCCCCTTAAGATGAGCAACAGTGCAGCTACAAACAAATGCAGAAAGCAAAGGTAACTACAATGCAAGAAGGCAAACATGGGTCCCGACAACTAGGCCAGATCAGGTACCCAAATACAACCAAATCTCTGTAAAGAGGAGAAATAGAGAAAACCTCATGGGAAAAAGCTCTACTCCAAAAAGAGATGCAGAAAGCCAAGAAGAAGAACATCACTGAAGCAAAAGAAGTTGTTAACAACTGTTGAAAGATGACTGCTATGGTGCTGAAGAACCTGTGCTGAAGATAGGATGATCAAGAACAAGAAGACAACAATCTGCATAAGTGCCCATATGACACTACTCGAATCAGATGGCAAACAAAGGCAAACACCTGGAATGAAGATATAGATGGCACAAGAACCAATAGTCTGAAACACTGATCAACTGAGAATGGAAGATTCCTTCCAAGGAAAAACCAAGGAAGAATTAGCACAAACAATATAATAACACCCCCATAATGCTGAACTGGGAGAGCCTGACAAATCCACTGAAATGATGTGAAACACCCTGTAGTGTATGAAGGAGAAGAAACATCTGAAAGTGTGCAAGATAGCACTTGCAACTGAAAAAGTGGTGTGCAAAACAAAGCACACATGCATGAGGTTGGAATCATATGATCCATTGTCATCGTGGAGGGACAATCACCAGACAAAGATGTGATGGAAAAACAAAGACAAACTACAAAACCCCTCATGGAACTTTATAATAACAATGTGTATACAAAATATGGCACAACCTTATGTGCAAAATCCCCAAAAGATGCATGTACAATAGTATGGCACTTTATGTCAGTGCATTTACATAAAAGATATTGCTTATAAATGATGCTCAAAATGTCCTCAAAGGACAAAATGCTAGAAATACATGAAGAACAGCCAAAAACAAAGCATCCCATGCAAACAAAAGGTTTCCAAGAGCAAATATGTCCAGGTAATCCACCAGAGTGTGAAAACACAAATAACTGAATAAAATATACCTGGAGTGAAATCTAGAAAAATGGCATGGATGAAACTGAAGATCCCTAAAATACAATTCCAACGTCGCTGAGATTGTGTAAAACGGAGAAACTAATCAAAAGTTATGAGCTTGAGACTAAAAATAGCCCCTTTGTCTTCAACTAGCTGTGCAATGCACCAATGGAGAGAAGAAGTGATGAGACCCCCACTGGAAAGATGAGAAAACCAGCTTTCCGACAATATCTCGTTTGCCAAAAAACAATATCGTATGCCCAAGTTACGGCCTTCAGAATAAATCAGCTCCAAAGAGGGAAAAAACCAGTGCTGGGTTAAATTTGACGGTCATACGACCGTCGCAGTAAAAACATTGGGTTAAATTTGATGGCCAAACAGCTATCACCATAAATGCATAACTGGACTTATTTTTGAAAAAAAATATTTTTTTAAAAATAAAATAAAAAACAACAAAAATAACTTTTTTTTTTACGAAAGTTAATTTTTTTTGTAAAAAAATTTTTGGCAAGCAGGGGCCGCTACCTGGGGCTGCAGAGTACCGTCGGTCGGTGGTACTATCAACCACTAGTTGGCAAAAGCCACCAGCGATCGACAGTACGTCGTCTAGCGTATAGGAGGGCCCGCAGGCCTGCAGATGCAAGGACCTACGAGTACCCTTGTACTGGGCCGGCAAGCCCTAAAATTGCGAATAAAAAAATAATTTTTTTCTTTTGTTTTTTTTTTTTTGAATAAAAATAAAAATAAAAATTTACAATGAAATATTTTCGCAATAAATATTTTTTTGACGAAATAAAAAAATTTCCAAATTTTTTTTACCGGGCACGGGACGGCCGTACAGCCGTATTGCAAAAAATTTTTGCCTCAAATTTCGACTTTGTCCAAAATGGACGAATGAATAGTCGATTTAAGGGTTTTGGACTGCTGCGAACGCAATGGCAATATCCGTTTGAGCTAAAAATGCTTCAAAATTTCAGATATGCCCTAGATCAAGAAAACAAACCCCAAACCCTTGAAGCTCCAAAAATCTTCAAAACAAGAACAAGAAGCAGCAAGTGTGGAGCTCTAATACCATGTAGGAGTTGAGAAAATACAACACCACAAACCCCGAAGATCACCTGCATGCAAATAACCTATCACAAAAGAAGAGATGGAGACAAACAAGCAAGGGTTCTCTGAAAACTGAAAAATGTATATATCAGAGAGAATGAGAGAATGAATTGATATGAAATACAATGGGATCAATCTTTATAAAAAAGAGATCATGCAAACCCTAATAGAGGTCCTAATATGATAACATTTAATAATTAATATAATTATTAAATGTCACTTTATGCAAACTAATGTGAAATCTTAAGAAGGGAATAAAGGTAACTTAATCAACATAATTAAGTTAAGACCTTTACTCTAACAAATATGTTGTAATAGAAGAAGTTGAAAACAATGAGTATGGACATGAGAAGGAACCTCTTACTGCACCTTTGAGAAGGTCTACAAGAAAGAAAAATCTAGTTGATAGGTATAGCCCACCTGATTTTCATTGTAAATTTGCTTTGCCATGTACTAATGATGAACCTAGATCTTTTAGGGAGTCTCTCTCTTAAGAAGAATGTGAGTCTTGGATGCAAGCCATGTAGGATGAGATGATGTCTTTGAAAAATTGTGGCACCTATTATCTTCTTAGTTTTCCCAAAGGAAGAAATGCCATTGGTTGTAAGTGGGTATATAAAAATAAGTTTGGTACAAATGGTAAGTTGGAATGGTACAAGGCTAGATTAGTGGCCAAGGGCTACTCCTAGAGAGAGGAAGTTGATTTCGGAGAAATATTCTCTCTTGTTGCTAAGTTAACTTCTATTAAATTCCTTTTATCTATTATTGTTGCTTGTGATTTAGAAATAGAACAAATGGATGTTAAAAATACTTTCTTGCATGGGTATCTTGAGGAATAAATTTATATGTGACAACTTGATGTTTTTGTTGTGAAAGGAAAATAACACTTGGTTTGTAGGTTAAAATAGTCTTTATATTGTTTAAACCAGTCACCTAGGATGTGGTACCAAAATTTTGATGCCATTTCATTAAAGTTGGGTTTTGTTAGAAGTGAAGAGGATCATTGTGTTTAATTTAAAGTTATTGATGATCGGATACTGATTATTGTCTTATATGTGGATGATATGTCGTTCATTGGTAAAAATAAGACAATGATTAGGGAACTTAAAAAATAGCTTTCTGACACATTTGAAATGAAAGATTTAGGGGTTACTAAATATATTGTTGAGATGGAAATAATTAGGGATCAGGTTCATAGAAAGCTTTGGTTAAGCTAGAGTAAGTATGTTAACACTATTTTGTAGAGGTTTAATAAGCAAGACTGTAAACCAGTAAATATTCCATTTCCTTGTGGTACTAAGTTAAGTTTAGACATGTGTCCTGAATCAGATGATGATATTGATGAATTGTCTAAAGTTACTTATGCTAGTGTTGTTGATAGTTTAATGTATGCAATGGTTTGTACTAGACTAGATATAGCCCAAGCAATGGGAGTTATAAGTAGGTTTATGTCTAACCTTGCTAAAGAACATTAGACTTTTGTTAAAAGGGTATTTAGATATTTGCAAGGCACTTCTGATTACTGTTTGGTTTATCATGGTACTAACAATGTTGATAAGTCATTGGACATATAGGATTTTGTTGATGCAGATTAGGCAGGTGACTTGGACAGTCAAAGTTCCACTAGTGGCTATGTGTTTACTTTGTTTGGAGGTGCAGTGAGTTGGATGAGTGAAAATACAACCTACAGTTGCTTTATCTACCATTGAAAAAAAGTATATGGCTTCTACACATGTGTCTAAGGCGGTAGTTTGTTTACAAAGAATTAATAATGGTATTAGTTTTGATTGCAAGATAGTGAGAATCAGATGTGATAGTCAGAGTGCCATATGTTTGGCTAAAAATCCTATGTATCATGCTCGTACTAAGCATGTTGATGTTCAGTATCACTTTGTGTGAGAAATGGTTGAGAATGGACAGGTCTTGATTGAAAAATTTGACACCTTGGATAATATTGTAGATTCTCTTATGAAGGTAGTCAGAACAAATAAGTTATCTTGGTGCAGGAAGACCATGGGCCTTGATCACTTTACTTGAGTCTATGTAATTGTATCTCTATGGGTGTAATTTACAATGTATGATGTCAAGTGGGAGAATGTTAGGATTTAGGTGTGATCAACCTTGTAAATCCTTTAATTAATTATACTCCTAAAGTGTTTTGTACATTTACCCATAAAAGGAGAAACTATTTGACCAATGGTGGTGAAAGAGACAATTTAAATGCAATGTTACCATTATCACTCATCCTTTGGAAAAAGGACAAAATAGCTAGGCATCCCAGTTTGGAATCTTCTAGAATGAGGTTGTTGGTTCAAAATAGGGTGTTGTAAGAGCATCTATGACATGTATGGAAGTATTCATAAGATGCTATGATAATATGATAGATTCCCTATGACGAAATATGCTATTTTTGGTATTTTTGACCATTTCAAGGAGGGAGGCATGGGCTTTTTTAGGTGGTATTGTTTCCTATTGTTTGGTGAAACCATGTTGGTTTTCATCCTCATAAATCTCTTTAAATTGGGGCCTTGAGCTAGAGTTATTCAATTTAGTTTGTAGGTTTGCAGGGTAAGAGGGTGCTATCATATTTTACAAAGATTGATAAGAGAAGTCTATTGTTGCATGTAATATCTCATATTATTAGTAATATACTTACCTCTCTTTTGATGGTGGAGTTTTTTCCCTTCAAGGTTTCTCCATGTAAATTTGTTCTTGCATGTGTTATGTTTCATCTATCTCGCTCTCTCATTCTTTCTACACACTAAGGCTAAAGGTTAATCTACATATTTCAGATTTGCATTCACATTTAAGTTCATATTAATAGATTTATTCACCTTGATAATCAACAAGTCACCCCTGAGTCAATTTAATTAGATTTATGTATCCCCCCACTGCAAATCCTCCCCAATCTCTCCACACTAAGGCTTAGAACAAGAACAATCATATCACTTGTTGTGCCTTTTGCACACATGCCCCATTCGGATCGAGGACCCTCTTTTCCCTCTTTGCTTTTTGGTCCTTTTCATTTTGCCTCATTTTGTGTACCCATTTTTGTGCCTCAAAGAAGGGGGTAGTACGTTTCCCAATGCCATATTTTAAGTCTCGGGTTATTCGGGTTTTCCTTGTCAAAATTCTAGCATCTGTGGCAATTTTCGGGTTTCCCCTCCTAGGTTTCCCCTTCTAGATTTCCTCTGCTGGATTGCCTCTACCGGGTTGCCTCTACCGGGTTTCCCTCACCGGGTTTTCCCTGCCGGATTTCTTGTCAGTCTTCACTATTTTCAAACAGCTGCCCCGGGATGGCTTTCCGAACCCCGGACCTCAGACCTCCCGCCACCTATGCATTTTTCGAGCTCACCAACCAAACCTTCAACCGTATGGAAGAGTTAATGTCGCATTAATGGTGGTTCTGCTATAAAAATGAATTTTCCGGTCGCCATTATCATTTTTGTGGGTGATAGAGAAAGTTGAAGAACTCCCGATGAATTTGGTTTTCCTCCTGTCTCGGATTTCAAAGTTTTTCCCGATGACCTCCACACATCCAGCAGCGTGTTCTTCGGATTCTCGAGGTAGGTTTTTCGTCCACGTTCCCTAGCTTTTTGTTTTGCAAATTTTCTGATTTTGCTAAGGGTAAAATGTAAAATGAAACCCAAACTAGTTAAATCTGCACCCTCCGCACATAACCCATGTTTTAAAAATCTGAAAATCAGCCGTTTGATCACCAAAAATTTGATCTGGAACCTTCCCGCGTCGCGACTGTTCTTTGGAATGGCGCTAGTGCGTTCTGAGCCCGGGTCTTCCTGTGGCCGTCTGTCCCCCCCTTTCATTTTTTAAACTTGCTTTTTCTTCTTTAGATTTCCATCTCCGAAATTCCCTTCTCGGAATTCCGTCCCTCTTTTGCTGTTCCAAACAGCCCTGCCTGAGTGTCTTCCCGACCCTCGAGGTCCGTTCAAATTTTAAACTTTGCAATTCTCTTCAAATCTGCCCTTAGATTTTGGTTTTTGGAATTCCATTCTCAGAATTTCGTCCCTCTTTCGCCGTTTCAAACAGCTTCCACCTTGTGACTTTCTGGACTTCGTTTCTCAGTCGCAGAATCTTCGATTTCTCGGTCGAAACTCTCGACATTTTCTTCCCCTCGGACTTCCACCTCTGGAATTCCCTTTTTAGGATTTCATTGTGTTCTCGCCATTCCAAACGGCCCCATTCGAGCGTCTTCTCAGATCCCAGACCCCGGTCCGCTGTCTGCCGGAACTCGAAACCTTGGTTTTATTTCCCTCTGAGCTCCATCTGGGTTCTGAACATCAGAATTCCCCCCTCGAAATTTTGTTCCTCATACACCGTTCTAAATGGTGATCTCAAAGCATCTTCCCGACCTTCGGATCCTAGTGCCTCGTTCGTCGTCCTGTTGTCCCGAATCATCTGGCTGCTTCTGGAAACTTCCTCTCGGGTTTCCTTCCCCGGGTTTCCTCTTTCGTTTCGCCGTTCTACACGGCCGACCCATGACCACTTCCTAGCTATGGCAATCTGAGACCCGGATTCTATCGCCCAGAATTCCATTTCCTCCGCACCATTTCAAACGGCTTCCTTGTAGATGATGCCCGAACCTCCAAATGGTGCATCAAATGACCTCCAAATCCAAAATGGATTTTGACCCACTTGCTTGAATTTGGTTTTCTTCCATTTCCAATCTGAAATCTTCAAATCTAACCTCGGAAAATGCATATGGGAATCCCATTCTCATTTTTCCCTTTCAAACGACATTCTTCCAAGGGATTTCCGACCAAGGAACTCCGGATTGTTTGCACTACTCTCTAATGATGAAGTATCTAGCTTCCATGATTATTAAGTATGAATTGTGATTGTTGGGCTAATCTTGACATGCAGGTGTTTGCCACTGGCCATTTTGTCAAGTTCATGGTTACTAATTCTCGTATGTGGTGCAAGATTTACGGAATCCGGTCCAGAGACTTTCGGTGCTTCCAGAAAAGGAAAAGGAATAGCTAAGCCAGCAAGGGGCAAGGAAGATAAGGAACTGATGAAATATAAGTTCCAAGGGGTCCCTATTCAATCCAGGATCACTACCCTTTGGAGGGATGTCTCAGATACCAACATCGAGCAAGTCGATGTTGATGAATTCACGCAGAGGGTCAGAATGAACCCGAAAACAACAAATGCAAAGTTGATAAAGAGGAGTGGACTTGCTAAGACTATAGGTTTCCTGTCGGCCCTAGTAGCCTCAGAGCTGGTGATGGCATGTGTGGAGGCATACCAATCCAATACCAAAACAATTATGGATCATGAGGGGAATATCCTTGCAGATATGTCTCCATCGGGCATAACTGAGACCTTCCACATTCCCGCCTTCGAGAGCATGGAGGTCCCCACCATGGAAGACTGTAAGGAGGTGTGAGAATAGGACCCATTGGATTGTAAAAGGCTTATCAACCAGTGTTGGTTGAAGGAAAAATGGGCTAGTGCTGGGAAGCTTCCTCGGGAGCTCTACCGCAACAATTTATTCGAAGACTACCATGACCTTGTAACACTGCTCAACCGAGTCATGGGCCTTCCCAATGTAGTTTTCTTTCAAGAATGGATGTTCTACTTCATAGAATAGATTCTCTGAGGTAAGGGTACCACCTTCTATTGGGGCGAGATAATCAGCGACTGCTTCCATGAGTAGTTTACCACTATGAAGAAAACTAACAAATTCTTCATGACCTCTTACTTGGTGTATTCCCTCGCCAATCGACCACATTATCAAGGGTTGACAATGATGCCTAGTGATCCATCAGGGCCAGAGCTCAAACCTTATGACAAGTACCCTCAGTTGTAGTTTAGGAATTTCAAAAGGAACTACTGCAGGGTGAATGACGCGTTCATTGCCCACATAATCCGGGCGGTAGGAGGGGATTTTCATAGAAGGACGTCCCACAGTGCCAGGGTCCTCCTCAGACAATATGCCTTCTGGTACATACAGTTCCCAAGGTTCACATATATTCGTACTGAAGGATTCTCAGAAAAACCAAACAAGCTACCCCAGTACCCAAATGACCGAATCATTCTCTTGGAACTGACTCGGCAGCTACGACACATTCACAGTGTATTGAGTGAAAAACATCTGGTAGGACCCATCTAGCCCATGAACCTTGGTTAGGGGATGTATAAGGTCCACACTTCCCAGTGCATGGGATATTCGGAAAGGGAGCTGGCAGAGTATAATATTGAACAATACACAAGGAGGTCGCGAATGGATCTCTATGGCCATGTCAGAAAGGCATTGGGGCACGGATATGCCCACCTCCACAACATCAAGGACTTTTGGGCCAACTACAGGGATGATCTTAAGGTACGGTTGTGGTATTATATGCACATGACCGTCATCCATGTACAAAGGGTGAACTTATGCCCAGTCCCTGATCAGCTAGAGGACGATGAGGACGCAATTATGGACCCAAGTTATGATGCAGTTTCTAACCTGTCGCTGCCCACTATCAACTGGGATGCACCAGAGCTCAATGATATCAGTGTGCTCACTAGGGCCGTCGAAGTCCGAATGAGGGCATGGATTAATGAGAAGGTGGCCCAATTGAAACAACAAGGGGTCATCCTGACATACACCGAGATTGGAAGTGAACATGTAAGTGAGCCAAGTGGCTCTGAGGGTGAGGAAGCTGCCGCTGCAACTGGGGAGACATCTAAGCACCCACCATCTCTGAAAACCAGAAAAAGAAAGGAGGCTAGCCAACAACTGCCCAAACCAAAAGTCTATGCCCGTAAGTCTTCTGAGATGGAGCCCTCTAATAAGAAAAGAAAAACAAAAGGAGGCACAAAGACAATGGTGATGCCCAAGGGTTTGCCCCTCGGGATTGCAAGCAAAGGATCTAGATCTTTTAGATCTCCACCCATTGTGATCACCGCCGCCACCTTGCTTACCTCAATTCCAGCTTCTACTTCCTCCCCACCTGCGGTGGATATCTCCATCCACCTTGCTCCTACTCCTCCAGTATTACAGGTCATTGTCATAGATTCATCATCTGTCACCACCTCACTAGTGACCTCTTCCTCCATGTTTCCTTCCCTTCCTTCCATTTCTACTACCACGACGCTAGCCCCAAGCCTTCTAGAGTCTTTTGTGAAGTATATGCAGAATGTGCCTTTCGAGCTTTCAAGGATGCTCACCAATCCAATAGTCCAGGCTATGATAGCTCAGGCTATGGCTTCCACTCCAATGACATCCCCCTCTACTGAATCACCAAAGATGAAGGCGACCATGTAGATATCAGACGAGAGTGAATGACAACAGTTAGACGCTGAGAAGGTGCCAAAGTATGAAGAGTTTGAATATCACGAACATCCCTTGTTCAAGCATCTGAAGATTGATAAGGTGGCCTATGAATCTTCGAGTGAGTCCAGTGAGGGTAGTGAGGACCTTGATTCGAGAATCGAATGATCCTGAGCTCAATGTGGAGTGGGGAAAGCAGCTCAGAGAAATTAAGGACAAGGAGGTCGAGGACCGGCTCGCACAGGAAGAGGAGAATGCTACTCCAAAGACGGAAGGTGATAGGTCTCCAACCGAGGAACATGGCCAGACTCCAGAGCATGATAAGGAAACTTTCCTCCATGAGGAAAAACAAGCAGAGAGCCCCAAGGACCATCAGGATGCTTTGAATGAGGAGGAGGATGCTGAGAAGAAGGATTCACCCAAGGAGCAGCTATGTACTAAGTCCCCCGCTAAACATGAGACATCCGAAAAAGGTTCTGATAAAGGAAAGGGAGATGCAGGAACAGATGAGAAGGTTGTTATTATCAGTACTATTGAACTTGAAAAGGAGAACAGCGGGACTCAAAGTGTACCGCCAAGGGAAGAACCTCAAATGCTTGATTGGTTGCAAAGGCAACTCAAGCAAAAGACTCCCACATCAAAGAATCCCAAGGCAAGGCTGGAAGCCATCATGGCTAGGGCACAAATAAGCACTAGAAAAGAGAAGAAGCTGAGGGTCAGATCAAAGATAACCATGGATGCCTTGAGATCAAGAGTAGTGCAAATAGCAATGTCGATGGTTGGGGAACATGGCATAACTTACAACGTCTCCACCATCGACCTGGGAGTGGCCACAAGGGAGTAGAAGGTTGAGCATCTCTAGGAGTCGGTCGCCATAGTAGTGCACCTTATCTAGCACGATAAGATCTCCAAAGAGGAATTAAAGGGAGCAGGTGACTGATCTAACAACTTATATTCAGCAGTGGTCATCTCCATATGAACAACCTACAACATCATCAGCCCCACCTCAGTTGCTGTCCAGAGAACAAATTGACAAACTCGAAAAGAGACGGAACTTGGACAAAACTATGAAAAATTGGTTCCAACAGTTTTTGGACATAGGGAACACAGGTATCAATGTGGTTGTCCGGGCAGCAAATAGGTTCCTAGAGGTTTAGAAAACTCTCGAAGACACAAGACAAGTCTATGAGAAGTTCCCAAGGAAATACGAGGTGGCCTACCCAAATAGAGGCCATTCTCGCGTTGCTGAGTGATATCTAGGAGAAGGACTTAGCCTTCAAAGATGATGACCACTGGCTAGTGGATACCTGGAAGTGAGACTATAATCATCAAAAGAGAAGGCTGGAATAGATTTTGGAACAAATAGCACTTGACATTGAATGGGCAAGGGAATCCAGAGAGGAGTGTACTCAATATCTCAAACTGATGACGGGGTATGAGGTGCCTGCGGTCGAGATCAATCCCGAGAACATCAAGCCCCACTTCTCGAAGATTATGGAAGATGGGATGTCCGCCTACGTCACCACTGATTTCATGTGCTACGCGGCCTAAGCCTTCTTGCAATCAAAACCTTGCAAAAAGAATGATGCTAAGTATGAGGTAGATTGGAAGAAGCCTGGTAGCAATTCCCATGAATGGAGTTACCAAATCCTGAAATTTGGCATCGTGGAGGTAGATAAGCTCCAGTCCCTAATCTTGAGTTTCATGGAGTATGCCGTGATGAAAAAGTGAGAGGGCAATCCAGTCATTGACGAAGAGTTCCTTGAGGAATAGCTACAACAAAGGGAAAATGGTTAAAAGACAAATTTGCTATAGTGCTATCACTAGATGACAAAATAGGGAAGAGACAAGAAAGTATTTATAAATGTAATATATTTGGTTGTAGGTGAAACCCTAATGTAAAATGAATCTTGGCCACATAATAGAATCGAATCTTGGCCACTCATTTTTTTTTTTGAAAACTATAAATAGGGTTCTCCTCCTCTCATTTTAAGGGAGTTGAGTTGTTGTAAAGGCATGTTGCAGAAATTATAAATAGCAAATATAGTCATTTTCTGGTGTATTTTATGGGTTTCTCAATATGTTTCATGATTCCTCTCCCTTTTAGTTATAGTTTTGCTTTAAGTTACTTTGTTGTTCTAGCATCTTCAGTTTAGACTTGGTAAATCTAGTATGTTATTTTTGGTTTTGGAGATAGTTGCTATGTGTATGCTTTCCTTGTCCATACTTTTGGTCATTCGTTGAAGGTGGATGATTGTGCAAAGTTAGTCTGGACTTTGATTCCATTGCTGATCATTAAACTTTATCTTTATTCATGTTTCCATAATGAATGAATGATGAACATCTGCAGTCCCTAGAAGATAGCACATATTTCATGATATTGTGAGAATTCTGATTAAATAAAATCTAGTTTACTGAAACTGTCCATAGCAGGAACCTCCATGATCACTGTTCATCAGCAGTTGCAGGTCCAGGAAACATCTTTCTTCCTCACCCTTTTCTTTTTTCCTTTTTTTAGAAACAACTTGTGCCAAGGTTCATTGCACATTGTAAAGCCAAATCCAACGAAATAATGGAGTCTAAGACTACTGCCTGAGCCTGCAGCAAAGCATATTAATTCCAGATCCGTAGAACTCCATCCATTGACTCTTTTCTCCTATAGCTTAGAGCATGTAAGGCTGCCTTGTGATTCCAAAAAATCACATAAATCAACTGAAATATTCCAAGCACTATCAAGACCTGACATCCGAGAGACCTTGGGATAGTGTTCTACAATCTGATTGTGGAAAATTGTCTTTCAAGAGAGGTGATGCACCTGTGCATTACCTGTGTTGTGAAGTGCATGAAAACACTATCAACATCACTCACAACTCCTTTGTGTTTTCCAATCATATCATATGGTTAACTAATTTATATTTTCTAGGGTGGGAGGGATAGAGAGAGGGAGAGAAGATGGATGTGCCTCAACATAGAAGGTTCAATAATAGAAGGTGGATGTTCCATGTTTATCATAGATTTATATCTCAAATGACAATAAGGTATAATTATCTAATTAAGCACTTATAAATGGTTTTCATTACAATGATTGTAGGTTGGAAAAAATTATGTGTTATAAAACTTCCAATTGACATACTATTGTAAAAAATTCTACACATAACAACCCAATTGGTTAGTCACCCCTTAGGTTAATTTGATTAGTTTTATGTATCCCCCACCTAGAAATCCTCACCAATTTTTCCATCCTTGAGCTTAGAACAAGAACAAACATATCACTCACAACCCACTATGTTTTCCATCCTACAAATATTATGTGCATTTATTTTCCCATAATATGAGAAAATTAAAACACAAATTTTACTCTAGGTAACAATATGCAGTAAATTTTGAATCTGCCTTTCATTATACTAACTTTGATTGCTTGAAAACTTTTCTCCAACTTTTCTCTTAGAAAAATCTACAACCTAGCCTTGCAAATCAGACACAAAGGAGAGGGAAAATTTTTTGTGGGGTTAGTGAATATGGGTTTACCTTTGTCAAACCCCTTGTTTATAATTAAACCTGGAAAAGAGAGAAAATATGAATGGAGAATTATGAATGAATAAATAGAAATGTTGCAACTCCCCAAACCCTAGCAATAAGGTGTTGTAAATATGCTTGAAATGGCTATAATGAATGTGGTTCTTGACTCTTTCTTGATTGATGTTGATCTAGATTGAAACACTTGCTTGAATCATAAACTCTGCATCAAAATTGTTAGCACAATAAAAAACATGATGATTGGAACTTGAATACTTCTCTAAAATGCTTGATAATCTACCCTTGAAATGCTTTTGAATCCTCTTGTGAATACTCTTGAATTCTAGATGCCTTCTAAACTTGCTAGGTCAAAATATGAGTGAAAGAACCTTGTATTTATACTTGATTATGCAAGAATTACCAAAATTACAACACTACAAGCGAACATCAGATCTAGGAGGATAAAATCCTATCAAAATTTTGAATTAAATTTGAATTTGGGCCACATAGGACTCACTCACCCAAGGTGGTGAATGAGTCCCATAAGACATAATGTATGGGACCAAAAATTTAAAATGCTTAAAAATGTGTAAAAACTACTTCAGGGCCAAAAGATCCAAGTGGGACCCATTCACCCAAGGTGGTGAATGCATCCCAGATCCCTAAATCTAGGCCACACAAGCCAAGAACACTTGAATTATGATTATCCTCAAAATGATGCAATAAATGAGGCTTGTGGATGCAAAATAGGGCCAATTAAAGTATAAGAGAGCCCAATTAATAATGAAAATCCTAGAGAAGTGTGAAAATGTGTTACAACACTTTATAATACTCAAAATAAGGCAAGATTAAGGTTGATTTTAATTAAAAAGAGGTTTAGTATACTTAGTTAATTGATAAAACCCTAGACAAGTGTGAATGTGTGTTACAACACTTCACAACACTTTAGAAATGCACCAATAAATTCCATTAGTTCGCAAGGGCCCAAGATCTAATGTGAATGTGTTATCCAAATTACAACACTAAATCAAGGCAACATTAAGCCAAAATCCACAAGGAGGGCCCAAAAAAGTGCAAAAATGCAAAGGGATACATTTTTTGACACTACAATTTATAGAGTTGGAAAACAAATTGTCCCTTGTCAATTATTTCCTGATGAAAAGTTTTTGTTTCATATACACCAAGAATGTAATCAAGTCCACCTTCAAATTTTAGAAAAACTCTTTGGTATAGTAAAAATGGCATTTCAATTTCTTCATATGATTGGAACAAAAAAAAGCTCACATTCTTGATATCTTCACTAGGTATGGAGTACCTACAGAAATAGTCAATAATCAAGGCCCGCAATTTACTTATGATCTAATCACTAAGCTGGTTGAGGAATACAAATCTAGATATAAGAAATCAACACCCTACCACCCTTAGGCTAATAGTTAAGTGGATGTCACTAATAGGGAAATTGAAGGTATTCTCACCAAGATAATGTAGCTACACAGGAAAGATTAGGTTGCAAGACTATGTGAAGCAGTATGGTGTTACAGAACAATATGGAAAATCACCACTAGTTTTACCCCATATGAGTTAGTTTATGGTAAGTGTATGAGCATCAATTTTCACCCCTAACACAAATTCCCCTTTCACCCCTTTACACTTTAGAAAACCAAAAGTGGAGGTTTAATTCCACTTAAGCCTGCTACTTGCATTCCACTTGGTGCCTGTTTTGTGTGTCGATGGGGGTGTTTCTATCAAGGATGCTTGTGTGGCTCAAAAACATCTATGTGGTAAGCTTACATACCTAGAATATTCCTGTGGCTGGAGTCTACAAAGACGTTACACCTTTGATTGGAAGTCAAAGTGTAACATCCCTCTTTGGCTGGTTGACCCAAATATGGTCATTTTTCATCCATCTCTTCATAATATTCACTCTTTCATCCATAGATTTCTTCAATAGAAGTTTTAAACAAGTTGGCACTCTCTCTCCATGCTTTGAGCATCCACTTTCAAGATTTGTTGCAGAATTCTTCACTCCATTGCAGAAATCTACCACTCTATCACTCTGATAGTGTGAGGGAAGGACAAAAACCAGAACAACAGAGGCTTGAGTTCCTTGCATTCACTCCTCTACAAGCCTTGAGCGCTTTGGACAGAGTTGGTAAGATCCTCTCATCTCTTCTATCATATTTGATTGAGTAAGTACATATTTTTTTCTAGTGTTTCTTGCATACATAGCTTGTATTTCCCTTCTTTATCATTATTTATATCATTGAAAACTTGGCTATCTATGGATGTGTGAACACGAAGATGGGGGTCTAACCAAGGCAGACCCCTAAACAACCCCAACACTTTCCCTCTTTGTTGTGTGTAGGTGGAGAGATCCTGAAGCAAGTTGGTGAGAGGATTGTTCTACGAAATCATCTTCATCACCCTCACGATAATATACTTCTTTTACCATATCCATATTTATTTTCTTGGTCTTATTCTTTATTTCTCGAAACTTCTAGACTAGATTGTTAGTCCTTCCTCAGGATTCCAACCTCGTTTCTCTAATTTTTTGGTTGTACGGATTCCAACACACTTGTGAGACACCATCACACCATGTTGTCATCCCAAAATCATGCTTCTATCCTTGGATAGAGAGCTACCTAAGACGCAGAGTTGACTTTGGAGAGTGACTCATCTAGTCTCCCTTCAATTCTTGGGATTGTAGAGTGATCAAAGGACATAGTCTTCATTATTCTCATCCCTCCTATCCTAACTATCCTTTAAAATGAGGTAAGTTAGGGCAGCCTTTCCTCTCTTGTCATTTCGTGACCTAGGGCCTCATAATGGTTGGTCCCCCTCTTACATTTTTGGGAACCGAATGTGAATCATTTTGGTTATGTTTTGTGATACTAAAAGTTCCTTTCCTTATATCCTAGGAGTGTTGTAGGTGTGAGTGTTGTGAGTCTTTTGCATCACAACCCAACCTTTGACCCCTAGTAGGCATAGTTGGAAGGTTTCAAAATTATTGCGTAACGAAACCCTAATTGGGTCACTAATTTATCTAGTAAACCTTAGGAGGCTCTATAGAAGTATTGTTTGGTGTGCA
This sequence comes from Sequoiadendron giganteum, assembly GCA_007115665.2. Classification (NCBI taxonomy): domain Eukaryota; kingdom Viridiplantae; phylum Streptophyta; class Pinopsida; order Cupressales; family Cupressaceae; genus Sequoiadendron; species Sequoiadendron giganteum. Next base: position 146,078,988 of record CM021108.1, read on the forward strand.
TGATGTCCCCTTTCCTAAATCAACCTATTCCCTCTGTGCAAACTGTGAGTAGTGGTACAAGCATAACCTTTACTTCATATAACCTTTACTTCATAGGACTTGTCGATGGGCTTTAATAGAGACCCATCTCCTCTTTACATTCCTACAAGGATAAATGGGAATACTATTGCAGTTGTTCTTGTTGATCCAAAATTGCAAGTGAATATTGTAACTAAGGAGATCATGTTCATTAGCTTCCTACATAAAGATGGGTATGATGCATCTGAGAGCACCATCTGCACACACTATGAAATTTTTGTACCTCCTATAGGGAGTATCATCCTATTGATCCTCGTTGGACCTAGATCTGTAAGCCTTAATTTTGACATCATCCCGGGGTTTGAACTCTTCAGAGTGAAGTTAGGTATCCCCTAGCTAGTAGCTATGAACGTAGTTCCCTCGGTTATACACAAGTGTCTAAAGTTTGTTCATGGAGGTTTGGTACACATTGTCCATGACATCGATTATAGACCACTGGTTGCACGTGGCAGGTATACCTTAGATTACTTTTGTCCTACTTCCCTTGGTCCTCTCCCACCTAGGAAGGACCTCCTACACTACACATATCAAAATTATAAGAAGGGGTGTGCTAGGTCAAAAGTCAGATATCCTCCTTCACCTTATGTTGTTTTACATAGAGCCTACCTGAAGGCTGATAGTGATGTTGTCAAGGCACGTAGAAGAGAAGAAGAGAAGCCGTCTTAAGAACCTCCTTATTCCTCTTCCGCTGTTCATCCCGATGTTTCCTCTCACCCTACCGTGGTACCATCTACTTCTATCTTAAATTTGTGAGAGAATCCCATGGTACCCACTTAGTGAAAGGGCAAGCATCTTTCATTTGAGCTTCCTATCCTACCAACAGAGCCTAGGCCCGTTCGGTATGGAAGACAACAATCCCTCCATGGAGAGTCCTCTTTGTCTCAACCTCTATGGAATCCTACTATCCGTGTCCCCAAAATAGTGAACGGGAATAGGCCCACCACTGAGGCATTAGAGTTTACTCCTCCTACCAATTTTGAACTTTCCCCTCCTTCTCCCATTCAGGAGTCTACCCTTCCACTGGAAATAGTTGTGGAAGAAACTCCCATTGTTGAACAAGATCCTTCTATCCCTTTGCAAATCCCGGCTTCTGATTCAAAAAGCTATAGAAACCACCTTGTCCATGAGAAAAATCAATGACAAAAGGCTCTCCTAGTCGAGCAAGCCTCCTTGAAAAATAAGGAGGAGGAGCAGACTACACCTCCTGCTACGTCTTCCTCCTTCCCTCTTCCCATCTCTAAATATATTTTGACTCCCACTATGAGCGCACATGCACCTGGAAGGGTGAAAGTGTTCATCACTTCTTTGGTGGAGCCACCTTTGTTGACTTCCTTCCTAAATGTCTTGCCTTTCTCAAAGCCCATGGACATGGTGAACACTTTAGTTGTGTCCACTGGGGTTCTTTCCTCTTCTCCCTCGACCCTCCTTGTTTCATCTATGAGGAATTCACCTCCTTCAATGAGGAAGAAGGTAGAGTGTGGCCCCTGTAGTAATAGAGGACGTAAGAAGATCCCACCTTCCCTGAAAGGTGGCCCCAAGTTGACTTGTTTTATCCTAGTAACTAAACCCCAGCCTCCCCTGAGTTTGTCACCACTCCAGAATCTCTTGCTGAGCCTAGTGGTGAACTTGATGTGCAAAATCCTTCATCCACCAAGGTGAAGCATGTCACTCCCATTAAGTTCATGTTTAATTTAGTGGATGAAGTTCTGACCTTGTCAGTAATCTTTGATAGGTCATTGACCTTGGACCCACAAGAGCTGAGTGATGGAGACCTTATAGGTCCCTTAGCTTTGGCCCTTGTTGCAGGAGGATCGGAAGCTCCTCCCATTAACATTACACCATTGTAGGCTCATCTTCCTTCCCCCTTCGATGATCTAGAGTGGGAAGCTGATGATCTCTTGGTCGACCAGTGTTAGGGGGAGACCCTGTTCTTGATCTTTGGATTAGATGTGTGTGTGTTGTGATGTGTTCCCCCATGATCATGCTATATGTTCTTGGATGACCCTCATCATCAGGTTGTTGGTGTTTGGATACAAGCATGTTGTTTGTGTTTTAAGCCTTCCTCTATATGTGTCTCTATTCTTCCATGTTTGTGATTGACTTTTGGCAAATTGGGGATGATGCAGAGGGTCGAGAAAATTTAGGCCTCCTTCCATGCTGACCCAATTTTTTATTTTTACTTTGTCTTTCATGCATTATTCCCGATCTAGTTGGGGATTGATGATATTTTGTCTCTTTCCAAAATTACCTAATATATAAAAATAAAGGCAGATCTGACCCCGCAAAACTAGATCTGCCTATGCCCTTTGTGTGTGATCTACTTTCTTTTACTTTTCTCTCTATCTTTCTCTCATCTTTTTTTGATTTGTCCCTTTCATGTGTGACAACACCTCTTCTACATTAATTGGTCATTAGAAAATGCATTCATGGCCGAATGGATCTTTTCCCAAAGACCCTTTACACACTTCTTTGTTAGAATTGTATTCTCAACTTGAAATCCTAGCAGAAAATGTTTCATTCATCATGGGTTCGAAAAAAAAGGACTTGGAAACCGTCCTCTGAAGTGGGAGCACTCTTAGCCTTTCCCTCATAGGAGCGCACCTCCTTCCTTTCGAATTCCTTGATGAAGTGAACATATTTCAAAAGGAATCCTTGGTGATGAATTGATTCGAGAAGGAAGACGTTAAGATTTTGAATAGTGAGTCCCTTCACTGGACCCCTCCTTTTCACGTTGGGTTCCCAAGGGAGCCCTTCGAGAGTTTTCAACAAAGTTTTATGGCGTCTAGCTCAGGGGCAGCCCGACTAGATTGATTTCATTTCTTCATGTCTAGTCTAGGGGTAACCCGACTAGACCTACTTGACATCCTTACGTCTAGCTCAGCGGAAACCTTACTAGACTTCACTTTTCAAATAGTGCGTCCCTCGAGTGGATCCTTCTTCCTTTTGAAGGGTTCTTGAGGGACCCCTTTGAAACTCTTACAACTTAGCGATGGTATACAAGACTATTCGTTCACTGGCCTATGTGGTCACTTCCTGATGTGTTATATCTATGGGTAAACATGTCACCATCTCTGAATCTCTGGAGTCCCCTTTACTCAGTCTCACTCATGTGAGAGTTCATGGGGGATACCTTCCTTACAATTTTGCGGGTCTATAAGGTGCTTTTCTCGGTCTCCCTCATGTGAGAGTTCTTGGGGGATACCTCCCTTATAGGTCTATAGGTCTGTAAGGTGCTTTTCTTGGTCTCCCTCATGTGAGAGTTCTTGGGGGAAACCTTCCTTACTAGTCTATGGGGCTATAAGGTGCTTTTCCTAGTCTCCTTCATGTGAGAGTTCTTCAAGGATACCACCCTTGCAGGATTGTGAGCCTATGAGGCATCTTCATACTTTAGCTTCATGGTTCCATGAAACTACGAAGTCTTTTCTTGCACCTCTGGGTTCGCCAGATCATGCTCTAATTCCTCGTCAATTCAGGTATACTTCTCTTACTCTGTTACTTTCTTACCACTCTACTTTACCAAAGCACTCTGTTGGTTCTCCAAAACACTGGTTTGAACCATGAGAGGTTGCCAAGCTCTCACAATGCTTTTGGCCAACTGACAAGGTCAATTGATGTGATTGTACCTTCTGCTCTTCAGGCTCTACAAAACCTAGGTGGGTGCACCTATCTATATGTTGTAGATTTAAGATGTATTTCCTGGCTGATTAATCTATCCACAATGGCAAAGGGAAGTGGATAGATAAAATTACTACAACTACTCCTACTCCTACTACACAAATCAAAGGTTTTTTGAATAAATTGTTTGATATGGGTTTGTATCTCTGGGTTATGGCAGATCAATTCCTTCTATCCACATGGGCAATGGAGTCAAAATTATATGTGTTTCCACCTATTGGCTTAACTCTAGTTGTTAGGCACTCTGAAAATTCTATGGTTGGCATGAAAATTCACTAAGTCTATGACTTGCATAAATAGTGCTGGAATGTTTCTCTATCAGGTTCTTCTTTAACTATCCAAAAGAAAACTTAAAATCACTATGACTTACTTGAAGGAATTTAATTCTGACTTGTAGACACCAACTAGTTAAATCACACAAAATGAGAATGCACTTTGATAAATCAGAAATATACTTGATATACTGATTTAAATGATAGAAAGATCTCAAGTTGGAGATAACCAAAATAAAGAAATTTAATTATTTTATCACAACAACTAAACACCAAGAAGAAAATCACCATTTTAAAACATCATTCTTCATTGTTTCTGTTTCAAGGAAATTCTATACATTATTTCCATCCCATTCCCTTCTCGGGAAAGATTATAACTCCTACAGTCTAACTACTGCTTTCTCTTTCTACTTCTAACTCCTTATTCTTCTACAATAGCTTTATACAATAAAATTCGAAGAGTCACAACCCTTCAGTTTTCTGTTACATCCGTTTTACATTCCATGGTGGAAACAAAATATTTAATTAATTTCCTATCGGAAAATTAAATATTTTTACATAATGCTGCACTTAACTTTGCCTTTGATTCAGCCTTAAAATCTTTTAATAAACTTACCACTTTACCGTTGTCAAATATTTGACTGGCCATGGTATCATGGTAGCCAACCCCATATTGACTGTCATAGCTTCCATCTCCCCTTACTACTATAACCATGGTTGATCCGGCTACTCCCCACGGTACTACGGTAACTGCTAATAGTTATCCTTTGTTGCCATTTCCGCTCACCGTGATGGCTATCCTCATGTCTAGCGTGCTACCGCGGTCACTGGCTTGACTGCCATTGGTACCATGATAGCCACTAGATATTACCTCTATCATTGACCATTGTTCATGCACTGCGCTACCACGGTGACCATACTAACTGTGTGCAGTATAGTGGTAACCGCTAACCACCAACTATCTTTGCTCGCTCGTCGACTATTTGCCTTCGACCGCTAACTATTCACTGCGGCCACCGCGGTCTGTGGTTTGACTGTGCATGGTACCATAGTGAGCACTTTATGCCCACCTGTTAACTGCTACCGCCATACCATAGGCCCCTTCATAGGAGGCCGAGGTAAGGCGGTAAACATATAGAAATGAAAAAGTAAGGCAACAGTAAGGTGTAAAATGAATAGTGAAATGGACGGGGATTTAAATAAACCATTTTTATGAAAAGATAGGCAAATGGTGGATAAAAATGGATTAAATCACTTAGGCTTTAATGGTAAATATGATGTTTATATAAAAAAACCCTTAGGATTTTAAAATGGAAATTTTGGTCCTAACAGTGGCTCCTATTGGGGATGAGTGATTTTGCAAATCATTGCAAGAATCCAGAATATCTGTGGTAGAGTAGACCAAGTTAATGAGGGTAATAGAAGATGGAGGGAATGAACAGATGAATGATATGAAAGATGGAGCAAATGGAGAATGGAAAAGGATCCTAAACTATTGTACATGGAAAAAATATTTTTTAACAAGGGAACCTCTGAGAATGTCCATGTACTGGCAATCTCGGATCCTCAAAATTATTGTGCATGGAAGTGAATGATTACAGAGGTTTGTTAGGAATTTTCCATGAACTGACAATCCCTAATGCTTTGTACCTGCTATGGTTCAAAAACTTAAACCACAAGGAATGGCCCTAGGCCACCCCAAAAAGAAAATCCTACATTTTCCTCTGTCATAAAGTTTGTTCTAATCAAAGCTCATCAAGTTTCTTTTGAAACTATCCATTCCACTTGCCCTGTAACATGTACTACCATTGAAAACCTTTAGGAAATCATTGTGTTCAACCTGATTTATATTCCTTTCACCACTCTGCATTTCATCATTCTCATTATCACATGGAAAATATTTATCACCCTCAGCATAAAAAGTGTATTCACATTTAATAAAACATTCATAGGCCTGCTCATTGTCATATGTTATTGAATGATCTAGTAGCTATACTGGGGCCTGCACATCTAAATACTCCTTGTGGCAACCAGAAAATTCAATCTCATCGACATTCTCTAGAACAATCAAATTAGAGCCACTCTCCATTTCTTTCTTACTCTTAGTTGGCACTAACACACATTTTTGATTCATATAGTCATCCTTATACATAATTGACTCAATAAATGCCCGACACTTATCATCAATGATATGCAAACCAGTATCCTCTTCTTGCAGGCAAAAAATATTTAAATCACATACCTCCTTTTGGACACAAATAGACTTTTGATTAGCTTCAAATAAATCCTCATCACTATGATAGGTGCACATGGGATCGAATGAATTGTTACCTTCACTGTCAAAAAAAATGTAGGCTAGAGCCAGAAATTTGGACTCATCTTTAAGTGTACACTTCTGGTATTCAAGAGTTAACAAATCTGAAACTTGCTCACTGCTGAGTGAACATGTTTCAACTAGATCTCCTACTATTTCTCCAACTTCCTGATCTCCATATGGACTGCAACAATCATCCTGTTGTAGATCAACATCCACCATTTCATCTTCACAATTTGAGTATTTAATGGATCCCTCATAACACACACTATCACAATCTGATATGTAGGAAGTATCTTCTATATCTTCGTCCTCCTCATGCAAGCTTTCTACCATGAATTTTTTCTTATCATCCATTGTGCCAGCATGGTGTTGGTCCAAGAATGAGGGCTCAATTTGCTCATTTTTGCTTACTTTGTCACCAACATATTCATCATGAAGTGTATCTTCAAGAACATCTTCATCATTGTATTCCTCATCCAATATGTATGATTGACCACTCATATCATCATCATCTTCTTCTTCCTCTCATAGATTATCATCATTTTCACTTGCATATGTATCCTCCGTTGGCTGCATTATTTGATCATCCATGGTATCACTATTAGATTCATCATTGGCAATGTCCATATACCCTGTCTCAAGCATGGAATCAATAAATTTAGTTGCTGCATCCATGGCATACAATTTTGATAACTCTGACCAATACATTGATTCAGGATTCCATGTAATTACAAATTGTGCAACAAATATGGGCTTTGTAGGCCTACGATGAGGAGGCAATTGCATACAAATGTCTACCATCCTATTGTATAGAGATATTTCATCCTCTCCTTCATATCTCCTTATGTCAAAAAATGTATCTAAGGGGGAAATTCCACATTCTAATTTTGTAATGAAGTCTTGGTTTTGACTATGTACATCATCATCTTCTTCTTGATCATCATCTTTTTCCCCATATTGGCTCAAGAATATTTCTTTCAGATCCTCCCATGAAGATACACTTTGCATAGGAAAACTTATAAAACATTCCCTTGCACTATCCCTCATAGATCTTGAAAAACATTTCATAATGACATCCTCTGGATAAACTTGAAAGCCGACAATGACATTCCATAATTGTTCTATATGCTCATAAGCTGATTCATTCCACTCTCCATGAAATTTAGGGGTCTGCACAAACATTATGTCTCATCACAGGGGTAAGGATTTAGGTAGCCTTGGATATTACTAAAGTTAAATGGTTTATCAATAATTGAGACAAAATTTGGAGGGCCATATGGGTTTTGGTAGATCATTGATCTTGTTTCAGGAAATGGAAGATGATTTATTTGAGGTAACGGTTGTGGTGTATAGATGTTCTACTGTGAATAGCACATATTACCTTCATTGTCAAATTCAAGTCCCTCTTTCAACATTTTTTGTTTCAATTGTAGGTTTTTTTGTTCCCAGTATAACATTTGTTGTTTCATTTCTTCTAATTCTTTCCTTTTTCGGTGTCTTCTTTGTTCTTCTACCATCTTGACAAAAGGTTACTGCTCCACAATATTTATGCATTATATAATTAAATCAAAATAGAGTTGCCACCTACTTTTCAAAAAGTAGGAAAATGAAATAGATTATGATATTGCTTTGGTTTGCCCCAAGCGGAATCTCCAAACAAAATGTGAAATCTTTGTTGACTCTATAAATGGAAAGGCTGAAAATCTTCCCGAAATAAAGAAATTAAATTATTTTATCACAACAACTGAACACCAAGAAGAAAATCACCATTTTGAAACATCAGTCTTCATTGTTTCTATTTCAAGAAAATTCTATACATTATTTCCATCCCAGTCCCTTCTCAGGAAATATTATAACTCCTACAATCTAACTACTACTTTCTCTTTCTACTTCTAACTCCTTATTCTTCTACAATAGATTTATACAATAAAATTCGAAGAGTCACAACCCTTCAATTTTCTATTACATCCGTTTTACATTCCATGGTGGAAACAAAATATTTAATTAATTGCTTATCGGAAAATTAAATATTTTTACATAATGTTGCACTTAACTTTGCCTTTGATTCAACCTTAAAAGATTTTAATAAACTTACCACTTTACCGCAATCAAATATTTGACCGGCCGCGGTATCATGGTAGCCGACCCCACACTGACTGTCGCAGCTTCTATCTCCCCTTACTGCCATCACTACGGTCTATCTGGCTACTCCCCACGGTACTACGGTAATTGCTAATAGTTATCCTTTGTTGCCATTTTCGCTCACCGTGACGGCTATCCCCTTGTCTACCGCGCTACCGTGGTCACTGGCTTGACTACCAGCGGTACTGTGGTAGCCGCTAGCTATTACCTCTGTCACTGAGTATTGACCATCCACTGTGCTACCATGGTGACCATACTAACTGTGTGCGGTATAGCAGTAACCGCTAACCGCCAATTGTCTTTGCTCGCTCGCCGACTATTTTCCTTCGACTGCTAACTGTTCACCATGGCCACCGCGGTCTACGGTTTGACCACGTGCGGTACCGCGGTGAGCACTTTATGCCCACCTATTAACTGCTACCACCATACTGTAGGCCCCTTCATAGGAGGCCGTGGTAAGGCGGTAAACATATAGAAATGAAAAATTAAGGCAGCAGTAAGGTGTAAAATGAATAGTGAAATGGACGGGGATTGAAATAAACCATTTTTATGAAAAGATAGGGAAATGGTGGATAAAAATGGATTAAATCACTTAGGCTTTAATGGTAAATATGAGGTTTAAATGAAAAAACCCTTAGGATTTTAAAATGGAAATTTTGGTCCTAACACACTCATTAGTACTTGTGCTTGCTAAAGTGGGGGGAAAATGTATGAGCGTGAATTTTCACCCCTTTACAGTTTAGATAGAAAAAAGTGGAGGTTTAATTCCACTTAAGCCCACTGCTTGCATTCCACTTGGAACCTATTTTGTGTGTCAGTGGGGGCGTTTCTATCAAGGACACCCATGCACCATGCAGACATCTATATGACACACTTGCGTCCTTGGTAGATTCCTATTGCTGGAGTCTGTTGAGATGTTATGCCTTCAATTGGAATTTGAAGTGTAACATCCCTCTTTGGCTGGTCAACCTGAATATGGTCGTTTTTCATCCATCTCTTCATAATATTCACTCTTTCATCCATAGCTTTCTTTAGGAGAAGTTATGAACAAGTTGGCACACTCTCTCCATGCTTTGAGCATCCACTTTCAATCTTTGTAGCAACATTCTTCACTCCATTGCAAAAATCTACCACTCCATCACTTTGATAATGTGAGCACAAGACAAACACCACGACAACAAAGGCTTGAGTTCCTCTCATTCACTCCTCCATAATCCTTGAGCACTTTAGATAGAGTTGGTAAGCTCCTCTCATCTCTTCTATCATATTTGGTTGAGTAAGTACATACTATTTTGTAGTGTTTCTTGTATACATAGCTTGTATTTCCCTTCTTTATCATTATTTATATCATTGCAAACCTGGTTTTCCATCGAGGTGTGAACACCACGACGAGGGTCCGACTGAGGCAGGCCCCTAAACAACCCCAACACTTTCCCTCTTTATTGTGTGTAGGTTGAGAGATCTTGAAGCAAGTTGGCGAGAGGATTGTTCTACGAAATCATCTTCATCACCCTCGCGGTGATATACTTCTTTTACCATATATGTATTTACCTTTCTCTTTTCTTAGTCTTGTTCTTTATTTCTTGAAACTGCTAGACTAGACTGCTAGTCCTTTCTCAAGATTTTAGCCTCATTTTTTTGGTTTTCTGGTCATACGGATGCCAACGCACCTGTGAGATGCTAGCACGCCATGCTGTCATCCCAGAACCATGCTTATGTCCTCAGACAGAGAGCTACCTAAGATGCAGAGTTGAATCTAGAAAGTGAATCATCTAATCTCCCTTCAATTCTCGGGATTGCAGAGTGACTCACATGCCACTTCTGGCGTATCGGTCCTAGTCTAGGGTTTTTGGACTAGAACAAGAATCTAACAATGCTTAATCTGAATCTTCAAAAATCTATAAATTTTCCTATAGTTGGAATCATTTGCCACTTATGACATATTAGTCTCATTTTTCTTTTTTTGGAAAGTCAAAGTTCAGATATATTCTCCGATCTCTACACTTCATTCTCGACTTGATTTCTAGATTTAAACCTATAAAAATACCTATAAAATAGAATATAGTTTTGATTTTCTTATGGGGAGTTTACTTCGATCAAACCCCTAGTTTGGTAGTTAAACCTCTACAAAAATAGTAGATCTTGAATATAAATGTGAATATAAACCCTAACCTTAAGTTTAGCTAAGATCAAGAAATCCGAAATGCAATGCAACCCTATCCTAATGTACTAGAATAAGATGCATGAATGAAATATGAAGATAGTGACTCACTTTAGGAGATGTCTAATAACCCTAATAGGCCACAATGATGTATATACCTTCCTAAGGCTAAAATTAGAATGATAATGGAGGATGGAATCACTTAGGAAACAAGTCATTAGGCTTGGCTTGATGGCTAGTTACATCTCAACAACCTAGAATCCATCATGATTCACCATAAGCAAACAAAACCAATCCTTGATAATGCTAGATCTTGAATGAAAGTGAGCTTGAAGACCTACAAAGACACAATAATGATGCTCCAAGAATTCAATTTTGCTTACTATTTTCTCTCAAATGCTTGAATGCTCTTGAATGCTTAGATCTTGAAATTCCTCTTCTATATTGAAAATAATGACTTTGAGGTTTGTTTATATAGGAATCATACCTAATTTACCATTATTAGATCTTAAAAGCTGACATCAACAAAAAATTTAAATTAAAAATTTGAATTTCTCACTTAAACCCTAAAAATAGGCCACACAAGACTCATACGCCCAAGGTGATGTGTGAGTTCCACCCTAGATTTTTGGGGTGGGCCGATGATGGGTTGTTAGAAAATTTACACTTTTGGTGATTTTGTCATGATTTTAGCTGAAATAAGCTTTGAGATCCTATATAAAGGGACTAAGCGGCCTATTAATGATGAATTAAAGGGGATTTAATGCAAGGGTACTAAAATAGGTCCTATAGACATGTAAAATAGATATCATGCATCTAAATCCCGCTCTAATTAACATCCGATTCTTCTATTAATCAATTAAAGCAATTTATTGATTAATTCCTTAGCTTCATCATACTTAATTAAGTAAATCAAATTATTTAATTAAGTCCTTAAGTTCTTATTTGATTCAATAAATCAAATATCAAAACCCCTAAAATCTTCCAAGTTAATTAATTTGAATTAATTAACCTCTAATCATAATCACCCATTCTCTAGCTTTTGACTCAACTTGATTCAAATCTAAAATCTTAACTAACCCACCCACTTGTCGAAATAAATCATTTAATTGATTTATTAAATCTTCTAATTTCCCTCAACATGACATACAAGGAGAATATTCTTCAAAAATTTGAAAATCCCTCCAAAGGACTTGTCCTCCAACTTTTCATTTATGAGCTCTTACATGTCTCTTACATAAGTCAACTTGGCATTAACTCTCTTCTTTCATCCCCCCTAAACATGTCATTTCATCAAAATTCAAATTTCAAACTTGCACAACGACCAAAATGTGCACAAGTGGCATCTTGTCATTGGCTCATAAATGATCCCACATTCATCCAAATCCTTTAATATTTCAACCTTGAATCTATAAAAGAAAATAATTTCTACTCCAAATAAACAACAACTTGCAACAACACAAGTTGATGCACAATCTCAGTATTGGAATTATCATCATCATCTTGGCATTCTTTCTTATCAGGTGGTGGGAAAGGGCATCCTTCCTACATCATGAGGAGCACCACTCCCACTATGGAATATAGTTTGATTCATGTTTTCATATGCATTTACTTAGCTTCCTTGTTTTATTTTATCCTATTTGCATATCTAACATGGTCAAATATTTCATAGGGATACTAGATTTGTTATGTTTTGTTTGACAATGAAAATGTTTGTCAAAAACTAACATGTTGCAGATATAGGAAACATAAAATCTCTATTTTATTTTTAGTTTTTGTTTTGTTCATCTTAGCTTCATTAGCATTGTTATTTTGTAATACATCAAATTCTTTATGAAGTCGTGCTATTTAGGGGAGACGTGGACCATCATGGTATCTATATTTTAGGCATTGATCTATTTTTAAAAAGGTGAATGTGAATGCAATTGATGAGAAAATAGTTTTAGTGACCACTCAATAAGAGATAAGAAATGAGCCTACAATTCCATAAATATTTTTCGATTTTCAAAACCTTTTTCTACATATTTTTAGGGACATTTATTTGACTATCATCATGTTCAGAATATGGCAACCTCAAGATTTATTGGTTGCAATCAAAATTAGCAATAGATGATAGCAATTTCTACAAATCAACATATGTTTGTCTTTTTTTTAATTTCCCTATTGCACGATAAGATGTCATTTTAGTTTGAGAAGTATTTTAATTTTTAGGTTGGAGCCATCGAAATACAAATGTTGTGTGCTTCTTTAAATCCAATTTGGAAGCTCTACCTACTACGCACCCTTCTCCTAAGATTGTAACACTATGAAAATGAGAGAAATGCTTGGTTTTCCATATGTCTAGAGCTGCCTAGGAAGATAGTCGTGTTGCCTTCCAAATCAGTCTCCTAAGATTGCTATTTTCCAAAAAAAAAAAAATGCGTGACTCTTTTGGGAAACTGACGCCATGCTGACAGCAACTAAAAAGGAAGAACATAAAAATACTAAAGTTGTGGTTGTCTTATCTCATTAATTTTACTATTTGACATTGATTGCTCTATTAGATTTATTGGTGATATTGATTTGCTATCTCTCACCTGTGCATCAACTTTTCCATGATTTCATTTGAATTGTTTTGTTAAGACTAGATTTTATTTTTGTTCGAGATCACAATGCATACTAAGCTTTCTTTGCATACACACTTTTTTTTCTTTGAACTATTTTTAGTCGAATGGTTTCTTTGTACTGCATCATATCAAACAATAATGTGCCTTTGACGTTTTATCTTTTGATATGGTTAACATTCTAATAGGAACACCAATAGACTTCCACCTACCATGGTGATCTTGTTGAGATAGATACGCCGGTAGATCCATTTTCCACCCTTCAACCTTAATACCAATCAATAATATGCGGTCATGGTGGAAGGAAATGACTTCATATATTTTATTGTTTCTAAGAGGAGTTAATGCTGATTAAATAGCTTGTTAAGCATGGTTTCAACAACCATAGTCAAATTTATCATTATGAAATAATGCTAATGAGACTCTTTGCAAACATTGACATCACTCATTATTGAAAAATTCTTTGATGTGATTATCCTTTTTTAAATAGCTTATACTTGAGTCAAAATGTTATTTTGCAGACCTTAAATCATTTCAGTAGTTACACTACCCTTGTCTCTACTAGCGTCTACAAATTCAACCAACCATGAGGAAGAGCAGTGGGTGCCATGCTAGGAGAATTATTAAGGCACTAAAACCACCGATAAATGGGAAAGAAATTAAAGCAGGTGGCCAAATTAGGCATCACCATTAGTAAACTACGTGTTGCAGGTGGCACAATAAATGCAGAAAGTCGAGTGATAGAAAAATTTCTTTCACTGAGTGAATTTTATGGTCAGTGACATATACCTATTTTCCAACTCTCAACTACGTACATTAGATCATATTCTGTGAAAATAGATTTTGAGTCATTATTTATGTTTTGGACCATGAGATTTTCTTTTACAATGTATCTTTTTTATCAATCTTTGACATTTTTTTTACAATGCGAATCACTAAATGCATAAGATTTAATGCGTTAAAATATATCTCACTTAATATGTTTGCATTAATATTGAATGAACCATTCTTAATTTCGTATCTCTCATATGTTTGATGTATGCTTAAAAAATAGAAAGGTTCTTTATTAATATTGTTTAGAGAAATAAATTTTGGCGTTAGAGATGGAGCCCAATTTGAATATGGTGATTCATACGAATGATTCATGTTTTTCTTACACCCTCAACATTGATTACTTGAGAGATCTATGAGTCCATTTGCATGTCATCAATCTTGAGGCTATGGAGAGTACGACTCCACATGATCTCTACCTGTAGGATCTGAATTTATGTATTACAAGGAGATTTACTAAAGAAAGTTTTGTCAGTAATAAGTGGAGAAACAACTAACGGCATTAGAGATCTGCAAATCTATCAACATTGAATTTTCTCACATTATCTTTCAATATTTGACCAATATCTAAAAAGCTTGTGTGCAGATTAACGTCATTGTGGAAAGAAACTTCAACTTGCATTTAATCTGATTGCAAGTACTATGTTATTTGTTTATGAAAATGGGATCTTAGCTTGATATGATGAGCTTTTGATGTTGCAATTTGGCCACTGTACTTTACATTTGGGAAAAGGAAAAATCACTTTCTATTTGAATTTAAATAAAGTTGTCAATCTATAATTTATTTTGTTTTGCTAACTTAAAGTTGTTGGGTGTAGATTGCTAAGGTGGAGTCTATTGATGATTTCTTCATTCCTAGTTATAAATTTGATCTACTTCTCATCAAGGCAGATAAATCCAAATAGATTTGAGTTTAGGCATTGAACATTTGAACATGAAAAATAATTTTTTTAAAGCTTATTGTAACAACCTAGGGGCTCCAATTCCTACTTTTATTTTCTATTTTAAACCAACTCAATTCATCTTTTGGGCTTAAAATTAATCCTCAATTCATGCTTTGTCAAAGCTGGATTAAAATTGAACATAGAAACTCACTAGAATTTCAATTTGGTCTAAAACTGAACAATCAACTTAACACTTGGATTTTGGTGCTTATAAAAAAACTCATTATTTCTTTGAGGCTTAAAACAAACTTTTTCTTTCATTGTTTTAATCCTTTTTTCAATTCATGTCATTCAAATTCCTCCCCACTTCTCTCATGCTTAATGATGATTTTAAGAATCAAATGAATTTTAGTGACATTGATTGTCTAAAATGTTACCTACATATTTCAGTTTGGGTTTAAAATTGAACAAATCTTGTGAGTGTGAGTAGAGCATATTGTGTACATTCTCTCTTTCGTTCACAAAAAAGATTGATCGAGTTACAGATATGTTTTCTCACTTTTATTTATCTTAGAGGGCCTACCTTGTGGGAAAAAGTAATTACCCAAGGGAACGACCCAACTGGGAACACGCTAAAGCCAAGCGACTTCTACCTAAGATATAAGTGTGGATATTGGAACAAAGGCCAATATCACGAGGATTATTCTGATGAGAAGGGAAGCAATGGTCTCTCACCACATGGATAGTCCCCACAAATGGAATGCCCGCATTAAAACCCCTGTTTAGCAAAGGCCAAAATCCTTAACTATTTGTTGGTGCAAAATTTCATATCCTTTGAATCCACCCCACATATACATGCAATTATGTTGTAGAGATGAAAAGTATGCCATGGCCCGAAATTCATGGGTACTGATACTTGGCTGACCCAAGAAGTGAGTGCACTATAAGGGGGAGCATGTGTGGTCAAGCATCTAATCATCTGCACTGAATATGGCAACTGGATTTATCCAAGTGGGATCCCAACAAATATTGTCTCTTCATCCTACGATTGTACATATTCTTGGAATCGAAAACACATTGCTTTGATTGATAACATTTGAAAACAAACATTCACAAGATCTTCAAAATTTCAAACCCTTTAGGGGAAGCAAATACCTTTGACAAATCCAAAAGCTCATGGTTTCCCTAGGGATTTCATCCTTAGAGGCTTCTAAGTATTTGGACTTAATCATCTTTTTTTTTCACTAAAGTCAACATTAAGAAAAAATTTCCTTAATTTCCTCAATTTTCCACATAATGGACTTTGTGGGATGAGAGGAAGTTAGGACTTTAGACATTTAGTTTGAAACATAATCAAGAAAGTGTTTGTGGTAAAAAGAACCGAACCTAAGAAAGATAACAGGCAGTTGAACCTCACATATGTGCTTGCAATCTTCTATCTTATGGTTTTCCATGTGGACATTGGTCTTTTGGTTTGAACTACTCTTAGAGAAAAACTTGTTCTTCAAAACCTTGCTCTTGTAAACAAGTTCCTCTTAGGTTTATTTAGGATCAAAATCAATCATTCTCATCCATCCCTCAACCATCAAAATCAAATATCATCTCATTAACAAACTCTTGGAAAGTTTGAAAACATCATTCATGCTAGACTTCTAGGCAAAATCAAAATCATCTTATTTGACTTAACACATAGTCAAATTATCCAATCCATTATCACCTTGTTTGACTTAACACACTTAGTCAAATTATCCTCTTGTGTACGAGTTTACTCTAGGATAACACAACTTCCTAGAATTTACAAGTTCATTATCCAAAATCACTTTGTTTGATTTAACACACATAGTCAAAGTATCCTCTGGTGTGCAATTTTACTATAGGATAACACAGCCTCCTAGAATTTACAAGTTCATCATCCAAAATCACTTTGTTTGACTTAACACACTTAGTCAATTTTTTCTCAATCAAAATCAAATCAAGTCCTAAAGTCTAGCACTAATCCAAAGTACCTAAAAGTTTGAACACCCATATCATTCACCCCTTTCATCCTTCATCTCATCATTGATCCTAAACCCCTCAGAGGTCAACAAGGTCAAAACACAAGAAAAACATGGAGTTTAAACTCGACTCATACATCATGAGTAATCCAAGTCAACCAAAGCATCCAAGTCTCGCAATGCCAATTGATCATCGAAACTCACATTTATGCATGGCATCATCATCTCCTCCAAACCTCAATATTACAATGAATGTGAGTATGCCCAATCTAAGTTGTGGACCACCTTTCCCTATGCCAGATTTAAATCGAAGTCCAAACCTACAAATCTATCAACCAAACAATCAATGCATGAGTCTTATTCGAAACAACATTATCCCACCAAATCCAAACATGCCAAATACAAGTTTTCCAAACATGAACATTTCAAATCCACACTTGGTGAACTTTTGGATAGATATGCTCACAAATCCCCCCAGTGTTGTTTAAAATCTAGGCAATATATTAACAAATCCATATGTTGATTCAAGTCAAGGTAACCCCATGCAAAATCAAAGTTACCTAAATCAAGGCAATATGATTCTCAACCACAACAATGTTCAAAGTCAACCTAAAATTCCAAATCTAAACATCACACCAAATCAAAATAGATTCTAGAGTCAATCCATCTGTGATCCCATGAAAAAACAACCAGTACACTATCCCATTATGCTTGGTCAACAACCAGGTCAGTGATATCGAGAATGTCAAGATCAAATCTTGAGAAATAAAATTGCTACACTCAACAAACTCATTGATTCATATCACCAAGAGACATCTCCACCCCAAAATCAATACACTCTTCCATTGGTTGAACCATGTCATCAAATCATTGAGCTAGGTCCACAACCACATCAAGAACAATATCTCAAATGTCAAGAGGTTGGGCAACAATATCAACAACAAAACCAATCTCCCCATCTCAAAGATCAATCACAACTACCCATCAATGAGCACCTTGAAGATGTTTCCACCTCATCTGACGATTAAATCAACGTACATCAAGAGCCATTTTTTAGTCATGATCAAGACCCCTCCTACAAAGATCTATTTAAATGAGTGTTGATGTTATTTGATCTTATTGATATAATCCAAGATCCATCCACCAATTATCGTGTTGACAATGTCTCTATATCACCTAATGAGTTAGAGGACATATCTCAAGAATTTATTCCAAAGCATGATAAAAATATATCACCAAGGTCTAGCAATGGTCCTTCCCAAGACATACTGAGATCCCTTGACCTCATTATTGCAGATAGTGAAGGAATCCTCAAAGATCAAGGGTATCTGCAGGATCATCATGGAAAAAATAGGCCCTTAAGTGGCAATAAAATTTAGAAAATCAGAGTTAGGCAACTTGATGTAAAAATTTGAATAAGTTATCTATATTATTTCAAAAATATGTAATCTTGAATAGAATCTATAGAAAATTGAATGTAGTTTCTAAACTACTAGGTTTATTTAAAAAAAATAAAAATCTATTTGGTGAAAATTTGAAATTTCAATGGAGTTGTACTTAAATTTCAGTGGAAAAATAAGAAGTAGGTGTCTATTTGACCACCCTAACCACAATAAAAGGGTGATCCCACAATAGTGGTTTACAATTTTTGGCCAAACTGGACATTGAAATTATTATTTTTAACTAAATCTTCATATTCGGGAACCTATAGCGGCTAAACCGCGAGAAATTTGAAGATGATGCAAACTAGAGTCTCATCACATTTTGTCTATAGATTCTAAAAATATTTTTTTCAAAATTTTTAAAATAATATTGCACATCTTTTTCCATCTCCCACGAAAACTGGTTTTTTTCAGAAAACAACATTTTAAAAAAGTGACGCTCACCATATACAACATAACTCTTTTTGTATGAAGGATAAAATTCTATTTTTTTTGAATTTTGATTTTTAACTATGATATCTAGCACTTTCATTTGGTCTCATATTTTTTTATTGAATATTGTTTCCTTAATAGAGTTTCGAAGTCAAACCGATTGCAATTTAGACATAAGCAGACTATATACAACATAACTTTTTTTGTATGTATCGAAATTAAATTTTAATTTTTTTAATGGATCAAGGAAATCAATACACAACACAAAAATATTTTTAAAAAAATTGTTTTGATAATTTTCTATTTTTCCACATGTGCAAAATAGAGAGCTTGATTTTCGGTTAAAAACCTATATTTAATAAAACTAAGGAAACACATAGATAATAAAACCTAAACATATTAAAATTATATTCATGGGATAGCTCATTTCACGAAATACCATAATCATTTGAAATAAATTTTAAATGAATTCATTTGATCCCCCAAAAGGTAAATCAAAAGTGATTTTTTATTAGCATTTTGATAGGTGTAAAGGAGACTCATTTATAGGTATGATTTAAAACTAGCGAGATTCTACCCAAGGGGGTTTGATCTAAGGTGGTTTGATCAAATCCTCTTCAATTGGAATCCTTAAAATGGAATTTTTAAAGGCTTAAATCATTATATTTTCTAAAAATATGTGATTTTACCAAAAATCAGTTCCTCTCAGAAATTTTAAACCAGCTTTGTGGGATCACCCAAAATGATAATATTTTTTTATAATATTTTAGATATAAGTAGGGGACTCATATCCTGATGTGATGCATATTTTTTTGTAATTTGTTTCCAAGTAAATAATTAATTATGAGTTTCTTATTACAAATTTTAAAAAATATAAAAACCCGTATGTCTAAC
Organism: Sequoiadendron giganteum; assembly: GCA_007115665.2. Taxonomy (NCBI): domain Eukaryota; kingdom Viridiplantae; phylum Streptophyta; class Pinopsida; order Cupressales; family Cupressaceae; genus Sequoiadendron; species Sequoiadendron giganteum. The sequence goes on from CM021108.1 coordinate 146,098,713, forward strand.
CACCTTAACTTGGTAAAAAATTCATTAAATTCAATTTTTTTTTTTTTAATCCTATAGTATGTGAAGCATAGAATGTAATGCATGTTTTGGATTTAAAAAATGTGATGTTGTTTGAAAGCTATAGATTTTTTTCAATCAGCCTATCAATCAGGACTTTAGTCGTAATTCAAATAGAAAATGAATAATAATAATTTATTAAATTTAGAGTAAAGCATAATTGATATTGGTGGAAAGATGAGAATCTCCTTTAAAAACACTTTTCATTTCATCAATTTTGGGTAAAAGAAAATTCATCAACCACATGGGTCATCATATCACTTAGATATTGCCACTTTTTGGCCCATCATGATCCCACACATATCCTCAACAAGATATTGATCCGCTTCCATTCCTAATAACAATGTCCAAGAATCCCTTGTAGACAATCCTTCCTTTGAAATTGACCCATGTCAAGAACTTGATCCAAAGCATGTCGAAAGCAATTCTGAAAGCACTCAAGATCAAGAATTTGTATCTCCAAAATACTACAATGATCTAATGGACACCCTCTTATCTATACAAGATGTCAAAAAGGATAATCATATCTGTATAGCACACACCCCTCTGTCTACCTGTGAGATGCTTCTTTTGGATGGCACACAAATGATCTTCATTTAAAAAGAGTCTCATACTCTTGACATCATTACCAAGGAACAAGAGTCTCCTACTCTTAACATTTTTACACAAGACCAAGATGTAGAAATATCTGGAGATATATCATAAATGGATCATGAAGAAGGTTTCTATAGAAGTTGTGAATCAGAAACATCCTTTGGAGACATAGTAGAAATAGATCATGAAGAAAGCTCTTATAGAAGTCATGAATCATAAACATCCTATGAAATGAGTCAAGAGGAAGAATTTTATGTGGATAGTGAATCATCAACACCTCTTGAAGAATCATTACCATTTGATATCTCACAAAATCAAGCCAAAGAGATGAATCTAGAATTTATCCCACATATGGAGGATCCTATCACTTATAAAGTTGGATCACATACCTGTTTTAGGGGAATCTATTTTATCAATGAAGAAATTATCACCTTTGAAGATCCCCGACAAAGCAAAGAAGGATTAGCACCTTATTTCCAAGGTAAATCATATCCTATTAAAAATAAAATGTTTCAACAGATGAATTATCTAAGGTAGAGGATTAGGTCAAATTGAACAAGGTATCCTAGAACCAATGCATATTATCAACAATTCTAAGTATCAAGGTCTTGGATATTCGATAATCAAAGGATGTAAACATATCAGTGATACCTCTATAAAATTGGGGGCAACTTCATCTCAAGCAAATGACAACATAGGGAGCACGAAGGATCCTTATGATGAAACGAATGCCAATACTACAACCCACCACATCACAAATCTTAATACACCCATCATCCCATCCATGAATTGGGATGGAATTAGGTTGAATTTTTTATTTATCTATATCTAGTTTATCCAAAAGGGTCACACTACACACATTAAGAGTGGAACCATTGTCAACAATGGTTCTTTTTATTCCCATCCCATCATAGGTGGATATTATCATGAATGCATCATTTCTATTTCTCATTTCCAAAGGAGGTATCTCATGTTGATGAAAGGTAAACTCTACATTAACTATATTAATTCCTTTTATTAAAGTTGCCACATCATTTGTATTTGTACTATAGGGGAAAATTAGTTGTTGCATGGAAGTTTGTATTAGAAATCTTGAATAAGATTAAAAACCAGAATCTGAAAGAGAGATCTAAGCTACATAAACTGAAATGCAAATGAAAGCAAACCAACGATTCCGAGAGACATGCAAAAGTTGAAGAGACAAAATTGCATTAAGAGCTCAAAGCAAGAGAATGGCAGAGTAACTACACAATGCATTCCATATTGATTGAAAATACAAGCTAGGTAGAGTGTTTATATAGGCAAGAGAGAGGGGTGTAGGTGGCAACACCGACCAATGAGGAGCAACCATCTATCGGACTAAAGATAGCAAGGTATCTTCCCATGATAGAAAATGGATGCTCACATGTAGGAAGGTGACACCTCATAATCCTCTCACCTAATTAAACATGCTTTATTAACCTAAGAAAGATTAAAAAGGTGTAGGAAAAAACTAGTAATAAAGGGAAAACAATGATCCCAACTAGGAAATAAAAACCTACACTAACACCCCCCCTTAAGCGCTGCTTAGGTGGGTATAAAGAAGGGTCCCGACTGATGGCCATATTAGGTACCCATGTACATAGGATGAAAATGCAACTAATCTCCCACTAAATGGAGAAAAAAGGGGAAAACCCAGTGGGAAGAAAACCCCTCTCCGAAAAAAAGGAGATGAAATGCAGAAAGGTGATGATTGGAGGACTCAACATCATCCCCCCAAGGACAACAATCATCACATGGATACAATACAATCAATGCCCCCCCATAGGAGGGAAATAGGGAGACAATATAGCCCCCCCAAAATATGTGATCACCTGCAAAAAAAAGGTAAGTGTATGTAGACAAAACATGATCCAATGTCGACAAACAACTTGTCTCCCTTTCGGAAGAAACAAAACCAGGTGCAAGTGCAGAGATGCTTCCCATTCCTGGATAGGAATTGAGGGAAGGATGGATGTATATGAATGCTGATGATATCTCTGAAAGCTGCTCATTGTGTCTCCTTGCCTGATGAAGATGAAGATGCCACAACCCACTCAGGTACATACCCAATCAATGTAGAAGGTGACAAATCAGGACGATGCAGAAACAGATGCTGAACAAAATCCAAAGACTGCATTGTGATGTTCCTTCCATCGAAGGAATAGATGGAGACTTGATTGCCCCCCCCATAATGAAGTGTCCTCAAAACCATTGAAAGAAGACTGAAGCCAATCTAATGGTAGATGCAGAAGAAACTCTGATGAAGATGGAGGAAGTCTCATATATGAAATCTCTGAAGAGAAAGAAAGGGCCTCCAAGATAGTCTCAAGATCTCCAAGCAAGGTTGAGACACAAAGATGAGGAGACTCTAGAAAACTCTCCAAAGTATGATCTGAATAGAGGAGTGATATCCCCTCAAAAATGTCCTCCAAACCAGGAGGGAGAAAAATATTATACAAATTTGGCAGCAAATGAAGCCATCGGAGATGTGTGATGATACCATTTCTCCATTGTGTGTAGTTTTCCCATTTCAACATGATCAAAGTAGGATGAAATGAGAACCCCATAATGAACTATGATGCATAAAATCATGTTTCTAAAAGAGAATATGTGCTAACAAGAGTCAACACAATGAACCCCCCTTTTTACTCAATCAAAGAAACCCCCCCAGAAATTTTTTTTTGGCACTTTATAGATCAGTGCGTTTACAATGCTGGAGTTATTCTCTAGAGTTATATAAATGTCCAAAAATGGACCCAAATACCGAAGTAAAAAAAAATTATCTCTGAATAATGACTTCAAACCTACACCAATGTGTAGTGCTCAAAAAAAATATCCACTTTCAAAAAAAGAATGACCTCAATCCGAGATCATATGAGAAAGTTATAGCAGTTTGAAGTTAAAAAAACGAGAATTGTCCTTCAGATCTGATGAGAAAACTTAAATTCTGGAAAAATGAGGTCACTTGAGAAAAATGCGATTATACCACTATAAAGATCATGCGATTCCACCCCTTTTCAAAAACAATTTCACTAAAAATTACCTCCGTATGGCTGAGAACGAGCCATTTGAAAATCAGGTGGAAAAATGAAAATTGCAATGGTGAGGGGTCCAGCTGAAGCTTTCTGATGCGATTTCCACATGATTAGTTGCCTACATGAAAAAACTAACTGATACCCAAATGGTTTTTCGATGGAACAAACAAAACCCAGATAGGCGTTTTTATTTATCACTTCTGCAGAATGTAGCCACAGTGTAAAAAAATGTCTTCAAGAAGGGAAAAACGACATGCAAAGCTTCTAATGTCCGATCTGCACGACCCTTATATGAAAATGGGGGTTTTGGGGCCTTCCAGACACAATAGAAATATTCTTTTGGCCTAAAAATACCCCGTTTGAAAGATGCTTCATAAAATATAAGCTTCAAACCCCCATTTGCAACTTTTTCACATGATCTCCAAATCAGATGAAATGAAAGCAATTTCTGAATTTCTCGAGCCTCCTGGACACGTTGGAACAACCAAAAATGCTGCAATCACCTGGATCTCACAAAAAATTGCATGCAAAAGAAAGGGGTTAATGGGTCTTGTTATATCCTTTTTGATTCTCCAAATCGTTATAAAACGCAAGAGAAGAACATACGGGATTCAAAAGATCTTATAGAACTCAATCTCTCAATCAAGAATCATATGAACCTAAAAATCTCAAACTACAGCTCTTATACCATGTTAGAAATCTTGAATAAGATTAAAAACCAGAATCTGAAAGAGAGATCTAAGCTACATAAACTGAAATGCAAATGAAAGCAAACCAGCGATTCCGAGAGACATGCAAAAGTCGAAGAGACAAAATTGCATTAAGAGCTCAAAGCAAGAGAATGGCAGAGTAACTACACAATGCATTCCATATTGATTGAAAATACAAGCTAGGTAGAGTGTTTATATAGGCAAGAGAGAGGGGTGTAGGTGGCAACACCGACCAATGAGGAGCAACCATCTATCGGACTAAAGATAGCAAGGTATCTTCCCAAGATAGAAAATGGATGCTCACATGTAGGAAGGTGACACCTCATAATCCTCTCACCTAATTAAACATGCTTTATTAACCTAAGCAAGATTAAAAAGGTGTAGAAAAAAACTAGTAATAAAGGGAAAATAAATATCCTAACTAGGAAATAAAAACCTACACTAATAGTTTGAAGCATAGTGTGATAATTAGGTGAATTCTAAATTAGGTCCCATAGGGATATCTTTGCATGAGTATTCTTAAGTTGTTCAACAAGATCATACTCCTTCCTAGTATGTGAAGGCAAATTAGGAGCACTAGGAAATATGTGATTAGGCAAAGGTAAAGATGTTGTAGTTGGTTGTATTGGTTGTAGGTTGTTTCTAGTGTTATATGTATGATCAATGGTATTATAACTTGATTACTACGAAACATTGTCCTTAGATATTTTAAGGGTAAAAATGTTTTTGTTTTAACTTTGAGATCTGTGTGAGGGTGGGTAAAGGATAAGGTGAGGTTGGATCATGTTAACTTCTCTTTGTTTCAATTTGTCATAACAAGCCTTAGTGGACTAACTTTGTGAGATGAAATAGTAAAGTGATTCATCTAACATGTCAAAGTCATCACTACTAAAAGGATTGAGGGTTAGGTTAAATTGGAAAAAGAGATTTGGCATATTCAAATAACTATGCTTTCTCCAAGTGGTCATCAATTTTTAGGTATTTTTGGTTTTTGTTTTCTAATTAATGCCAAATGTAATCTAACTATGAACTAATGTTGAAAATGAAAAGTATAGTAATATAATTCTATCCAAAACTAAAATTAATGTAAAATATTCTGAGTCTAATGAAATTAATGTAACAAAGACTCTTCAAATTGAAACTAATAACAAACAATAGAAAACAAAAACATATATAAACACTGAATTCAATGCTATAAAATGTAGTTTAAAATATGAAACAAGACTAAATTGCCTAGAGGGGCATATGAGTCCCAATCAAGTTTTTTAAGAGGTTTGAATATTGAATGATAGTCACCACCAAATACCCAAAAATCAAGAAAAATCACCTGCACTTGGACTTAATTGCCTATAGGGGCATATGAGTCCTAGTTTAGGGTTTTTGCAAAGATTTTTAAAAATTCTGAGTGAAATTTATAGTTTCTAGTTTGTATGATGTCTAAACTAAGTGAAAATGTAGATTTAAAATTATCTTCAATGATATAAGAGACAAAAATGCAACCTATATGCACTTTCACTAATCCAAGGTTTAGAAACCTTGGAATGGCAATCAACTAATGGAAACCCTAATGCAATGTTAATGAAAGCTAGATCTAGGATGATGATGCACTCCAAATTAGAATTAAGATTTTCTAAATGTAGGTTCACAAAAATTAAACAACTAAAAATGGGAAGACAATTTTTATCCTTGAAGAGATAGGGATCCTCCTATTTCACATGCTCGTTTCACTCAAGGAAACCCAAGAGATCTCAATCCAAGGATGAAATGAAGGAAAGAGATCCACTAAAGGTTGTCCTAGGGTATGATTAAGAACTAAAGAGGGGTTCACCACAATGCTAGGGCTTGGAAAGACTAGTAATATACAAGACCTAACTATGAAAACTAATGTTATGGAAGACCTAATTATGAAACCTAGTGTTATGCAAGACTTGAATAAAAGACCTGAAATGAATGTAAAACAAAACAAAGAGTTGTAAAACGCGAGATGTACATTTGAAAATCTCTAGAGGAAAGAAAATAGATTTGAAATGTTGAAAAAAATAGATTTAGGGAGCAATGGGACTCATACACCACTTATTTCATATCATTCATATTCTAGGGTTTCTAGACTAGAACAAGAATCTAATAGTGCTTAACCTAAATCTTCAAAAATCTAGAATTTTTCTTGTAGTGGGACTCATGCCACTTGTGGAATATCAATATCATTTTTATTTTTTAGAAACTCAAAGCCTAGATATATTCTCCAATCTCTACTCTTGTTTCCCAACTTGATTCCTAGATTTGAACCTATAAAAATACCAGCAAAATAGAATATGGTGGTTATTTGCTTATGGGGGGTTTTTCTCAGTCAAATCCCTAGTTTGGTAGTTAAACCTTGATAGAAACAATGTATATTGAATGTAAATGTGAATATAAACCATAACCTTAAGTGTATCTAATATTAGGAAATCTAAAATGCAATTCAACCCTATCCCAATGTGATATAATAAGATGCATGAATGGAATATGAAGATAGTGACTCACTTTGGGAGATGTATAATCACCGTAATAAGACACAATGATGTTTGTACCTTCCTTAGGAAGAAAGTAGAATGATAATGGAGGATGGAATCACTTAGGAAACAAGTCATTACGCTTGGCTTGATGGCTAGTTGCATCTCCCCAACATAGAATACATTACTATTCACCATAGGAAACCATAATCAATCCTCAACAATGCTAGATCTTGAATGAATGTGAGCTTCAAGACCTACAAAAACACTATAATGATGCTCCAAGGCTTCAATTTTTCTTGCTATTTTCTCTCAAATACTCTTGTGAATAATGATTGAATGCTTAGATCTTGAAATTTCTCTTCTAGATTGAAAATAATGGCTTTTAGGCTTGTTTATAAATGAATTACACCTAATTTACCATTTATTAGATCTCAAAAGCTGACATCAACCAAAATTTTGAATTAAAACTTGAATTTCCTACTCAAACCCTAAAAATAGACCACACAAGACTCATACACCACCTGTGGCATATGGGTCCCACCTATGGTGAATCATATGACTAAGGTGGCATATGAATCCCACCTTAGATATTTGGGGTGGGCCAATGATGGGCTCTTAGAAAAAATAATTCTTTTGATTATTTTGTTGGGATTTTAGCTAGAATAAGCCTTGAGATATGAAATAAAGGATCTTAGAGGCCTATTAATGATGAATTCGAGAGGATTTAATGCAAGGCTACTAAAATAAGTCCAAATTAAGCAAGGAATTGCACTATCTCCAAGAAGGGAGTACAATTTGTTAGAGTAATTGGGTATTTACTTAATTAATTAAACAATATTTGTTTAATTACGTAAAGTTCCCTTTTACCTCTTTTCACTTAAGCTAACATTAGGTACATAATAATTAATTACTTTATTAATTATTATTGTGCAAGCCTAGGGTTTTCCTTTTTAGGGTTTTCATCTATATGTAGTTGAAAACTATCTTTTGTATATTAATTCATTTTACATTTTGTGTGAATTCATGGCTCCACATTCTTGAGCATTTCCTTTGTTGCTTCTCTTTGTTTCTCCTTGTAACAGGTTATTTGCTTGCAAAGATCTTTTGGGCTTCTATGGTGTTGTATCTTCTCAACTCCAACACAATTTTTGTTGCCTCCTAAAGGTTGCACACTTTGAATGGGTTGGATGAAATAATAATGGAAGTTATACATCACATAGAAGTGGTTAAGAAACAAAGGGAAAAATGGCATGATCAATACACTAAAATAAAGGAGTTTATTGTAGGGGAGTAGGCACTGTTATATTATTCACAGTAGAAAGACTTCAAAGGTAAATTCCAGTCCAAATGGTTGGGACCCTATGAAATTAGTCAAGTATATCCTAATGGGGTAGTCTAGTTACACACCATTGATGCAATCAAATTTTCACTTCTTGTGAACGATCATAGGTTGAAACTCTACAAGAAGCCATTACAAAAGGATGATTGTATACTCACACTGTTTCAACAATATGGTGTTCACAGTGAACCCAACATAGACTCAAACACACATACTTATGATTCAATATACATGAAATAAACAACACTTTAGGTTACCCAAAGATTGATCTACACATCTCAGTCCCTGAGCTCCCTTGGCATTAAGTTTTCATGCTATTTCTCATATGCACACATTTCATGTTATAATAATGTTCATAATATTTTTAGAGGGACTTAGAGCGACCTATTTATCAATATTCACAAGGGTATTGGTGACGTAGAGACCTATAGCTTCATGTTGTCAATATTTAAAATAGGTCCTGACACTGCAGGTGCCCATAGCACCATCTATCAATTGGAAGGAAAATTCAACTCAATTGGTGCCAATTTTATTGCAAGATAACATGCATTAATTTTACCTTATCCATCTATAATCTTCATCATTTCATAATAGATACCCATGGAATAATTCTTTTATTGTCACTTGCATTTGAAATGCTTGCACTATCAAATCACCAACTCATATCCATAATTCTCATCCCATTATTTCAATTTTCCACCAACTATTCATTACCTTATAGTTAATATCTATCACATCAAATCAATGAATATATATATTCTTTACATTTTGTACATGTAGAAGATGGTTATTCCTTCAAGGTGGTACTTCATGTACGCTATCATGATTATTATATTTTTCTTTAAACTTTCATTATATATTTCATTCTACTTCATGCATGTGAAATGTTATATCACTAATTACCATCATTATACATTAAACAACCTCCAAATAATAAATGTGAAGTGAGGCCAATTCACCAATTAATTTGAGGGGAGCGTATGACTTAGTCTTTCCATTTTTTTTGTAATCTACCACATTGTTTCACAATCTAACACCCAAATTAAAATTGATGGATAAAAATATGCGAAACCTTCTAAAATATTTTTTATTTTTACTCGTATTCTCACTTCCATTTCCCAATTTTCTAAATTTTACACCCATAGGAATTGAGCTAAAGTTTAAACTAGAGTTGGGAGTCAAACTTAGAACTTGTCCATGAGCTTGAATCAAGTTGGTATTGTGAAGGGAATTTGTAGTAATTTATGCCAATAAAAATATATGAGATAATGGAAGGGAAGTGAAACGTTTTGAAGGTGGTGGAAAGATTGGGTTGAGTTTCAAACCAGGATTGAGTGCATTGAAGTGGAGAAGTGATCCAAAATGGGAGGAATTGTATAATCTATTGAAATAGATGGCCTCAAAACATCATAGGAAATGAAGTGATACCTCTCTCTCATCACTGCTTAATTACCTTGTTGATAAAAGGATTTTTAGAACTCAACACCCACATGTGAGGTGGGAATATTTCAAGGAATAGATAGACATTAATAGTTTGATGGATGTACTCGCAGTACCTGAAGAAGAAGAACCCCAAAATAAGCCCCAAATTGAGCTAGAAGAGGAAAGCCCTCATGTCTCACCTATGAATTTTCCTATTGATAGCCAAGTCAAGCATGAGGAATATAAGGAACTAGAGTCTAGGCCACCTTTAATTAAGGAGTTACCTTCTTCTTATAAGTCACAGACGACCTTTTTTTACCCAAAATTGATGAAACGAAAAGGGTTTTAAAAGGAGATTCTTAGCTTTCCAACAATATAAATTATGCTTTACTTTGAATTTAATAAATAATTATTTTTCATTTTCTATTTGAATTGCAACTAAAGTCTTGATTGATAGGCTGATTGAAAAACATCTATAGCTTTCAAACGGTATCACATTTTTTCAATCTGAAATATGTGTCACATTCTATACTTCACATACTATAGGAATAATTTTTTTTCAATTTAAGTTTTGACCAAGTTAAGGTGGTTAGACATACGAGTTTTTATATTTTTTAAAGTTGTAATAAAAAATTCATAATTAAGTATTTACTTGGAAAAAAATTACAAAAAATATGCATCACACTGGGATATGAGTCTACTTATATCTAAAATCTTATTAAAAAATATTATAATTTTATTGTGGTTAGGGTGGTCAGACAGACACCTACTTCTTATTTTTTCCTTGAAATTTAAGTACTACTACATTGAAATTTCAAAATTTCACCAAATAGATTTAAAAAAAAAAAAAAACCTAGTAGTTTAGAAACTACATTCAATTTGCTACAGATTCTATTCTTACATATTTTTGAAATGATATAGATAACTTATTCAAATTTTTATGTCAAGTTGCCTAACTCTAATTTGATGAATTTTCATCGCCACTTAAGGGCCTATTTTTTCCATGATGATCCTGCACATACCCAACAGGGGAACCTAAAGGAGAAGAAATAAGTAAGGAACAACCTCAAGCAAAACAACATCAGGAAAATGTTATGATTGTAGAAACTAACTCTGAATTAGAGGGGAATGTTCCAAGAAATGGGAATATACTAGCAAGAAAGAGAAGATTTGTAGTGAAAACTTCTAATTATGAATTAGAAGACATATTTACTAGCAAGAAATTCTAGATAGAAGATTGTGAATCTGAAAGCAATGAGTAGTTTGAAGATGTAGAGGAGGTTTACCTTGAAGGAAGTTATGTAAGAAAATAATTCCAAGAGGTGCTGGATAGGATCAAACACATGGAGGAGTTGGTGCAAAACTATGAGCATAAGGATAAAGAAAGAGAGGCAAAAATGCAGGAGATAGAGGAGAAACTATAGTTGTATGGTCATGGAACTAAGATATATTTTCTAGCACAATTGGTTGCTACGAAAATAGTGGATAAAAAAATAGAAACACAAGATGAAAAACCCCATCCTCTTAACACTATTGACTTTCATACAACCTGCTCACTTGGCTACCAATTGTGGAAAGTAACTAATAAGTTTGCACAAGAAAAAGAGAAGGAACAATATGAACAAGAATTAGAGAAGAAAGATATGAAGCTAAATAAATTAGTAGACCGATTGGAGGAGATAGCAGATAAAGCTATAGTGCAAATTGTTAGATGTAGACCTCCACCAAGAACTTATGCACTATTTTTATATGAAATTTTTTTATGCTTTCAGTTCATTAGGGTTAGAAAACATTTAATTGGCATGAGTCAAACTACTGAGTTTATAGAAATTTTTGTTGTTTCCACACTAGATGAACAGTATCAGTTCTGTGGATTTTATTTGCACAACTATGTGATACCTAATGAAACTGAATGGAACCCTTTTATTTTTGTGGGGGATCTTCAAATCAGAGCACTAGCCTCTTATTATAGGAATGAGAAACTTAGGGGTGAGATCATGGAAGAATATGAAAAGAAAGAGAAATCCATGGTACTTCCAATAAGAAAGAGGCTAAGGATCTAGATTTAGTCATTGATGAATGGCTAAAAATTATTACACATAAGGGAGTAGGTAAGAAAATCATGATACTCAGGGAGGCAAATTATGATAGAATTAAAATGTTAGATGTGGGTGTAGGAAAATAGTGTTATAAGTATCTGCAAAATAGACGGAACTTCCTAACACCTAAAATACAGAAGAAAGAGCCACATTCCATGTATAACTTCACTGCTATGCTCCAAAGGGCACTTAATACATGGCAATTGGTATCAACAAAGGAGTTCATTGGGTGCCACTCACTTTTCATCCAACTATTCTCCTTTATCTGATACCATATTGGAAAGGGGAGAAAAGTGATGGATGTGAGAGGGAAAGAATCATTAGGATGAGGCAACTTTTAGAATATTAAGGTTTTTATTTGAAGCACATTCAGGGAGTTATCAAAGTTATGGACCTAATACAAATTAATTTGCAGTACAATCAATGTCCCTAGTATTTTTCTTGAGGACAAGGAAAAAGCTAGGTGGGGGTGGATGATTGGTCCAGATAATAGCTTATTTTATGTTGTTTTTTATATATATTGAGATACTTTTAGATGAACTTTTAAGATAAAACTCCTACATTATATTATCCTTTCATATACATTATGCAGAGTTAAAGTTAAAATATGATGATGGGATTATGGTTATAATATATTAGTACTGAATGATTTGTATTATGATATGTATGGAATGTTGATGGAATACTATGAATTAATTATGATATTTCTACTTGTGTACATGTTTTATGGAGCTAACTTGTTTACTGCAAAAATAGGAACTGAGACATACAATAGCCGAGGGATGAAACCATATCAAAAGGAATGTTGGAAAACGAGCCATGTGATTTCTAGATTAGATTGAATGTGGTGACTATTGATTAAAGATACTTGATGAAATTTGAACATGGTATTATTATAACCAGTTAATAGATGTTGAAGAAGAGGTATCCTTCACTTATGGGATTTTGACAATTGTTTGTATGTTTAAATGAAATTTTGTCATGATAGAGTCTTAGTCCTATTAGGATTCTTTTCCTTCTTTAGTTATAGGTTGAATAAATTATTCTTAACTCTATGCTCTAAATATCTGGGAGTGGGGTTAATTATTTTAGTTAGTTGTTACTTTGAATAAGATTCTATCATCTTATATATAGTTTTTGGTTGAATTCGTTGAGTAGTTAGTTGGTTTTTCATTTTATGTTATCAGTTACTTTTAGTTCCAAGACATGAATAATATCTACAATGATCGAGTAGAATCTATAAAGAGATATTTTATAAATATTTCATTATGATATGGAATGCATAGAATCAATTAGCTAGATTTGGGTTTAGTTAGAGTGAGAACAACCACTTGAGTAGGCCACTCAAGGTGTACTATTCCTAACTTCACTTTCATTTATATTTAATTAGTTGTTCTTAGCTTATTAGTGTTCATGAATTTTATGCAATTAATTAGAATCTTAATTCTTTCTTATTGTCAATTAATGCTTAGTAATGTGCATGCAATGGATCACAAATAATACTTCAGAGGTTGGTTTAGATGATTTCTTAATTTATATCAGTTTTCAGTTGATATTGTTATGTTTTATTAGTAATAGGTCATTTGTAATTCTTTAAATTTCTAAAAATTAGAATAACTTGAGTAGAGTAGTTTAAGTAGTTCTAAATCCTTGAAGGCATATATAATGTTGTACCATCATAATCTTATGAGCCTTGGGTTGATAATTTAACATAGTCATGAGCAATGTTGAGTGGACTGTTCAGTTAGTTAAACCCCTGTGTTGAGTAGGTTCTACCAAATTTACAAGGAAATAGCTTAGACTCTACATACACCTCCATTATATTCACCTTGATATAAAATACAACCAATGAAACCATCATAAATCAACTTTTGTAAACTGATTTATCCCTTCAAAAGCAAGTTTCCACCATAAACCAAAATCAAAATGGCCAACCTTCATACTTTGTCAAAAGCAATCCCTCATCCTTGGGTATATTGAGAATGTCGATACCACAAGGTCTAGAGATTCCTACGTTCAAGAAATATAGGGGAAAATAAATATTTCTAACCATGTTTTTGCTTATACCACATTATGTAGTGATTTTATCCTTGAGGATAAGCTCTTGGCTAAGCTTTTCCATAGATCATTGAAGGATATCGCATTATAATGGTTTTCCTCATTATCAAATAGCTCTATTCCTTCATTCAATGAAATTTTTGAGGCCTTTATAAATAATTTCCAAATTCACATGACTCCTAAGATTACCTTAGCCAATTTGATGAGATGTAAGAAAAAGATGATGAAAAAGGTACTGACTTTATTTCACGTTATCAATCGCTTTATTCCCAAATTTCAACATAAAGATTCTCGATCCTCACCTTCAATAGATTTTTATTGAGAACTTGTAAACTAAGATACAAGATAAGCTTATCATGGTGAAGTTTCCTTCCTTCGCATAGTTGTGTACCACCCTTCATGATTGCAAAACTTTGGTTAGTAGCCATGAAACAAAACCCAACTCTAGTCATCTTAAGAAGTCTGAATCTATAAACTAAAAAAATTTATCAACCTTTTAGAAAATAGAATAAATACTTCCTTGGACTTAATTCCCCTCAACAAACAACTCAAAAATTTGATACCCATGTGGCAGCTTTAAAGAAGACAACTCTTTTCACATTTGGGGATCCGGATAGAAAATTCACTTGCCTACCCGATACCCTCCATAGGACAATGTCAAACCTATTAGAATGTAAAATGATCATTTTACCTCTCATTAAAACTCCTAATCCTAATAATCCTTTACCTTTTAATTTTAGATTCAATTCCTATTGCTATTATCACAAACAAAATGGAAACAATACAAAACATTGTAAGTGTCTTAAACATCTTGTGCAAGACCTCATTGATTTTGGTCAACTTCATGTTGGAGGTGTTAATGATCAAGGAAATAAGTTTGTTGCCCCTCCAAATTTTTTTTTTCAAATCTTTACCAACCCTATGCCAAATCATAACATTTCATTTGTCAAAGCTAGTGAAACTACGAAGAATGATGTGATGAATGTTGACACGAATGGAGAAAACATGGATACTGATAAAAAATGTCCTATAGATACTAATTAAAAAAATCCTATCAATAGTTTGATTGCATTGATCGGGACTCAACCTAATAAGGGAAAAACTAAAAAGCCTTTTGAAATTGCTTCTCATCTAAAGATATAATTAGAAATGAACTTGATGCTCTTCTTTACATAGTTAGCTGAATCAGTGACAAGCCCACTAATGGGATATTAATTGATCCCATCTATGGAGAGAATGTGATCACTAAATAATTCTTACTCATGCATGAACTCTATCAAGAAACATATGATAAATTGAAAGAATGGATAAAAAAACATAATGGTTTTGCTTTCACTATGATGGGATCAATCACCCTTTACAAATAGGATCAAAAAAGTTAGATTTTTTGCTCTTGCTCGAAGGTTAAACAAAGAAAACAAAAAAGAAAAGTAACATCCAAACCTGATTGAAGCAAAACACGATGATTCTCCCTCTTCATCACAACAAAAATATCCTATCCCACAACTACGATAGGAGCTAAATTCTTCTTTAAACATTACCATTTGACCTCCCCATGTGATTAACTTAGATTATGATGCTTAGATTGCTAAAATTGATGAAAAAGTGCATAATGAATTGAATACATTGTTTTTCTCTTCTATAAGCTTAAACGATAATTCTCCTAGGAAGAGATTTTAAGTTCGTAATGACCCTAGTTCAGAACTTGCTATTGTCCCTTTGGCTAGTTATCTGCCTTTTATATATGACAAACACAATTGGTGTGAGGATGACCTTCTAATAGGTTGACTCACACGTGCCTTACTCATCTTGTCTTTATTTTCTTTTTCATGTTTCTTTTGTGTGATTGCATGTGCATAATGTGATCCCCTGTATAGTTTTGTTTGATGTTTTTCTCTCTTTGTGGCATTCCTCTAGTTGCACCTACATTCTTCTCTATGTCATAAACATTTTCCTTTATCTTTTCCTTTGTCTTATATTTTCCTTTTGGGGATGATGGAAGACATCAAGAAATTTAGGTATGTTCCATGTTGACCCAAAAGCTTCTTTTTTTTTTCACTCTCTTTGTGTCATTATTCCTATTCCATGAGTATTTGGGGAATGATGATAGTTTCAAGCTCTCTAAAAAACATTGTAGGAAAGATATGCTGACCCTAAATCCATGGATCTCTTATGTGATTATTGGGTTTTCATTTTGGGGGAGAGCCCTTCCTCCCTTTTTCATGATGTAGCTTTATTTGGAAACATATGACTTGGAATAGGGCTTTGCAAATAATCCCTCATGTCCTCTTTATTGTTAGAATTTATCATTTTCTACTTTAAAGTAATTTCTTGTAGCATGGTGTTTAGTAATTTCTTTAAAGTGGTGACATACACTGAAATTATTATTTTGCAACGCATGTTTTATCATGTAGTCTTCTTACTTCATGTGATGCATCTCTCACTTTGTGGTGAAAATGGGCGTGATGTCCTTCAAGAGTGAGATATCTCTTAGCATATTATATTCATCTTAGTGGCTTGATATGAGACATTGCATTCCTTAAGTTGTGAATCTTCTATTCTTTGATTGGTCCTCTCTTGGAGATATTAGGCACAATGTTCCCTATGTTAAGACCTTACATGAACTAAGGAAAACTCCTTTAAAATTACCCTTACACTCATTTGAATTTCTAGTTATATGGCCACCTTGCATAACACACTTTGCTTGCCTATGGTTTCATCTTGTTTGTTCATGAGTGTCAAACATACGAAGCTTTTCTTGCCTCATGAAGATTGAAGTTACTTTTTGTGTGGCACCTTATCAATGTTATCAGGAGGTATAGCTTTCGTATGGTTGTATGTATGGGATTTGAACTTAGGCATGACTTTCCCATAGCCGCTTTCTTGTCTATGTGAGTTCATATTGGCCACGTGCAAATGTGTCTTGTTATGCAAATGTAGTGTAGAAAAATGCAACCCTTTACATTTTCACACTTGTTTGGGCCTTTGTAAATTAAATGAACTTAATTCTACCTTATTTTTGGTGTTGTAAGGTGTACGTTTACACTTTCACACTAATCTAGGGTTATATTAAATAAATTGGGCTTCTTTATGCCTTATTTGGCCTTATTTTGCATCCACATGCCTTATTTAATGCATCTTTTTGAGGATAATATTGGCATATATCAAATATCCAATCAAAATTTAATTATTTTCATTTGTATGGATATTATTTAGTGATATAGGACTCATAAACCACCTTGGGTGTATGGGTCCCACCTAATTCTTTGGACCCCAAACCTGAATTTAGCATAAAATTAAACCTTTCTTGAAAAATGTGTCCTAAGCGTAGCCTAATCAGATTCATACACCCCAACTAGCATACGAGTCCCGCTTAGCTTAGACCTAATTTTGAATTCAGTTCTTGGTGGGAATTTTTTCTCCTAGATCTAATGTTTGCTTGTAGCATTGTAATTTTGATAAATTTGGCATAAACAAGTATTAATACAATGTTATTTCACATATTTTCTCCTAGAAACTTTCATGAGCAAGTGTGACCTAAGCATTCAAGCATTCTACCAACTTAAGATTTTACAAGAGAATTCAAGAGTGATTATCAATCATTTTGGAGCATTATTCAAGATTCAAGCATCAGGTCAAATTCATCATGCATCATGTTTCTTTTTAAGCTAACATTTGTCATGTAGGGTTTTATGATTCAAGCAAGCATTCAAATCAAGATCCATAACATATAATCAAGAATCAAAATCTACATTCATGCTATTCATTGTGTACAATATTGTAGCCTTTTGTTCAAGGGCTTTCTAAGTTACAACATTGCATATTTGTTAATTCATCATTCCTTCATTCTATACATATTCATTTCAAGGTTTGGACAAGGAAAAACCCTATCTACTAATAAAACAACATTTTCCCCTCTCTTTGATGTGTGATTGAAGATCTAGGTGGTTTAGGTTGAAGATCCATTAAAAAACAAGATTGGAGAAATTTTTTCAAGTTGTCAAAGTTCTCACCTTACTTGCAAGATCACGAAAACTCACATACACATTGTAATTCAGTGCTTTCGACAGAGATATTTGATAGGAGAGAAGCTATAGGATAAAATTAGAGGATATTAGAGTTTTAGATCAACCTTGATATGATGAATAAATCATGACTTATGGCATATGAGTCCCAGTATACCTATTTTTAGAATTTTTCTATAGATCTAATTCAGTAGTTCCAAATTTTGGTTTCAGCTTGAAACCCTATTCTAGGACTAAATCACTCCTTCTAGTGTATTTATCCCAATGTGCATCAAAAAGTAGTATTTCTAGGATTTTAGACCCTCATTGAAGCTTCTTCAAGTTTCTAGGTGCCCATATCTACTGTAAAGCCCCGCCACGTAACCCGAGAGGAAGTTGCAATTAACTACTCAAACGTACTAATTTTTTTTTGTTTAAGTACAATTAACATGCAAGTTCACTACCCATTGCAAAAAACCTCTAAGATTATGAGACTGAGATTACTTAAAACTCACAACAACTTAAAAGAATCCATAACATTTATCTACTTAATATATTACGAACACATACATTCCATACAAGATAAATTACATCATCAAAGTAGAGGATACCATGGACTACAAAAAACAATGATTTACTAAGGAGATTGCATCTCTCATTCCCTGAATGAGGTAAATCCAATAAGCATGATTACAGAATTCAACCTTCCACCTCAATACCAAATGAGGGGTAATAAATTACAAGATACAACTAATCAGAATAAAGCATGAAATGAAATTGGATCCCACGAGCTCTCCAACTAGAAATCTCGTCAATAAGAATAATAAGAAATCCCAACGGAGAAGGTGCAAATTCCACCCAACCAGGTGGTACCTGAAGGACCACCCCTATGCTAGGAGATAGTAACAAGGATTCCTAGCCAAGACCAAATACCTCTAGACACAGGCTAAATCATAATGGAACCAAACTGACACAAACAATCACATATACAACACAAGTACAACTCTAACATGGTCACATTGCTTCCAAATATAAAACAAATCAGGTATGTTAAGAAAACCATACATAATAATCAAGTACCAACTATTGTCCTAGACAAAGTGTCATCACACAGATCGTCATGGGATATCCTCTGGGAATCTTCATAGGCTCGGGCCCCCACTAAGGGTTATCATGGTGGCCTCAATCGAATCTTGGCCACCACACTTACTCATGCGGAATCAAATACCTTTCGTATGGACAAGATAGATGACCTTTCCATTCCAGGCCTTCCCACTCATCCCAAGCCTAATCGAGCACTTGCCTCTATGAGTGAGGCATAATTATCTTGATTAGTGAGAAGTACCACCTAATATTCTAAGTATTTTTTTAGTTATCATTTGATTAAACCACCTCTGAAGGTTATCCAGTTTACCTCTTTGGGCTCTAGCGCCTAACAAAAGCCACTCTTCTACTTGATAACACACAATTGAACCAATTACCAAGGGAACCCAAGTGCATACAAAATAGCTATTACAACCACTCCAACTCTAGGAGGAAACATAAAAGAAACTCACTCCAACACTAGAGGTAACAAACATAACAAAGCCACTCCTTACAAGGAGTCACAAATCGCATAAACCACTCCTTCCACAAGAGGCACAAAACATCCCCGTTCATGGAAACCGGGTTAAACACTGACTAGACACCATGCACTACCCAAGGGATTTAACAAATGATCGACATCACAAAATGATAACCCCCAACCTCTAGGGTCCTCTGGAAAACTTACATACTAAAGACACTTAACCCATTTCCCCAAACATGAACACAGAGGAAACAATCACGAAATAAATTGCTAGGAAATAACTAGTTTTTGATATACTAAATCCATTTCCCTTTAAAGTTCATTTCACAGTAAGGAAAATAATTGCCCTACCAAAATAATTAAATAAAATAACTCATTGCCTTTCTAATTACTGAGAAGGGAAAACTAATTTTAATAAACAATTCAAATCAATGTTTACATTTACAAACAACATAAATCCACTATCTTTAATAAAATTCAATAGTTATTGTCTCAATTAGACTAATTTAACAATATCTCTTTCAGACAAAGTATGAATTTTAAACCAACATTTAATTCCTCAATTACTTGTACATAATAAAATGAATATTTACTTCATCGATTTAAAACATACCATTTTCAAATCATCTATTTCTTCTTTTCAAAATAAATCATTTTTAAAAAATCAATTAATTTCTCTATTAAACAAAATATTTGTTCTTTCCAAAAATATTATTTTAAAATAAATCTCTCAATTTGACTATAATACATTAATTTAAAATTCCTCAATTACATTTAAAGCATACCATTATTTAATCCATATTTTAATAATTAAACTATATGTATATATATATAAATATAATATACATATTTAATCATTTAATTTTGATATATATTCATATTTAATATTATATAATAAAATATTAAATATTAATATATATTTTATTATTTTATATATATTAATATTTAATATTAAAAAAATATAATATTTAAAATATTAAAATATATTCTATTTTAAAATAAAAAAAAGGTCAACATAATTTTTAGGGCACATGTCTACCTCGGGCTGTGTGGATTTCGAGGTGGGGCGGCTATTTCGGGCCGCTCGCCAAACCCAGGGTCGATCGGTTGTGTTTACAGACAGTCGACGCCCATTACTAGGGGCAACTGTGTATAAACACAGTCGGCTCGCCCCAAGGGGACAACAATTGTGTCTATACACAACCATCCCCAAGCAGTGGCGGTGGTGGCTATGAGGGGTGCGCATTGGGTGCAACTCTCCCCACGCACCTCCCATGGGACGCGGTGGGGGTGATCCCCAAGTGACCTCCCAATATTTCATTTTTTTAATTTATTTTTCTTTGGCATAAGCCCAACCAGAAATATAAATATATAAATATAAATATATATATATATATATATATATATATATATATAGAGAGAGAGAGAGAGAGAGAGAGATAGATTTAAGATATACATAAACCAGTTGAACAATTTTCAAAAATTTCATTTACAATCAAGAAAATAGTATTTCCTAGAAGAGATTCAATTTCAAACAGAGGTTTTTTTGAATTTTGAGACAAGATTTAATCTGGGTTTTCTCAACAATTATTTTGCAAACAACATAACAAAATATATGAATATTTTCAACAATCAAAATCAATTTAAATAAAATGAACCTGGTTTCCAACAACTTGAGTAGATGCCAAATGGAGCACTGATTCTCCCTTAGATTCCAGCTCTTCCAAGAAATCCAACTTAGCTCCTCCAAAATCCAAATCCCAAGACAAACCAAAATCCTTTCCTCCTTTGTTTTTTTTTCAATTTTTTTGATCCCCTCCAAAACTCATGAAAAAATCCAAATAATAAAGAAAATTCCAAAATATCTCATTAACCACCCTCATAAATTTTTGAAAATAGAAAACAAAAAATATCTCATAATTTAATTTTTGTATTTAAAATTTTCAAAAATGCAATTAAAAAACCTTTTTCAATTTTCAAACTTAATTTCAATTCAAAATATCTATTAATTCCCAAAAAGAATAACTTAATTCAATTCAACACCATTAATTTAATTAATCAATAAAATAAATCTAATCCAAGATTAAATTATTTTATTAATTAAATTAAATTAATCAATAAATTAAATAAAATTTCTAACATTATAACTAGATTCATTTAATCAACAACTTAACTACATAGGCCATTTATTTAACTTTTTCTAACTTTCAATTTAATAAAATCAAGGCAATTTGAATAATATTGAAACAACTGAACCAGACTACAACTTGCTGACACACTATGACTAGGGTGATGACTTTGCATGGAAAACCTAGCTACTATCTCCCAATCGAATACTGTTGGGCAATGGACACGCTCAAACTTGTGAAACCAGGTGGATTCAATGTCCTATACCTATCAAACTGTGAACAAAGAATATATCCACATGCATATCTATGTCATGATTAAAACACACCGTGAAGAGGAAATTGTGGAATCGCAGGGCGCTCACAAGCGAGTGGTGCAATTCCATCCCCTTCACCAATACAATGACATAAAACTGACGAGTCTAACATCAATTATTTAATCAAAAGCATAAAGCATCATCAATTCAAATATCATCTATGCTAATCTAAAGCATTCCATAATGATAACATTAGAATAAAATACCATCACATCAAAATATAACATTCACATTGCTTTATAGATAGTGATCTAATAGTAACCGAGTACCATAGTCAAGGTACTTACAGAAAATAAGGCATAACCAAATAGAACACTATTCAATCCAAAGAGAAAAACGGAGGGGTGTTACATCCTCCCCCTAGGGTTAGGCTTACTCCTAGAAGCCTACCAAAACCCCTAGTGCAAATTTCATACAATCACACATAACCAAGGGTTCCAAAACTGAACCACTTCATGCCTCAACATAAAAACAACAACTCGTGCCATATACAACTCAGCCCAGTACACTGTCGATCGATCCAAATCAGCATGGTGAAGCAACCACCAACCAAGTCTCCAAAAACACATAACCATGGATTAACATACATAATACACATATGTACCAATACACATCACTGAGAATCATCACAAGGCTGCACAAGGGTCCATCTTGACACCGGGAAGTAGCATACCAATCCATGGTAGAAGAATCCATGAACCATAAGCAAGTAACCATTTGAAATAAATCAACATCAAATCAGTGAATTGATGGTTTTAGGTCATACATAAAGTGAAACCATCCAAACAAGACCACCATGACCTATCTCTTGTTGTGTAAGGTGATTAGCCTCCAAGAGATTACCATCACACATAGGTGAGTAGTGGGTTCTAGCTGCATAACAGCCTCACATACCCCCATCTTGAACATTTCCTACATCTACTTCCTCGTACACACTCACGAAGTCTGTCTCACATGTCCTTGGAGAGGAATCACAATACGACACATAGTCGACATTGAAAACAACAATGATAACTAGCTTAGTCACCAAGTTCATAAAGAAGAGAAAAATAAAGTTCAATTTCAACAATAATGCAATAATGTGCATAATTTCAACACTGAATCAAATATATAACCACTAGGGTTATAAGAAAATAAGATCACAAGTTGTGGCTAAACCTTCACAATCAAATATAACAAAGTGTCGGCCCTCACAATCAACTGAAAAATCATCAATAACCAAAAGAAATTTCACAATCTTTAAAATTGCACTATACAACACTGTGTGACTAGATACTAGCCACCAAAGGAGGAAGGAGGAAACAATGTCTGACTAGAATGATAATGGCCCTCATGTGGTGTGGAATGAGCATTCCCTCCACATGATCCAGAGTGTATCCACGACTAATAAAATTTCATCACTCTACCTGGTCATATACTAGCCGGAGAAGGCACGTACCGATCATATGCCACGTGGCAGTGTGTCTGAGGGTCCACAAAAATAGGCACGCATAAAGCTCACTCCACTTGTGATACCTCATGGAGAAGACACATGCAGGAACTCACTGTAGCCAGAGGTATACATGGCTAGGATCTACCCATATGCTACTCGACTAACATGGTCAAGGAAACCATGAGGATCCCTCTACAAGTGTTCGAGGCCCCATAATGCTCATCGCACAAGTAGGCTAAGAAAGAAAATCTCATAATGCACCTTCACGTGTCTCAACACATGACATCGTGTAACATGACATCATCACCAACACTATGTCGGAACACCAGTCGGGTGTGGCATTGTATCTCTTGCATCATGTCAGAACACATGCAGATAGGGTATATATACATAATGAAATACAATAATATCACTATGGGGTTACCGAGTTTCACCTCTCATACAGACAAGGTTTACTTGCTATGCCAAATCAATGCTTCCACAGATGTCTAGGCATAGCTAACAAACCTATGTTGTTGTACTCAAATCTGTGGGGACTAGGTTAACACTTATCGATCAAGTATTCTGATCCATCATAAGGGAAAGTAGTGGGTACGATTCCTCGGGATTGGTTGAGATAAGACACTTTGTGCCACAATATACGTATGCTACACACTCCACCCAAGGAACTTGTGGCTTCTACTATCCCTTCACGGATTGAGGGTATAGAGAACCAAAAGAAAAAGAACCACTTTTGGTTACTCTTATATATAATTTTCAACCACACATGGATTGGCCCTCAATCAAGTAACAAACATGCACACACACATAATGGTATGGTAAATCCTACACCAAAGTGTAACTTTTTCCTCAAGGATGGGTACCAAGTATCACCGTCACATGGACACACAAACCAAGTATGAGGTATTTACAACTCTCAAACAAGATACAATTACTAGTTTCTTACATTTACAGGGGTACAACTACATACATAATCCCATAGGCACATCCAATTCCATAACCCATGGGATAAGTATCATAATTTTCCAGCCATAACCTTTTATCAAGTTTCTTTCATGCTACTCTTTCCCACAGAGTACCTCATGCTAAAGTAAAAATCCATGAACACATGATCACTTAGCAATTCCACTAATAGATTCACAGGGACAACCTAGTGGACTCAAATGTACCCAGAGAACCCAGTGTATGAGCCTGGGGCTCTGATACCATGTGTAAAGCCCCACCACGTAACCTTAGAGGAAATTGCAATTAACTACTCAAATGTACTAATTTTTTTTTGTTTAAGTATAATTAACATGCAAGTTTACTACCCATTGCAAACAACCTCTAAGATTATGAGACTGAGATTACTTAAAACCCACAACAACTTAAAAGAATCCATAACATTTATCTACTTAAGATATTATGAACACATACATTCCATACAAGATAAATTACATCATAAAAGTAAAGGATACCATGGACTACAAACAACAATGATTTACTAAGGAGATTACATCTCTCATTCCCTAAATGAGGTAAATCCAATAAGCACGATTACATAAAACAACCTTCCACCTCGATACTAAATGAGGGGTAATAAATTACAAGATACAACTAATTAGAATAAAGCATGAAATGAAATTGGATCCCACGAGCTCTCCAACTGGAAATCTCATCAATAAGAACAAGAAGAAAGCCCAACGGATAAGGTGCACATTCCACCCAACCAAGTGGTACCCGAAGGCCCACCCCCTATGCTAGGAGATAGTAACAAGGATTCCTAGCCAAGACCAACTACCTCTAGAAACAGGCTAAATCATAACGGAACCAAACTAACACAACCAATCACATGTACAACACAAGTACAAATCTAACATGGTCACATTACTTCCAGATATAAAAAAGATCAAGTATGTTAAGAAAACCATACATAATAATCAAGTACCAACTATTGTCCTAGACAGAGTGTCATAACACAGCTCATCATGGGATATCCTTTGTCAATCTTAATAGGCTCCAACCCCCACTAAGGGTTATCCTAGTGGCCTCAACCGAATCCCGACACCCACAATTACTCATGTGGAATCAAATAACTTTCGTAAGGACAAGATAAATGACCTTGCCATTCCAGGCCTTCCCACTCAACCCAAGCCTAAACGAGCACTTGTGTCTATTAGTGAGGCATAATTATCTTGATTAGTGAGAAGTACCACCTAATCTTCTAATTATTGTTTTAGTTATCACTTGATTAATCCACCTTCGAAGGTTATCCGGTTTATCTCTTTGGGCTCTGGCGCCTAAGAAAACCCACTCTTCTACTTGACAACACACAATCAAACCAATTACCAAGGGAACCCAAGTGCATACAAAATAGCTATTACAACCACTCCAAATCTAGGAGGAAACATAAAAGAAACTCACTCCAACAATGGAGGTAACAAATGTAATAAATCCACTCCTTACAAAGAGTCACAAATTGCATAAACCACTCCTTCCATAGGAGGCACAAAACATCCCCATTTGTGAAAATCGGGTTAAACACTGACTAGACACCATGCACTACCCAAGGGATTTAACAAACAATCAACATGACAAAATGACAACCCCCAACCTTTGGGGTCCTCTGGAAAACTTACATATTAAAGAAACATAACCCATTTCCCCAAACATGAACACATAGGAAATAATCACGAGAGCAATTGCTAGGAAATAACAAAATTTTGGATATACTAAATCCATTTCCCTTTAAAGTTCATTTCACAGGATGGAAAGTAGTTGCCCTAACAAAATAATTAACTAAAATAACTCATTGCCTTTCAAATTATTGAGAAGGGAAAACTAATTTTAATAAACAATTCAAATCCATGTTAACCTTTACAAACAAAATAAATCCACTGCCTTTAATAAAGTTCAATAGTTATTGTCTCAATTAGACTAATTTAACAATATCTCTTTCAGATCAAGTATGAAATCTTAACCAACATTTAATTCCTCAATTACTTGTACATAATAAAATAGATATTTACTTCGTCGATTTAAAACATACCATTTTCAGATCATCTATTTCTTCTTTTCAAAATAAATCATTTTTAAAAAATCAATTAATTTCTCTATTAAACAAAATATTTGTTCTTTCCAAAAATATTATTTTAAACTAAATCTCTCAATTTGACTATAATACTTTAATTTAAAATTCCTCAATTACATTTAAATCATACCATCATTTAATCCATATTTTAATAATTAAACTATATCTATATATATAAATATAATATACATATTTAATCATTTAATTTTGATATATATTCATATTTAATATTAAATTGGAAAATATTAAATATTAATATATATTTTATTATTTTATATATATATTAATATTTAATATTATAAAAATATAATATTTAAAATATTAAAATATATTCTATTTTAAAATTAAAAAACGGTCAACATAATTTTTAGGGCGCACTTATGCCTCATGCTGTGCGCCAAACCCAGGGTCGGCCAACTTACACATAGCCGACCCCCATTAAACTAGGGGCGACTATGTATAAACACAGTCGGCTCCCCCAAAGGGGATGGTAGTTGTGCCTATACATAGCCATCCCCAAGCGATGGTGGCGGTGGTTGTGAGGGGTGCATGCTGGGCATGGCTCCCCCCACGTGCCTCCCATGGCGCACTGTGGGGGGAGCCCCCAGCGACCCCCCAATATTTCAATTTTTTTATTTTTTTAGCATAAGCCCAATAAAAAAAAATATATATATATATATATATATATATATATAGAGAGAGAGAGAGAGAGAGAGAGAGAGAGAGAGAGAGATACATAAACCAGTTAAACAATAATTTTTCAAAAAGTTCATTTATAATCAAGAACACAATTTTTCCTAGAAGAGATTCATTTTCAAACAAAGGTTTTTTTGAATTTTGAGACAAGATTTAATCTCGGTTTTCTCAACAATTATTTTACAAACAGCATAACAAAATATATGAATCTTTTCAATAATCAAAATCAAGTTAAATAACATGAACCTAGTTTCCAACAACTTGAGTAGATGTCAAATGGAGCAATGATTCTTCCTCAGATTCCAACTCTTCCAAGAAATCCAACTTAGCTTCTCCAAAATCCAAATCCCAAGCCAAACTAGAATCCTTCCCTCTGTTTTTTTTCAATTTTTTTCATCCCCGTCCAAAAATCATGAAAAAATCCAAATAATAAAGAAAATTCCAAAATATCTCATCAACCACCCTCATAAATTTTTGAAAACAGAAAACAAAAAATATCTCATAATTTAATTTTTGCATTTAAAATTTTTAAAAATGCAATTAAAAACCTTTTTCAATTTTCAAACTTAATTTCAATTCAAGATCACTATTAATTCCCAAAATCAAATATCGTTGGGCAATGGACACGCTCAAACCTATGAAACTGGGTGGAGTCGATGTCATGTACTTGTTAACCTATGAACAAAGAATATATCCACATGCATATATATTTCATAATTAAAACACACCGTGAAGAGGAAATGACGAAATTGCAGGGCGCTCGCAAGCGAGTGGTGCAATTTCGTCCCCTTCACCAATACAGTGACACAAAACTGACAAGTCTAACATCAATTATTTAATCATAGTTTCATCCCTTTTTAAGAAGTATTTACAATATATATAGACTTTATCTTCAAGAGGCTTCAATTTCATAACTACTATTCTTTAAAGAATCAGTTAAAGAAATGACCTTTCACATTCTGGTAACCATGTCTTTGAAAATCTAAAAAAACCTGCTTTAGTAATCATTGGCAGGATTTTGAGAAATTCTACTAACTCTCCACCTGGTAGAATTTTGAGTAATTCTGCTAACTCTCCATCTGGTAGGGTTTTGAGTAATTTTGATAACTCTGATGAAAATTAATGATAACCTTGAAAACTACAACCAAAATGGAACTTTGTAAAATTTTAAACTTAAAAATACTTTGTAATCACCTCTTTGACCTTGGAGATGAAAAAATTCATCTCAATTGAAAACTCTTATTTTTTTGAAATTTGAACTATAAGAAATATGACCATCGTAGAACAAAACCTAGAAATCATTTTCGCTCTAGATGCATGAACTCTAGATTTTGGCATTACTTGCAAATCACTAGTTAGAAACTTGAAACTATCTAAAAAGGTGAGGTATTTTGGTATGAAAATATGCCTCAGAAGATAAAATAAGGTTAGTATCAATATTACAAAAGGATTTTACACCAGAAATCATAGATTTTTTCAATTAATTATTTTTGTGATTCGGTAGTTTAAAGTGTTTAGGGGTGCACAGGGAGCTTAAAATGGGCCAGGTCAAAAAGAGGGCTAACGATTGGCTTTGTCTAGGGATAGGGACTATAACTGACGAAGAAAGGAACCTAGAATAACAAGCATGGATCAGTGCTGAAATTCCATTAGGCTACAAAGTTGAAGAGAAAAGAGGGAGAGGAGCTACATCAAGCCAAAAATGGGACAAAGAAGGAAAAGAAACTAAGCTACCTACACAAAAAAAATCCTACTATGTACATGTTAGGAAGAACCTACCTCAAATTTCCCCAAGATAATCATGTAAATCCATTACAGGCTGAGAGAAATAGCTACCCATGTGGATTAACACTTGGTGACTAATAATTGTATGCATGACTCACTACCCACTTATAATTGTTGCCACCAAAAAGATAAAAAAAGCATCTTGTAAAATTCCTATGGATAAAATTTGATGCCCAAAAAGCCACTCTCTATTGTATGCCTCTATAACCAAATGATTCACACCAGCACCACATTGCATATGGTCACCAAAATATACTTGTATAATTTTATATGTAATGCCATGTTACACTTGATTTTGTGTATTAGAGTAAATCATCCCATAGATTGGACAACCCACATAGAAACCATGAGATAAAGACACTTCTTGAGTACTATATGCAAAAGTGATGACATTATTTTAAAATTTTGGCCCCTAATTTATAACACATGCTTCAACAAATTTATCACATTCAAACCTTGATTCAATTACTTCACCCTCTTTCTAATTTTTATCTATCCCATACATTGATTCAAACAATTGATTGGAATAACTTGAATCTTTTACTATATCTTATTTAAAATGAAAAAACTTAAGAATGGTATAATTTATTACCTCTTCATCTACTTCCTTATCTTCATGAAATTTATCAATAAATTGAAATCTTTCATATTTAGGTTGCATGTGAGAAGAAAGAATATTGGATGATTCACTTACCTCTTGAAGCTGATTTTTAATTTCACTTTTAGCTACACAATGTATATTGATATCTTCAAAAATGAAAGCCTCCATCTCTGATAAGTCATTTATGTAAAGATTTTTTTTAAAAAAATTGACCTTAACTTGTTCATGTTAACTAGATCATTTGCTAAGTTTATATCATTAATTTAAAATATAATTTTTTTAGTTTTTAGAGCATATAGCTCGGTGTTAAAAATTGTTCATTTCTATTTGATTTTAGATTTTCCATAGTGAAGGAATTCCTAGTATTTATTGCAGACAAGGTAGAAGATGTA
Source organism: Sequoiadendron giganteum (assembly GCA_007115665.2). Taxonomy (NCBI): domain Eukaryota; kingdom Viridiplantae; phylum Streptophyta; class Pinopsida; order Cupressales; family Cupressaceae; genus Sequoiadendron; species Sequoiadendron giganteum. The sequence goes on from CM021108.1 coordinate 146,128,533, forward strand.
ATACCTAATTTTTTTCCATAACAAGAGTAATTTTCTTCATCACTGGAAGAATCAAAACCATCCTTATCTATCTGAAAATTGAGATTACATATATTTCAAGATTAAAAGATTTAGTCTCCACATTACATTATTTTTTTGAAAATGATTTTGATCAAAAACTGTGAGATTTAAAAACTCAACTGATGGGCATAAAAGATTGGATGAATGCATATTTTTAAACTTTGGGGTTTTCTGCTTTGAATTAGACAACTTTTTGAAAATATTTCAACTTTATTTTTCTTCCATACCTTAGATAAAATAAAATCATCCTCAATATTAACAACTTCTTTTTAGCAATCTCAAGATCACTTACCTTACTTTTTTCCAAGAGGAATCCAACATCGGGATGTAATGCTCCAAAAAAAGTAATCACTTGCAACTCTTTACTTGGCTGAGTATTATGAGAAATCTTATTTAGACATCTATCGAATCATTCCATAAACTCCTTTATTGATTCATGTTCTTTCTTTTTAATGTTGAAGAACTACGATACAAGTGCACACACATCAACTACTAGTTTAAATATTCCAAGAAACTTATTCTTCATGCTATTCCAATTCGTAATGCATCCATCTTCTAAATATTGAAACCAAATTGTAACAATTCCAATAAGGGATTCAACAAATAATAAGAAAAAAAAAAATTCCTTTCTTACACCCAAAACTCCACAAGCTATGGTGAAGGATCGAATATGATCATCTGCAACATGTGATTCTTCTCCATTAAATTTTGGAAAATGTTTTCTTGAGCCTATAGGAAATTCTGAATATTGTGGTAGTGCTAAAGGCTCGAATTGAGCACACCATGGTTGGGGTGAAACCAATGCCATAATTCAGATTTAGAAAAAAAAATGGCTAGATCTTCGACCAAAAATCATTTATGAGCAAGTTCCATATAGCAAAGTTGCCAACCTCCATCCTTGAGGAGGCACCTTCAGATGTCTGAGAAAATAAAACACTAGTACTTCAATTATTTCCCCAATAGAGTTGCCAAAGATCTGCTAGCAAACAAATTGGGCACCTTGAGGTTTTATTACCTCTTTTCCTAGAAAGGTGCAATTTTTTGTGGTAGCTACAAAAAGATCACAATTTCATTTGCAATTTTCCTTAGAATTTTACTAAGGTACAACTCCCTTGTATGATTTAATTAAATTTTTGGGTGTGCTTTTAACCTGAAAGCGAGAAACGAAAACCCAACAACTATGCACAACCATGACACAATTGCGATTGGTTAACTTAAAATAAAGAGAATGTAATAAATGATGCAAATATCACCCATTACACACCCATGAATAAAAAATAGGAAAGAACAAACAATAGATCTCTCCAATAAATGAATTGACGGGAACTCACTGATTCTTAATCAACACATGCATAATCTAATATAATAGAAAATATACCAAAGAATAATCACAAATGACACACAAAAAATGTGTAATTAGAAGGAAAAATAATTAAATATACAGATTTAAAGTATCTCCTCTCTTCTATGATACAAATAATGAATTCAAAGACTCAAAATTATTCTGTAGAACAAAGTATGCTAAAAAGAAACTAAATTTTCTCCTTCTTCCCTAGGAAAACCATAAAAAAAGATCTTTTTTCGAGGAATATTTACAATATATATAGAAATTATCTTCAGGGGACTTTTCAGTTTTGTAACTATTCTTCTTTAAAGAATCAGTGAAAAAATGATGTAATACCCCTCTATTTAGCTCTTTGTTTCAGACAATGTCCTACCTTGCTTTTCTTTGTTTTTTGGTTACTCTTAGACTTTGATATACTTTGATACTTGTTTATTATTTGATCGCTATTTATAGAGCGATGTGGATTATATGTTATGATGTGATGTTACACTATTTGATGTTATCATTTCACATGCCTTTTGATTAGTATAATGATTATTTGGAATACCATGGTTATTGCACATGAGTAGATTATATATGTTAGAATTTTCAGTTTCATGACAATGTATTGGTAAAGGGGATGAAATTGCATCACTCACTTGCGAGCGCCCTATGATTCCACAATTTCCTCTTCACGGTGTGTTCTATTATGATGTTTATATACATGTCCTATTTATGTCTTGTTTACAGGTTTGCAAGTACAAGACATCGACTCCACATGGCTTCATAGTTTTGAGCATTTCCACCACCCAACGATTATGTTGATTGGGAGATAGTAGCTAGTATTCTTGCATCAATCCTTTACCCTAGTCACAGTGTGTCGTTAGGTCTGGTTGGTTTTTCTGTTAAAAGTTGTTTATTATTGCTTTGATTTATTACGTAAAAATTCTTAAAAAGGGAATTTAATGAATTTAATTATTTAAAGTTGATTATTAAATTAATCTTATTTTAATGTTAGAAGTGGTGAATCAATTAACTAATAAATTTATTTTAATTGGTAAATAGTATAATCTTAGGATTATATTATTTATTAATTAAGTAAATTAGATTAATTAAGTTAATTTTGAAAGGGTAAATATTTTGTAATTATTAAATATTTTTAATTTTAAATTTCTAGAGGATTTTATGCAAGTTGGTTGTTAAAGATATTTTGTGAGTTTTAACATGTGTTAGAAGAATTAATGAAGTTGTTGAAAATTTATTCACGGGGAGAAGATTGTGGCTTTAACAGAAGAAGTGAGAAGCTTCTTCACAACAGAAGCATGGGGATATTTGGTGTGTTGGGAAAAGATTAAAAAAGTGTCTTTCTAGGATTTGGCATGCGTTCTGGAATTTTTTTGAAGAAATTGTTGTAGAAAGAAGTTTTGTGTTCTTGAATGTTTAGAAAACGTTATTCTCGAGAGTTGTTGTGTTCAGGAAATTGTATTTTTCTGAAGGAAGCAATTGTCTATCTGGGAAAGATACTTGGATCTATGGAGGAGGTGCTTCTTCAAATTTACAAATTCACAAGCATGGGACTATAGGTCCATTCTTTAATTTTTGTTTAGTTTATATTGAAAAGCTTCTAGTTTAGATCTTCTTTGTAAAAGATTGTTTGTGCAAAATTTTAAGTTTGAGCTTTGTTTTAAAAATTGTTATTATCATATATAAAATCCTTTGTAGAATAAATTTCCCTGTAGATTGAAATTCTATATGGAAACTATAGAAAAATTGTTAACGGGGATTATTGTGAATTTAGATGAACCCAGAACAAAACAATTACAGATCTGGAAAAAAAAAATTAGTTGGGAAGGAATTTAGTTTTCGGTAGAAAATTCTTATGAAATTATTTGTATGAAATTTTATTGTTTTCTCTTTAAGATTCATTTTCTGGGTAGTTTCAAAAGGAACCTCTATGTTTGATTTGGAAATTTCACCTGTAGGGAAAAGTTCTCTGTATTTTGGCTTCTGAATGTTTTTTGAAAAAAAAAAAATCTTGTAGAACTCTTTCTGGAAAATTATTTCCCAATTTCAATATTTGATTGATTAGATTTATATTAATATATATATATATATATATATATATATATATATATATTATACTGTTTGAAAAAAAATGTTAAAATTCCTGGTAATTTATTTTAATCATCGTATGACGAATTTCTTTTTAATTGTTGGAAATGTCTTTATGCATATTTTTTTTTAATGAGTATTAAATTTAGGTAGGGGGGTTTAGTCCCCCACTATACCCAATCCTTGGGGGAAGCGCTTCCAATGGCAACACCCTCCACATTTAAGTGGAGGGAGAACTGCCAAAGGTAGCGCAACCCCCAACTATCTTGGGTCGATCGACTGTACTATGTATAGTCCAGTGCACAATGTAAGTCTGTCACTTGTGTAAAATTTTTGCAATTTCTTTGTATTAAGTGTTGATTAAAATATATAATATATTATATATATATTTAGCATATGTTTATTATATAAATATACATATGTATATATATATAAATATATATAGATAATAATGTGGATTCTTTGAATATATTTGTAGACACGTAAAATAGACATCCACTCTAATTAACATCTGATTCTTCTATTGATCAATTAAAACAATTTATTGATTAATTCCCTAGCTTCATCGTACTTAATTAAATAAATCAAATTATTTAATTAAGTCCTTAAGTTTTTCTTATTTGATTCAATAAATCAAAATTATTTAAATCAAATATCAAAACCCCTAAAATCCTCTAAGTTAATTAATCTAAATTAATTAACCTCTAATCATAATCACCCATTCTCTAGCTTTTAACTCAACTTGAGTCAAATCTAAACTCTTAACTAACCCACCCACTTGCACCAATAAATCATTTCTTTGATTTATTATTTCTTCTAATTTCCACCACCTTGGCATCTTTGAGGGAATATTCTCCCAATTTGAATTTTCCCTCCCACATGATTTGTGCATCCAACAAAGCACTTAAGAGCTCTTACATGTCTCTTACACAAGTCAAACTTGGCATTTGATTCATCTTTCATCCCCCCTAAACATGTCACTTCATCAAATTCAAATTTCAAATTGGTACATTGACCAAAATGTGCACAACCCTCATCCTCTCACATCTTGACAAGTGGCATCTTGTCATTGGCTCATGAATGATCCCACATTCATCCAAATCCTTCAATCTTCCAACCTTGAATCTATAAAAGCAAATAATTTCTACAACAACAACACTACAACACAAATTGATGCACAATCTCAGTATTGGCATTAACACACTTGCGTCTTGGCAATCTTGCTTATTAGGGGGTGGGAAAGGGCATCCTTTCCACATCATAAGGAGCATCACTCCCCCTATAGGATGATGTCTTGAGTAGTTTTGGAATAGATTTCATGTTCATCTTACTTATAGTTTCATTTTTTATTTTGATGATGTTTTGATTTCCTCTACATTGCTCAATAATTTCATAGGGAAGGCTTTATCTCTTTTGTTAAATATTGATTGATTTAAATTGTATTTGTCAATTTTTCATCAATGTAGATTTTAGTCTTCACATTCTGGCACCCACCGTGGGGCTTCTGAATAGCCTCCATTCCAGTAATCTTACTCTAATTTCTGATGGACATAAAGTTTTAAATAAAACAGTTTTCAAATATGAGGTTTTAGATGGCTAATGATAAGATAATAGTCATCATAGCCAGGGGTTGATAAATTTGGTAGATGTGGGTTTTTTTTTTTTTTGAATACAATGCCTTATCAGAGTAGAGAAGAAGTGCAGATTTGGTTTTTAAATAAGCTTTTTTTTATGGATGTTGAAGGAATCATTGTATTGACAGCTAAATCTTTCAAATGATTTACGTTTTAAATGTCATTTTTTTGCTTTTCTTCATACGTTTCTCTACTTGCGTCTTCTACTTTCTCCTACAATCATATTGATAGCTTCCTCATCCCAAGAGTTGCATAATCTCTATTCGAGTAGTTTGAAAGCATTTGTGTAGGAATCTTCATTATCATGTTGTCTATGATTGCTGATGCCATAGTATTTTCCAACTATAACATCTGATAAAAAAAATTCTATGTTTTATTCTAGCATAGGGAGAGATGCTAGTTAAAGGTCACAAAATACAACTTTACATCTTCATTTTCATTTGATTGAAAGTTTCTAAAGCATTTTCAAAAATCCCATTTTGTGTGTATCCAACCATTATGCTATCTTTTAAGACTTTTGTTGAATACACTGGCGGAAGGTTGTGGAATTTGATTTTACACTTGCCAAGTGTGTTTTGCTTGACAACCACTGAGCCTCTTCAATAGATTGACTCCAAACATTGCAGTCCAGGAGACATCTCTTTGAGTAATTTTGGCTAATAGTTTGCATGCCTTCTCGCTACCTCTGCATTTTCATACATTGCATTAAGACTTTATGTCAAACAATTATGGTGCCTAGTCTACATGCCCACATTTTACGAACATGTCTAATAGGGAAGATATGAGTGTAAAATATGGCCCACCACCCATGCTACTCACCTTCTCCTCTTCATTTGCCTAACCCAACTTGGAATGTGCATGCAACTTGAAATTCCCAGGTCAAAAAATGCATGGCGATCAGGCAGCTGACATGACGTGATAAGAAGAGAAGAAAGTTCAGCCACATTTTATGTAAATTGGTTTGCATGCTTAGCATTGCATATGTTTAAAGACTCCAGGTATACTGGTGCAAGAGCACCTAGGAGAAACACCTAGAAAACACCAAGGAAACACTAGGCTAGGCAAAAAAAAAATTTGATGTTATAAGGTCATGTTGACCATTGAAATTGTGGAAGAGAATTAAAAATGTCTTGGTTAGGAGCTAACAGGAGTGGCAAAGGATAGAAGTTTAGATATCCAATTGGTTAGTTTCTAGGGAATTGGAAAAGGTGGCAAAATGGAACATTTGCACTTTTGCCACCTTGTAACTAACATGTACGACCAAGGAGGTCATAACCAATTTGGGAAACCTATTTAAGGGTTGCCTCGACCTGTGTGGGAGGTTGGAAGGATTGGAAGTCTTTGTAATTTGACATTTTCATGAATGACAAGCGAAGACAGTAGGAAGAATAACTAATTTTTCTGTATTTTGTTCTTGGTAGTGTGTTAATGGTATAACCAGGCATCTAGATATGTGTGGGATGTGATGTAATTGTCTTTCAAGACTTTGTATGGTCAGTAGTTAAGCAATCTCATCGTTTCATAGCTTTGTTCTTAGTTAGTTTTGTTTCCTTCCATTGTTGATCAGTCTGGTAAATTGTCTTCCACTATACCTGGTGTATAGTCTATGAGGATTGAGGCTAAGCTCCATTCCTATACATAGATTAGGTCTAGGATTATTTAAGGGTCGAGTGATCATGAGGAAATTCTCTTCCTAGGCGAGCTTTCCAATGCCCAGCTAGGAAGGACAGTGCAAAACAAGCACCTAACTTGCAAGGGTGACCACTCCTTGCTAAATCCCATGGTAGAAAGGTGGAAGGAAGCCTTGCAGAGGCTTGGTACCAAGGAGGAGGTCTTAACAGTCTATTTGATTGGCAAACAAAATGACAGTTCATTAGGTGGTCAGAAAATGGCTTGAACAAGCCTAAATTTGCTAAACTAAGGGTCAGGACAGAGTATGGACAATGGAGGCTCCAAGTTCCAAAATTCTTTAAGGTGTGGCAGGGGTATCACGAATTCCAAGAAAATATTGGAAGTCTTTTGGAGAATTTAGGAGAGCTACCTCATTCTCTCGGGAAAAGACCTATTTTGAAGGCCTGAAATTAAGGAACCAAAACCCTAGATGAGGGTTTTGTGAAAGCGAAGCAAGAATGGAGTTTGGTGAACCTACAAGAACCCTAGAAGGAATGTTGGAAGTCTATAGAAACCTTTCTACACCCCTGAAAATAGAAATTGAATGGATGGAAGCATTTAGCCTTTAGGGAAGATTAAGGGCTAGGGAAAAGAATGGCAGACAGAGCACCAAGATTGACTTGGTTAGGAAAATGGAGATGATAGCAGGGTTGGCCAGGATAACTAGGGGTGCCTAGCAATCATTAGGGCCTATAGGTTAAGGTGGTGGAGAGTGAAACCATAGGGAATTGCCAAGGTGAAACCTAGAGCATGGAATAATGAGTGTTCCAACTAGCCTTGCCCTATCAGCTTGGTATCAGAGCAGTGAAAGGTTTGGGATAGTGAATTGTATGTCAGAGGTTGAATCAAGTGGTTCAAACACCATGGTGACCAAGGCTGAATTGGAAAGGGATCTGATAGAGAAACAAGAGAAGAACAGGCAACTTGAAGAGACAGTTGAAGAGATGGAGCAAATTTTAGAAGAAGTTGTAGAGGTTGCAAGCAAGATGAAGGTACAACTAGCAGTGGTTAGAGACAGGGGTGAAGATCAGGTTGAGGAGGACATTGAACTAGACCCTCATCCTCCACTAAAGGAGGAACGCTTCCTCAAGGCGTTGAAGGCTTTGAGTGGTAAAGCATTAGAAGGCATTCCCATCTTCACAGGTAGAATGGATGCAGAGTTGTTCATGGAGTGGATAGAAGGAATGGAGAATCACTTTGAGTGTGATGGAGTGACTGAGGCACAAAAGGTGAACATAGAAAAATCAAGACTAAGGGGACAAGCACTGACTTGGTGGAAGTTCCTACAAGAAGAAAGGGAGAATGAAGGCAAGAAACACATTTCTAGTTGGAAAGCTATGGTGGCTAAAGTGAAGGAGTATTACCTACCTCAAGACTATGAGGTCCAATTGCATAAGAAAAGGAAAAATCTTAGGCAAAGAGACCTAGATGTAGCTGCCTACACCGAGGAGTTCCAAAAACTAAGCCTTAGGTCTAGGGTGCAAGAAGTGGAAAGCATCAAGCTGGCGAGGTATCTAAATGGTCTCAAATGGAACATCCAAGAAGATTTGAGTCTCTTTACACTCACCAATCTCCATAGTTGTTTTCAAATGGATTTTAAGGTGGAGGAGAAGCTGAAAAAGAAGCAAGACTCCAATTCTAAAGGCAGAGGTAAAGGTAGGGAACAAAGAGATCAAAGAGGGCAAAGGGGTGGCTACCAAGGTAGAGGCAATGACCAAAGAAACCAAGGAGAGTTCAAATCCATAGATCATGGCAATGAAACACCTTCTAGAGGAGGGTATAATAGAGGTAGAGGTTCTCAACGAGGATCCACTAGAGGAGGAGGAGCAGGTAGGAGCAATTCCTATTTTGCAAACATGAAATGCTACAATTGTGGCCAAGTTGAACACCCAGCCTATAGCTGCCTAGAGAAAGCATCTTCATCAAGCAATGAGAAGAGAGTGGCTTATGCACAAGAGGACACCATGAGTCCTAAGTCAACTGAGGTCAATCATATTGAATCTGAGATGGGAGAGAGTCTGATGTTTAGAAGAGTCTTGATCAGACAACCGATCAAAGAAGAACCAAAACAAAGGAGAGCTCTATTCAAGGTAAGGTGCAAGATACTTGGTAAAGTATGCAAGGTCATAGTAGACTCAGGTTCAACAAACAATATTATCTTAGAGGAGGCAGTAATGAAACTAAAATTGGAAAAGGTACCCCACACCAACCCCTACAAGGTCACACAGCTTAACAAAGGGCAAAGTGTTTTAGTGAATGAGCAAGTAACGGTGGAGTTTTCCATTGGAAGGTACAAGGACAAGTTAGTTTGTGATGTTTTACCCATGGATGCATGTCATCTACTATTGGGCAGACCATGGCAATATGATAGGAGTGCCATGTATGATGGAAAGGAGAATACAATCTCATTTAAGAAGGATGGAAAGACTTTTAAATTGCCATCATTGTTAGAAGAGGATGAAGGACAATCAAAGACACCAAGTATTCTATTAAGTAGTGGAAAAGAGTTCTTCAACACCCTACATGAAGGTGGAGAAGGATATGTAGTATTTTTGCAGTCCAAGGAGGAAGATAAGACTGAAAAACTACTCATACCCGAGGCAGTCTAGAATTTGCTTGAAAAGTATAAAGACATAGTAAGTGATGGTACACCTACAATTTTACCTCTTAAAAGATCTATTAGTCATTAGATTGAATTCATACCTGGAGCATCACTACCTAACAAAGTAGCATATAAGCTTACACCGCATTAGAATTTGGAAGTGGCCAGACAAGTGTAAGAGTTGTTGGATCAAAAACTAATTTAAAAGAGCATCAACCCATGTGCAGTACCAATAGTTTTGGAAAACAAGAAGGGAGGCAAATGGAGGTTATGTATTGATTCTAGAGCAATAAATAGAATCACGGTTAGGTATAGGTTCCCTATTCCTAGAATTGAAGACTTAATGGATTGTCTTGGAGGAGCTCAATATTACACCAAGTTGGATCTCAAAAGTGGATACCATCAGATCAGAATTAAGGATGGTGATGAATGGAAGACATCATTTAAGACAAATGATGGGTTATATGAATGGAGAGTGATGCCATTTGGTCTCTCCAATGCCCCTAGCACATTCGTTAGGCTCATGAATGAAGTGCTCAAAGATTTCACTGGAGTATTTGTGGTGGTATACCTTGATGACATCCTCATATTCAGTAAGACAGCAGAAGAGCATTTGAAACATGTGGAGCTGGTTATTAGAAGGTTGCAAGAGGAGAAGTTGGCAATCAATCTAGAGAAGTGTGATTTTTTTAAGCAAGAGCTTGTATATTTGGGTTTTGTTGTGTCCAAAGGATAATTGAAGATGGATCCAAGCAAGGTGGAAGTAATACTAAACTGACCTACACCAACCACAGGGACTAAGGTAAGAAGTTTCCATGGATTGGCTCAATTCTATAGAAAATTCATAAGGAACTTTAGTGGTATTTGTGCACTTGTCCTAGATACAATCAAAGGTTGTCTGAAAACCAAGTTTAAGTGGACACACAAAGCTGAGAAAGGGTTTGAGAAACTGAAACAAGAAGTAGCAACTTAACCTATTCTCTTGTTACCTAGCTTTGACAAGTTGTTCACTGTGGAATGTGATGCTAGTGGGGTGGCAATAGGAGGAGTATTAATTCAAGAGGGCAGGCCTATAGCCTTCTTTAGTGAGAAGCTCAATGAAGCAAAGAAGAAGTATTCAACTTATGACTTAGAACTTTATGCTTTGGTTCAGTCACTTAGGAAGTGGAGACATTACCCTCTACCCAAGGAGTTTGTAGTCTTTATAGACAATCAGGCACTCAACTATATCAACACTCAAGAGAAGTTGAGTAATAGGCATTTGAAATGGATGGAATACATCCAAGCTTTTACCTTCACCATCAAGCACAAGAAGGGGAAGATGAATAAGGTAGAAGATGCATTGAGTAGGAGGTTGTTGAAAATAAAAGAGATACAAGTGAAGAGCATAGGGATTAAAAGTTTTAAAGATCTCTATGGAGAGGATGAAGGTTTCTTAGAATCCTATAAGGTATGTTTAGACTTTGAGAATCGTTTTCATAGTCAATATGCTGAGTATACATTGCAAAGTGGATTATTGTTTAAAGGGAATCAATTATGTGTTCCAAGAGGGTCAATGAGAGAAAACCTCATTCAAGAGAAGCATAATGGTAGTCTTAGTGGACATTTTGGCATCAACAAGACTTTGGAACTAGTACAAAGGTTCTATTGTTGGCCTAAGTTGGAAAAAGATGTTAGAAAGTATGTGGAACAATGTGTTGTATGTATGAAAGCTAAGGGAGGAGCTAGTAATGTTGGTCTTTATCAACCCCTACTCATTCCTAATAGACCATGGGAGTGTGTGAGCATGGATTTTGTGGTAGGACTCCCTAAGACCAAAACTGGTTTTGATAGTGTGTATATAGTGGTGGACAGATTTAGCAAAATGAGTCACTTTATTCCTTGCAAAATCACTCATGATGCTAACTACATAGCTCATCTTTTCATTAAGGAGGTTGTAAGGATTCATGGCTTAACTTTAAGCATTGTTTCAGATAGGGATGTTAAGTTCATGAGTCATTTTTGGAAGACTCTATGGAATAGATTGGGTACCAACCTGTCATTTGGATCAGCTTACCATCCTCAGGCCAATGGTCAAACAGAGGTGGTTAACAGGGTGTTGGGTAATCTTCTTAGGTGCCTAATAAAGGAATATGGGCAAACATGGGATATGGTCATCTCACAAGCTAAGTATGCCTATAATGATAGTGTCAATCGGACCACAGGGAAGAGTCCTTTTGAGGTTGTGTATAGGATGCATCCAAGAGGAATCTATGAGCTCAAAGATCTTGGAGCTATGGAACATAGAAGTGGACATGCAAAAGACTTCAGTCAAACCATGAAAGAGATTTAGGAGCAGGTGAAGAAGATAGTCACCGAAGCTACACAAAAGTTGAAGGAGAAGGTAGATTTGTGAAGGAAGGATGTGCAATTTGTAGTGGGAGAGTATGTCATGGTTCACCTCAACAAATCCAAGTTGTAGAAGGGAGTGTCAACCAAGCTACAAATGAAAAGGGTAGGACCATGCAAGATATTGGCCAAGTATGGGAAAAATGCATATAAGGTTGAGCTACCTACCGACTTAGGAATCTCACCAGTTTTCAATATAGTTGACTTGGTCAAATATAAGGGATCAGTCAAAGGTATGGATCAGAACAGTCAAGAGATCTTGAAGGACATCAGCAACATACCCCTAACTACTCAAGACAAGCACCAAGCTGAAAGGATCTTGGAGTCAAGGGTGCAAAAGTCTACAAGACACAAGGTGTACATGGAGCACCTTATTAAGTGGAAGAATAAGCATGAATCAGAAGCTACATGGGTACACGAAGATCAGTTCTAGAAGCTTGGCATTGACATGTCATTGATCTCTCCTTCTACTCCTTAGTGTTTGGGCAAGGAGGGGATATGATAGGGTAGGGAGGGGGAGAATGGTGCACGAGCACCTAGGAGAAACACCTAGAAAACACCTAGAAAACACTAGGCTAGGAAATTTTTGTTTTTGATGTTATAAGGTCATGCTGACCATTGAAATTGTGGAAGAGACTTAAAAATGTCTTGGTTAGGAGCTAACAAGAGTGGCAAAGGATAGAAGTTTAGATATCCAATTGGTTAGTTTCTAGGGAATTGGCAAAGGTGGCAAAATGGAACATTTTGCACTTTTGCCACCTTGTAACTAACATGTATGACCAACGAGGTCATAACCACTTTGGGAAACATATTTAAGGGTTTCCTCGACCTGTGTGGGAGGTTGGAAGGATTGGAAGTCTTTGTAATTTGACATTTTCATGAATGACAAGCGAAGAAAGTAGGAAGAATAACTAATTTTTCTGTATTTTGTTCTTGGTAGTGTGTTAATGGTATAACTAGGCATCTAGATATGTGTGGGATGTTATGTAATTGTCTTTCAAGATTTGTATGGTCAATAGTTAAGCAATCTCATCATTTCATAGCTTTTTTCTTAGTTAGTTTTGTTTCCTTCCATTGCTAATCAGTCTGGTAAACTATCAACCATGGAGACTTAGACCTCTGTCTTCCACTATACCTGGTGTATAGTATGTGGGGATTGAGGCTAAGCTCCATGCCTGTACATAGATTAGGTCTAGGAGTCTTTAGGGGTCGAGTGATCATGAGGAAAGTCTCTTCCTAGGTGACCTTGGCAATGCCCGGTTAGGAAGGATAGTGCAAAACAAGCACCTAACTTGCAGGGGTGACCTCTCCTTGCTAAATCCCATGGTAGAAAGGTGGAAGGAAGCCTTGCAGAGGCTTGGTACCAAGGAGGAGGTCCCAATAGTCTGTTTCATAGGCAAACAAATTGAAAATCCATCGGGTGGTCAGAAAATGGCTTGAGCAAGCCTAAATTTGCTAAACTAAGGGTTAGGACAGAGTACAGACAATGGAGGCTCCAAGTTCTAAAAATCTTTAAGGTGTGGCAAGGGTATCACAAATTCCAAGAAAAGATTGGATGTCTTTTGGAGAATTTAGGAGAGCTACCTCATTCTCTCGGGAAAAGACCTATTTTGAAGGCCTAGAACTAAGGAACCAAAACCCTAGATGAGGGTTTGGTGAAAGCGAAGCAAGAATGGAGTTTGGTGAACCTACAAGAACCCTAGGAGGAATGTTGGAAGCCTGTAGAAATTTTTCTACACCCCTACAAAGAGAAATTGAAGGGATGGAAGTATTTATCCTTTAGGGAAGATTAAGGGCTAGGGAAAAGAATGGCAGAGAGAGCACCAAGATTGACTTGGTTAGGAAAATGGAGATGATAGCAGGGTTGGCCAAGAGAACCAGGGGTGCCTAGCAATCATTAGGGCCTATAGGTTAAGGTGGTGGAGAGTGACACCATAGGGAATTGCCAAGGTGAAACCTTGAGCATGGAACAGTGAGTGTTCCAACCAACCCTGCCCTATCATATACCATGTGCATGTGAGTACCGCACGCTAGCTCCCATGTAAATATAACACCTACTTGCTCCTCAAATGTTCATAGTTATTTGGAGTTCAGATCTTCTCTCTTTGTTTTTATTTCCCTTTTATGGTCATGACAATGGTTTTGTTTTTACGGGTTAGAGAGGATTTGTCATAGAACTTGGGCCACTAACTAAATGGTTTTTGCCATGTGATTTTATGATTTGATCATCTTCATATGATGGAACTCTTGCCGTGCTTTGTTGGTCCAAAGGGATACCAGGGCAAGTGTAGTCTCATCAATGAATGTTGTGAAAAAACTCAAGGACCAGATTTGTTTTGATGGACAAGAAAGTTGTTGTCAAAGGTCTTCGAAATTTGGTTTCATTTTCTCTAAATCCTCTTACACCTTTTCAGAAAATCATTTTGTGCAGGTTCTTCCATTATTGCATTCTTACAAAAGGGAGTGGAATTTGAATTTACACTGGCCAACCACATTTGTTATCTTTATAACTGCCAATTGCATTAACTTGAAAGTCTCCAAAAGAATTTATGCACTAGTTTTATAGCTACCAATTACATTTACATAAAAGTTTCGAAGTATTCCTTGGCTTGTTGGCTATCATTATACTTTTCTTGCATCCCTCTTGTTGCTCCTACTATAGACTTGGCGCTACTTGTTACAATCGGTAGAATCACAAGATTTGATTTTGATAGTTGCTTATTTATCACATCATTGCGGCCACCACCTGCTTCTTCACCACCACTTCCCTCTGCATTTTTTTACTAATGCCTTGTATGATGTGAAGCGAAGATATTTAATAACAGATGCTGATTTTCATCAAGGTTGATATATTAGATTTACTTTTAGGAAAGATTTTATGACAATTCTTTATTCAAAAGAATCTAGTAGATCTCCTTCTTAAAGGAAAGGTATTTTTTAATACTATAAATCTAACTTATTTCAAAGATCTCCCACTGAATCTTCTATTTAATGTGTTTGGTGATGGACAAGGAAAGTTGTTTTGTTGGGAAATAACGCGCTTCTCTCATTGATATTGATGCTTTTTCATCAATATTGGTATTTTTTTATCATATCCATTCTAAAACATTGATGTTGTTTGCAGATAGGTGTTGATTGACGTAGATTCATGTCCAACCAGAAATTATCTTCTCTCTCCTTTGATAAAGAATTAAAATCATACCAACTCGGGTCTTTTTCTATTGGATTGTGTGTCATGATGGCTTACTTAATAAATTAGTCTTGAGTGGTGTTTACTGTTGATTACTTCTATGTTGGAAAAGATTCAATGCCATCGCTTATCATAATTTATCACTGAACCATTTCTCTTATCTACCAGACCAAACCATTACACCACCCCTTGTAAAATTCACCCATCTCTTTTTGTTTTAGTGCCATCTCAACGTGATCTAATTATGCTAAGTGTGACCTGAGCCGTTTTTCCTTGCTATGATTTTTGCACATATTAGCTTTCCTTGCTACATAAAATTTTGTAACACCACAATGTTCACATTGCCTTAATTCCAAGCATGTTAAGAATGTCAGTATTTTCCCAAAATATTGTTTTTAAAATGCACTATGGTGTTTAAAGCTTGTTAGGCATAAATCCTATTCAACATAGTCTAGTGGATGAGTCAAGTCACCTTGCCATATCTACAAACGCCTTATTTCATATATCACCACACCATCAGCTTTTGAGTATGGATTTAATGCCATTAAGATCTTCAACTTGAAAGTGCCTAGCTAGAGTTTAGGGTGGCATGAAGGTAGTGAATGTCATTTGAAAATAATCCACTATCCTTTATTTCGTGCTCTTAACTACAGTTTTCACAATATTTTTTCAAACGAGCTACATAAAATTAACATTTGTTTTCTTTGAGTGCAGGATTAACAATCTAATGAATCAGGGAACTATCACTTCTTAACATCAGTTTTTCTTTTTTTAAGTGATATGTTTCGGATGTTTCTTGAAAATATTGATATCTGATTTGTATATTTGAATATATTGATAATTGATTTGCAAATTTCTTTAAGATAACGAAGTAACAAGATGGAGAAGATCCGGATTTGAGTTGGAAAACTCAGCATTGAACTTGAAATCAACAAAGAATTTTTAAATGCTTAGAGCTTCAATTTTCTACTTTTGTTTTCTGTTTTAGAACAACTCACTTTCAATTTGGATTTAAAATTAATCATTGATTGATTTTTTTTTAAAAGTTGGATTAAAACTGAACATTAGAAACTTACTAAATTTCAATTTGGGTTCTAAAAATTTGGCAAACAACTCTCACATTTTGATTTTGGGGTCTAAAAAGAACTCAATTTTGCCTTTGGAATTTTAAATGAACATGTTCTTTTGTGTCTTGTAATCTCTTTTTGCAAATTAATATCATCGAAAAGGCGTATGCACTTCTCTCATGCTTCACGATGATCTTGAGAATCAAAATTATTTTTGGTGACATTAAGTTGCATAAAATATTACCTCCACATTTCATTTGGGTTTTAAAAATTGAACAAATCTTGCAAGTATGAGTGGAGTGCATCGTGAGTGTTCTCTCTTTATTTCTCAACAAAGATTGATCGAACTACGAATGTACTTAATTTATTTTGTGTACCTTTAGAGGGTCTGCCTTGGTGGGAAAAAGTAATCACCCCAAGGGAACAACCCAAGCGGTAACTATAATAAGCCATGCTCTTCCAGACCGCTATATAAATTTGTGGTTACAATGAAAATCATAAACAATGGGAAGCGGTGCATGATAACTCTCCCCTGGTATCTTTATGATGCATAAAGCCCTTGTTCTAAGGGTTGGGAGATATCTCACAAGGATTTTATCATTGCATCCCATAAACTAGATGCCCTTATTACAAAATTTTGTTTAGACGCCAAAGATCCCAATATTTGTTGGCATCAGGAGGTTAGACCTTCGGAGTTGTCCCACATTCTTATGGCTCTTAGTAGAAATGAGAACTATGCCATGGAAGATTCATGGGTACTGATGCTTGGATGACCCAAGAAGTGTGTGTCATGGAGGGGAGCCAGTGTGGTCAAGCATCTAATCATTTGCTAAGAATAAGCATAGTTAGATTCGTCCAAGTGGGAAGTCAACAAATATTTTCTTTTCCATCCTAGGATTGTACATGTTCTTGGAATCAAAAACACATTGCTTTGATCAAAATTTTTTGAAAACAAACATTCACAAGATCTTCAAAATTTCAAACCCTTCAGGAGAAGCAAATACCCTTAAACAAATTCACATGCTATTGCTTGTCCTTGGGATTCATATCCTTAGAGGCTTCTAAGCATTTGGATTTCATCTCAATTTGCCTACTAAAGTCAACAATAGGTATCCTTTGCCTTGATTTCCTTGATTTCCATATAATGCACTTTGTGGGATGAAATAAAATTAGGACTTTGGGCATTAAATTTGAAAAACTAAGCAAGAAGTGATTGTGATAAAAAGAAATTCATTAAGCAAGATTAACCCCAATTGAACCCCACACATGTGCATGCAATCTTCTATCTTATGGTTTTCCATGCAAATATTGATCTTTTGGTTTAAAATACTCTCAGGGAAAAGCATGCTCTTCAATATCTTGGTCTAGTAAAAAAGTACTCTTAGGTTCATCTAGGATCAAGTCAAACACTTCATCCATCCCTCAACATTGAAATCAAAAATCACCTCACCTACAACTCTTGGAAACTTTAAAAACATCACTTATGCTAGAATTTTAGGAAAAATCAACATCACCTTGTTTGACTTAACACACTTAGTCAAATTATCAATCCTCTTGAGCGAATTTACCTGTAGGATAACACAACTTCCTAAGGTTTACAAGTTCAAAATCACCTTGTTTGGCTTAACACACCTAGCCTTATTATCCTCTTATGTACGAGTTTACTCTAGAATAACACAACTTCCTAGGGTTTACAAGTTCATTATCATCTTGTTTGAATTAACACACTTAGTCAAATTATCCAATCCATTATCACCTTGTTTGACTTAACACACTTAGTCAAACTAGCCTTATTCAAAATCAAATCAAATCAAGTCCTAAAGTCTAGTATTGATCCAAAGTTCCTAAAAGTTTAAACACCCATATCATTCACCCCTTTCATCCTTCATCTCATCATTGGTCCTAAACACCTTAGAGGTTCAATTTTACAACAAGGTTAAAACACAAGAGGAACATGGAATTTAAACCCGACTCATACATCATGAGTAATCCAAGTTAACCAAACTATCCAAGTCTCACAATGCCAATTGATTAGCGAAAATCACATTTATGCAACCCATACATGGCATCACTATCTCCTCCAAACCTCAATAGTACAATGAATGTGAGTACGGCCAATCTAATTTGTTGACCACCTTTCCTGATAGCAGATTTAAATTCAAGTCCAAACCTACAAATCTATCAACCAAACAATCAATGCATGAGTCTTATTCCAAACAACATTATCCCATAAAATCCATACACGCCAAATCCAAGCTTACCAAACATAAACATATCAAATCCATACTTGGTGAAATTTGGGATAGATGTGATTGCAAATCGAACCAATGTTGTTAAAAATCCCAGCAATATGTTAATGACTCCAAGTATTGATCCAAGTCAAGGTAACACCATGCAAAATCAAAGCTACCTAAACACAAGCAATATGTTGCCAAACTAGAACAATGTTCAATTTCAACCTATCATGCCAAATCTAAACATCACACCAAATTAGAGCACTGTCCAAAATCAAATTTTCCACGATCCCAAGAAAACACCACAAGGATGCATTCCAAATTTGATTTCTCTACAACCAATTCAACCATATCAAGAATTTCAAGGTCAAATATTGTGAAACAAAATTGCGATACTCAAAAAACTCATCGATTCATATCACCAAGATACATCTCCACCCCAAAATCAATACACTCTTCCATTGGATGAACCATGTCATCAAAGCATTGAGTTGTCTCCCCAACCACATCAAGAAAAATATATCCAATGTCAAGAGGTTGGATATCAACAAAATCAATAATAAAACCAATCACCACATCTCCAAAATCAATTGGCACAAGGTCAATTTAAAGTGCAAATCTCACAAGGTAATAAACAAAAATACACACCACTTGCAGAACCAATCGAATTGGTCATGCAACGGTTGATACAAGAAAATCTCATTAAAATCCCCATTTATGTGAATTATCAAGAGCCCATGGTGAAATTACTAGGGTATAATGAGAAGCACTTTTGTGATTTTCACTAAACAAAGGGAGACACAACATCAAATTGTATTCAACTCAAAAATCTCATCCAAGACCTGATTGATCAAAAGCTAATAGTTATTGGGGACAATAATTAGAGTTCAAATTCTAGCGATAGCATTAAAAACCTCCCCAGCATAATTGCTGAAAAAAATGATCAAGATCTATCCATTAATGAGCACATTGAAGATGTTTCCACCTCAACCATTGATCAAATACACTTTCATCAAGAGCCACTTTTTAGTGATCTATTTCAAGATGTGCTAACACTATTTGATACTATTGAAATAATCCATGATCCATCCACTAATGATCATGTTGACAATGTCTCTACATCACCTAATGAGCTAGAGGACATATCTTAAGAATGTATTCCAAAGCATGATCAACATCTTCCACCAAGGTCTAGAAATGGTCCTTCTCAAGACATACTAACATCCCTTGACCTCATGATTATGGATAGTGAAGGAATCCTCAAAGATCAAAAGGATATTGAGCCACTACCCATGCCTAAGGACAATGTCCAAGAACCCACTATAAGCAATCCATCCTTTGAAATTGGCCCATGTCAAGAACTTGATCCAAAGCATTTCGAAAGCAATTCTGAAATTAATCAAGATCAATAATTTGCATCTCCAAGATACTACAATGATCTAATGGGCACTATTCTATCTATAAAATATGTCACAAATAATGATCATATCCGTATAGCACATACCCCTCTGCCTACCCACAAGATGATTTCTTTGCATGGACACGTAGATGATCTTTATTCAAACCAAGAGTCGCATACTCTTGACATCATTACCAAGGACATCATGATGCTGCATAGGACAAGGACAAGGACTATCATGATGTGCGTACAAGGACAAAGTTAACTCCGGTATCAGCAAAGTAGATCAAAAATCTTGAAAGTTACTTTCAAGTGCACGTATCTTGGAAAGGTAGCTTCTTCAAGTAGGATACCGATGGAACATTATGATAGAAGAATCTACATCAACACCACCAATTGGTTCAACATGAGCTTAAAATCTTTCAGAAAAATACAAAAAGAATCAAAAATAAAAAAATAAAAAAAGGGTTGAAAATAGTAAAGGTAAAAATTGTCCTCTAGCGAAAACTACATGGGCAACGCTTTGGGCAAGTACCATGATGAAAACCTGGAAATTAGGCATCATGTGTAGAATCAAGCATTTGTGTGCACTATTTCATTTGGAAGCATCTTATCACATCCATAATAAATCCAACATTTCGTCCATATCATTTGTTCATCCACGAACCATTTATCCAACCCATTGCCTTACCTTGATCTTGACAAAATATTGGTGCACACTTAACACTTTCTTATGGTAAACATCTTGACATGGGTCATTTTCATTGATCCTGTCTTACCCAACATTGTCTGAGCCTTGAAACCTTATCTAAATGAGCATTCCTCTATTCGAACACCTTATCTTGTCACAAGATAATCCTTGGCATCCTTTGCATGCTTACCGTATCTATCCAAGAATCCACCCATGGCCATTCAAACATTGCTAGACACTGGGGATAGATATTTGCATCTTGCTTTGGGAATAAATCTTGATCTATATCCTCCAACTTATGTGGTGATTTGAACATTGGCAGACGTAGCATCAAATTGGTCAAAACATTTATGAGCCAAAGATCCAAATCACTAGCCCATGGAATATTTTGACAAAATGATGTTCCTTATCAAGCTTTATCTTTCATTGGACATCAATCCAAACAATTCATATCAGTCGTATCTAGTGTGCACATCAGTATCACATCAAATCACCAAAACATTTTTTTTCCAAATCAGGCTTCATTAATTTTGATCAAACAAATCCAATCAATCCATCATAATTTTGTGATATCCTTACCAATCCTTGTGTTTCTTAACACTATCCTTGCATTTTTGTGTATCCTTGACAATGTTATCATCATCAATCTTGCAACCCTCGTGTTTCTTAATACTATCCTTGCATTGTTGTGTATCCTCAACAATGTTATCATCATCAACCCATAAATCTAATCAATCAAATCGTAGCTTGGTTTTCAACAAAATCCCAAAACAAAGCACTGATATCATCATGTATATCCATATTCAAATCATCCAAATCATTCAAAATCCAAAACATCTCAAAGAGTCAAAATAAAATCAAAAGCAAAGTCATTCAGCCGAACTACATCATCTTTGAGCTTGAATGTAGGGAAGGTTGATCTTTGATCATCCCCCGAGACACCCTAGGTCAGTCCTTTAGGTGCCCATCACAATGACAATCTGTTTTCCCATCTATTTCACACCCTAGGTCAGTCCTTTAGGTGTCTGTCACAATGGCAATTTTTTTTCCCATCTATTTCACATTTTAGGTCAGTCCTTTAGGCATATGTCGCAATGGAAATCTATTTGCGCATCTATTTCACATTTTAGATCATTCCTTTAGGTGTCCATCATAATGGCAATCTATTTGCCCATCTATTTCACATTTTAGGTCAGTCCTTTAGGCAACCATCCCAAATGGCAATCTGTTTTCCCATCTATTTCACATTTTAGGTTAGTCATTTAGGCGTTTGTCGCAATGGCAATCTATTTGCCCATCTATCTCATCATTGAGTCAATTATGTCATTAGTCAAACTACGTGGTCTCTATGTGTATAATGTAGGCAAGGCTAATCTATGGATCAGCTCCCGAGACCCCTAAGATAGGTCTTTAAGTTAGTCTCTTCGTCATATATCTCGAAAATACCAAAAACATTTGTAAAACATCTCAAAATTCAAAAAAAATCCTCAAAACATTTCAAAACATCAAAAACAACCAAATATTTGAAAAAACCCAAAATGGTTCACCCGTCTCATCTCACTTTCACCCATAATAATCACCATTCATAATAAATCAATCGTCTCCTTCATCCTTTCATAAGGCAACTAGAAGCAAGTCCAACAGGTCCAAAAGTGTGAACCTAATCATCAAAATTCTCAAGTCTAGATGCGTAAGTCAACAAGTTGGTCAACTCAAAGCATCAATACCTTATCATCTAATCAATCTCATCAAAACACTGATCACAACATGTCCTAGGAATGCGACCTTCCTATGATGGACACCGGTGTTAGGTATCACCTTAGTTTACCTTTGGCTAGTAGTACGAAGAACATTAGCTTGTTTTTTTACTTTATCTTGGTCTTTTTGACTTATCTTATGTTGCATTCATTCCAAGGACCTCTCTATGATGCCTAAACAAAGCAAGTTTAGAGAGAAAGGAATGGGGCAATGATCATTATATTTTTGTCTATTGTGCTTATTGGAAGTTCTTGTAATATAACTTGGCGAATACTTGCTTTGTTAGGTCCGTCCTAGCAAGGTTTATGTATGTCAAGTGTGAACAAGAGTAGTCCTATTTGATTGTTGAGTCAAAGTCCATCACACTAGGTGCAATGCCATCCTGGTTCATTATACCTTGATGCATCATACCTATATGTGTTATCAAACATAAGGAAAGTTATGCTCTTTATCTCTCCCATCCTTGGATAAGCAATACATCATCATCATTCATCATCATTTCTAATAAAGTTGGCTTGTTGAACTTTTACATCTTCTTGGATTCAAGAGTTGATCCCTCTCATTCTTCTATCCTCTTTCACGCTAACATAATATCATTGCATCAATGCATCCATCCTGCATCCACACTCTCATATTGCATTATCACGCCATATGATCATAGGACAACATGATGCATCTCATCCATCTCACATGCATTACATAATCATTTAAGATATTTAAAATAATGCAGATTTGTTATTCTAAGCATCTTACAAACATCTCATCATCCTTATCATATAGATCTGTTAGTCTAACCATCCATACATCCATTTTGAACCTCTTTGTCATAAGATCGACCTCAAATTGAATCTTTTCGCTCGATCTCTTGAGGGGGCAATGTACTAACGTACTTCTTTTTGCTGGGGTATCCGAAAAAAAGAAGTTTTTTTAAAATTTTGATGTCAGCGGCATCATTCTTTGAACCAATGCAACAAGTACATTGCTTCAAAGAGGGGAAAAATTTAGACACGTAAAATAGACATCCACTCTAATTAGCATCCAATTCTTCTATTAATCAATTAAAACAATTTATTGATTAATTCTCTAACTTCATCGTACTTAATTAAATAAATCAAATTATTTAATTAAGTCCTTAAGTTCTTATTTGATTCAATAAATTGAAATGATTTAAATCAAATATCAAAAACCCTAAAATCCTCCCAGTTAATTAATTTGAATTAATTAACCTTTAATCATAATCACCCATTCTCTAGATTTTGACTCAACTTGAGTCAAATCTAAACTCTTAACTAACCCACCCACTTGCACCAATAAATCATTTCTTTGATTTATTATTTCTTCTAATTTCCTCCAACTTGGCATCTTTGAGGGAATATTCCCCCAATTTGAATTTTCCCTCCCACATGACTTGTCCATCTAACAAAGCATTTAAAAGCTCTTACATGTCTCTTACACAAGTCAAACTTGACATTTAATTCATCTTTAATCCCCCCTAAACATGTCACTTCATCACACTCAAATTTTAAATTGGCACATTGATCAAAATGTGCACAACCCTCATCCTCTCACATCTTGACAAGATGTTATCTTGTCACTGGCTCATGAATGATCCCACATTCATCCAAATACTTCAATTTTCCAACCTTGAATCTATAAAAGAAAAGAATTTCAACAAAAACAACACTACAACACAAATTGATGCACAATCTTAGTATTGGCATTAACACACTTACATCTTGGAAATCTTGCTTATCAGGGCATGGGAAAGGGCATCCTTTCCACATCATAAGGAGCACCACTCCCCCTATAGGATGATGTCTTGAGTAGTTTATTAATACATTTCATGTTCATCTTACTTATAGTTTCATGTTTTAGTTTGATGATGTTGTCATTTCCTCTACTTTGCTCAACAATTTCATAGGGAAGGCTTTATCTCTTTTGTTAAATATTGACTGATTTAACTTGTATTTGTCAAGTTTTGATCGATGTAGATTTTAGTTTTCAAAATATTTAATGTATATATATTTAAATATATAACTAATGATTTTATTTAAAATTGATGCATGGATATATATGCCTATTTTTGTGTCAACTCAGATTATTACCCTTGGGTAGTGCATTTTCCATTGTCAGTGATTACCTGGTTTCCATGAACGGGGAAGTGTTTCCCTAATGTCTTGAGTGGGATTGGTATATTTGAAGCAGCACTAGTTTTCTTTGGGTAGTGGAATTGTTCCACGAGGTTGTCTTAGGGGAGTGGCTTGCAACGAGGGCCGACACACAAAGTGGTGCTACGATAACTCATTGCGAGTTAGTTAATCCAGTGATAATGTGATTAATTTGTTTGAGGACTGGGTAGTATTCAACACTTAATTAAGATTAATGTGCCTCACTCATGGAACCTTGCGCTATTTTAGACTTGGGATGAGATGAGAAGGCTTGGAATGGCATGATCGATATCTTGTCTTCATGAAAGATAGTCAATTCTGTTTTGGACTACATGTGGGGCCGAGAGTCGTGAGAGGCTACCAAGATATCCCAAGATGGGGGTCAGGGCCTTGAAAGACTTACCAATATATCCCATGCAAAATTGTGATGACACTCCTCCTTAGTCAATTGTTTGTTAGTTCTGTGAAATAAATGATTGTATAACACTAGAAGCAATGTGACCTTTATGATTGTAAGGTTCTTGTATTTATTTAGCTCATTATGTGTCAGCCTATGTCTAGAGGTAATAGGTTTGGTCTTGGATCCTTTTTACTATCTCCTAGCATGGGGAGTGGGCCTTCAGGTACCATTTGGTTGGGAGGAATGTGCACCCTACACCATTGTGTCCCCTTTATCTTCATATTGTGATGGCGAGATTTTCAATGGAGAGATCATGCATTCTAACTTTTTTATTTCATGCTTTGTAATTTTTACTAATGGCTCTTGTATTTTATTACCCCTCAGTTGTATTCGAGGAGGTTTCATGTATTATGTAACACATTTTTATGAACTACCTCATTCTAGGAATGACTGATGTAAATCTTATTTGATGAGTAATTCTATTTTGGAACTTGATGTATATCTTATCTTTATGATGTAATTTCATGTTTGGAACGTATGAACATTTATTTCTTTAGTTAATATTATGGTATGTTATGGGTTTATAAGTAATATTAGTCTCATAGCCTTAGAGGATGTTGGCGATAGATAGTGAACTTTCATGTTATATTATACTTTTAAATAAATAAAAAATTATGCGCTTTCATAAATTATTGCAACTTCATCTAGGGTTACATGGCAGGGCATTACACATGGTATCAAAGCTCGAGTTTAAACATTGGGTGTCTTGGGATTATGATGAACCCATTAAGCTTTTGGATGCGTAGGTTTTAAGTGTGTACCTAGTCTAATGCCTTGATGTGTCTGTGTAGAAACATGCCTCCCTGATGCAGATGAGGTAGAGGGTGAGGTCATGGCCATGTAGGTGGTCGTTGATGGAGTCATCACAATTCCCCTCCTTGTGTTCCATATGAGTCAGATCGTCAGGAGCATCATGCATCATATAATGCTCCAGGGGGTGGTGACCATTAGTAGGATCCTCCAAGGATTGAGGGTGAACAGTTTTGCAGGATATTAGAGGAGGGATTGGCTCACCTTGGGCCGTGACAAAGTGGTGATCAGGGTAATCCTAGAGAGAGGGAAGTTTTGTTTCAGTTTGATGCAATAGAAAATGCACATATGAGGGAATTGCTCAGAGCACGTCCACCTACATTTGACGGATTTGGTAGTGGCCTTGAGGTAGAGATGTGGCTTATTGACCTTAATCAAAAATTCGTGATGCTCACTTATGGTAGCAATACCAAAGCCTGGTGCATGATTATGCATTTGAGAGGATTTGTGTCCACCTCATGGAGGTTAGAGGAGAGAACCTTTAGATCAAAATTAATTTTGTGTCATGGGACATGTTCCTAGAGAGGTTCAAAGCCTGTTTTATTTCAAATCATTGGCGTCAACGTCAAGGTGATGAGTTTCATGCCTTGTGCTAGTTGGCAATGTCAGTAGAGAAATACAAGCGTCATTTTTACGAGCTCAAAACGTTCGTCGGCATCAGAGATGATGAGGACATGCTCGTCCATGATTTTTTCAATGGCTTAAATGCCTGAATCAATGGAGCTGTGCGGGTTTTCAAACCTAAAACCATGGAGATGGTAGTGGAGAAGGCGAGGCTAGTCGAGGAGAACTTAGCAATGGCACTGGAAGGCCACACAGGAGTTTAGATGGGTAGTGGATCAGTAGCAGGGCCTAGTACATGTGGGGGTTAGACTCAGGGAGATGCACCACCAAGGACTCAATAGGTACCTTCTAAGAGTGGGTAGTAGTAGCAGGTCACACAGGGGAAATGTAAAGATTTCCAACAAAGATGAGGAGACAAGAACTGGAGGCGTATTAAATGCTACAACTCTGAGCAGCCAATGTAGAGCATATAATCCACCTTTAGGGGTAGCGCACATCATTCTAACACACCACCTAGAGGCAGGGGCTTTGGCAGGGGAACTGAATATTTTGCATCTGGCCAGTAGGGTCATATCACTAGAATGTGTCCTAACAAGGGCACATAAGGGTATACACAGAGGCCAGTGACGTTTGAGCCAATAGTTGGAGATGCAGGCAGAGGGCATCGAGTTTTTGTAGTGGTTGATAATCGCCAAACAAAGCATTAGGGCAGCATTGTCGAGACATCTGGTATGTTGTTGCGTAACTGAGTTACCATATTGTTTGATTCTAGAGCATCAGACTCCTTTATTTCTTCTTCCATCATGACATGATGTAGACTGGGGGTAGTAAAGCAGGTTGATAGGTGGAAGATCGAGTTAACCTTAGGTGTGAAAGTGAGATCACACTCCCTAGTACCAGATTGTAGATTGGAGGTTGGACATCTCCATACTACATTAGACCTTCGGGCTATACCGCTAGGGTCTTATGACATTGGCATAGAGATGGACTAGCTTGAGGCACATAAAGCGGTCATTGATTGTTAACGTAAGTTGATATGATGCATTGATGCATCTGGCAGAGAGGTAGAAACAGTGGGGGTACAAAGGCCTATTTCTTTTTGGATGATCTCGACTATCTAGCTAAGAAGGTGTGTGCGATAGAGATGCCAGTTATTTTCTATTACAGTTGATGATTTGGACTTAGGAGATGGAGAGGAGAAAGTCTCTCTTGATAGTCACCCTATTCTTTACGAGTATTCAGATGTTTTTCTAGATGAGATTCTAGGAATGCCACCTCAGTGTAACATAGACTTTAAGATCAACCCAGTACTTGGATCTGAGCCCATTTAACAAGCTCCATATCGCATGACCACTCAGGAGCTAAAAGAGCTTCGCTTGCAGGTTGAGGAGTTGTTAGGAAAGGGCTTCATTCGCCCTAGTGTTTCCCCATGGGGAGCTCCAGTGATCTTCATGAAGAAGAAGGATGGTTCACTTTGGTTGTGCATTGATTACCGGTAGTTGAACAAAGTAACTGTCAGGAATCAGTATCCTCTACCTAGGATTGATGACTTGTTTGACCAGATCAAGAGTGCTACGATCTTTTCAAAGATTGATCTTAAGTCGAGATATCATCTGCTTCATATCTTCAATTTAGAAATCCATAAGATGGTGTTTCATACACGATATGGTCACTATGAGTTCACTGTGGTACTATTCGAGTTAGCGAATGCACCCTTTGTGTTCATGAGTCTAATGAACAGGGTTTTCCACATGTATTTTGATAGATTCCTCCTTATGTTCCTAGATGATATATTGGTATACTCCAGGATAGTGGAGGAACATGAGGATAATTTGAGGCAGGCATTACAGTACTTACAAGATAATTAGTTGTATGCCAATCTATCTAAATGTGAATTCTTTAAGACTGAGGTTAAGTACCTTGGTCATGTGATCTCGAGAGAAGGTATTTTAGGGGACCCTGCAAAGATCCAAGCAATCTTAGATTGGCCTACGCCCATGAATTTGGCT
This sequence comes from Sequoiadendron giganteum, assembly GCA_007115665.2. NCBI lineage: Eukaryota > Viridiplantae > Streptophyta > Pinopsida > Cupressales > Cupressaceae > Sequoiadendron > Sequoiadendron giganteum. The sequence continues at coordinate 146,156,674 of CM021108.1, forward strand.
GAGATACGTAGCTTTATGGGGCTAGTAGGTTACTACCGATGTTTATGTAGGGCTTCTTGAGGATAGGGAATCCTATCACCTCTTTTCAGAGGAAAGGGAAGAGGTTTGTGAGGTCAGAGCAATGCATGATAGCATTTCAGAATATTAAGGAGAAACTGACAAGTGCACCAATACTCGTGATAGCTGATCCTATTGGGAAATTTTTAGTCTATACAGATGCATCCTTGGAGGGATTAGGATCAGTGTTGATGCAGGAGGGTCGAGTCATAGCATGAGTCACAAAAGCTCAAGGATCATGAGTTGAACTAACCTACACATGATCTTGAGTTCACAACAGTTGTTCATGCATTGACGAGATGGAGGCATTTCCTTCAAGGGCACAAGTTTGAACTGCACAGTGATCATAGGAGTATTTAGTATATCTTCATGTAGCCTAACCTTAATGCTAGGCAGAGGCGTTGGATGGAGTTTCTCTATGAAAATGACTTCAAAGTGAAGTATATCTAGGGAAAGGAGAATGTTGTAGTCGATGCACTCAGTAGATGGAGACATGAGTTGTTTGAGTTGACTCTAGTTGTAGACTTATAGAGTCATATTCTTTCTGTACTTCCAACAGACAGTTGGTACCAAGAGGTTAGGACACAGATAGAGGTAGGCAGACCTCTTGAGGGTAGGTAGTTAGGATACTCTCTTGATTCAAATGGGTTATAGAGGCATATGGGACACATATATGTTTCATAATCAGGTGATCTTTGCACCTTAGTCATGACTTAAGCACATTGTGCACCTTATTCAGCCCATCTAGGGGTGAAGAAGATGCATGCAGATCTATGACAACTATATTTATAGGTAGGAATGAAGTGTGATATCATGGATTATGTGTCGAGATTTCTAGAGTGTCAATGGGTGAAGGATGAACACCAGCATCCAACAGGGCTTTTGTAGCCACACTTAGTGCTAGAGTGTAAGTGGGACATGATCTCACTGGATTTCATTGTTAGTTTACCCAACTCTTCAAGATGAAACGATGCTATTGTGGTGATAGTTGATAGGTTGATGAAGGTAGCACACTTCTCACCTATATGCTCATCGTATAATGCATCGTCTATAGCCAGAGTGTTCATGGAGGATATAGTGAGATTGCATGGAATTCCTCATTGAATTATTTCTAACAAGGATCCATTATTTACCTCATCTCTTTGGACTTCATTACAACATCCTATGGGGACACAGTTGAACTTTAGTTCAGCTTATCACCCAGAGACAGATGGATAGACCGAGAGGATCAATCGGATCCTCGAGGACATGTTGTTTATGTATGTGATGGACTAGTAGATGCGATGGGAGGATGATCTCTATTTGGTAGAGTTTGCATACAACAACAATTTTTAGAGTTCTATGGGTATGCCTCAGAGAGAAATTCATGGAAGCTCAGGATAGGAAGAAGAAGTATGTGAATGCACATACAGTGGATCGATAATTTCCTATAGGAGATAGAGTCTTTTTGCGAGTGTATCCATGAAAGAGTCCAATGTGTTATGGAAAGGGCTTTAAGCTTGCACCTCGCTTTGTCGAACCCTTTGAGATTCTCGAGAAGATTGGTCTAGTTTCTTATCGGATTGCTTTGGTGCCCAATCTCTTGCATATTCATGATGTGTTTCATGTTTCTATTCTTCGACCTTATTATCCAAACATTTCTCATATCCTTGATTGGAATTATTTACTGGAGAGGATGGGCAACTGGGTTTGAAGTCTATAGCTATCACAGAGCACATAACACTTGCCCTTTAGGGGTGAGATATTGATCAAGTGAGGGTCTAGTGGGATCCTAGGGATGGTACTTCATCTACTTGGGAGGATGTAACTATGATGATGGAGTTATATCCCTGTTTGTTTGCAGGCTTCCAGGAGCAAGCTTGAATCTAGGGGGGAGGATGTAATACCCCTTCTTTTTCTTTTTGTTTTAGACAGTGTGCTACGTTGCTTTTCTTTATTTTCTGGTTACTCTTAGACTTTCATATACTTTGATACTTGTTTATTATTTTATCACTATTTATACAACAATGTGGATTATATGTTGTGATGTGATGTTACACTATTTGATGTTATCATTTGACATGCCTTTGATTAGTATAATGATTATTTGGAATAACATGGTTATTGCACATGAGTGGATTATATATGTTAGAATTTCCAGTTTCATGATAGTGTATTGGTGAAGGGGATGGAATTGCATCACTTGCTTCTGAGCACCCTGGGATTCCACGATTTCCTCTTCACAATGTGTTCTATTATGATGTTTATATACATGTCCTATTTATGTCATTTTTATAGGTTTGCAGGTACAGGACATCGACTCCACCTGGCTTCACAAGTTTGAGTGTGTCCACAACCCAAAGGTTATGTTGACTGGGAGATAGGAGCTAGGATTCTTGTGTGAAGACTTTACCCTAGTCTTAGTGTGTCATGAGGTCTAGTCGATTTTTTTGTTAAAAGTTCTTTATTATTGCTTTAATTTATTATGTTAAAATGCTTAAAAAGGGAATTTAATGAATTTAATTATTTAAAGTTGATTATTAAATTAATCTTATTTTAATGTTCGAAGTGGTCAATTAATTAATTAATAAATTTATTTTAATTGGTAAATAGTATAATCTTAGGATTATATTATTTATTAATTAATTAAACTAGATTAATTAAGTTAAATTTGAAAGGGAAAATATTTTGTAATTATTAAATGTTTTTAATTTTAAATTTCTAGAGGATTTTATGCAAATTGGTTGTTAAAGATATTTGTGAGTTTTGATATGTGTTAGAAGAATTAATGAAGTTTTTGGAAGTTTATTCACGGGAAGAAGATTATGGATTTAATGGAAGAAGTGAGAAGCTTCTTCACGACAGAAGCACAGGGATATTTGGTGTGTTGGGAAAAGATTAAAAAAGAGTCTTTCTGGGATTTGGCATGTGTTATGGATTTTTTTTGAAGAAACTGTTGTTGTGTTTGAGAAATTGTATTGTTCTGAAGGAAGCTATTGTCCTTCTAGGAAAAATACTTGGATCTGTGGAGGAGGTGCTACTTCAAATTTAAAAATTCACAGGCATTAGACTATAGGTTCATTCTTTAATTTTTGTTTAGTTTATATTGAAAACATTTTATCTTAGATATTCTCTGTAAAAGATTGTCTGTGCAAACTTTTATGTTTGAGCTTTGGTTTAAAAATTGTTATTGTCGTAGATAAAATCCTCTAAAGAATAAATTTCTTTTTAGATTGAAATTCTCTATGGAAACTATAGCAAAATTGTTAATGGGGATTATTGTGAATTTAGATGAACCTAGAAGGAAACACTTAGGGATCTACAAAGAAAATTTTAGTTGGAAAGGAATTTAGTTTTTCATAGAAAATTCTCCTGTAGGTTGAAATCTTCTTGGGAAAATTCTTGTGAAATTATTTGTATGAAATTTTTATTATTTTTCTCTTTAACATTCATTTATGGGTATTTTCAAAAGAGACCATTGTGTTTGATTTGGAAATTTTACCTATAGGGAAACGTTCTCTATATTTTGGCTAATGATTTTTTTTTCAAAAAAAAATTCTTGTAGAACTCTTTCTAGAAAATTATTTCCCAATTTTAGTATTTGATTGATCAGATTTATATTAATATATATATATAATGTATACTATTTGAAAAAAAAATGTTAAAATTCCTTGTAATTTATTTTAATCACCATACAATTTTTTTTTTAATTGCTAGAAATGTCTTTATGTATATATTTTTTTATGAGTATTGAATTTAGGTGGGGGGGTTTAGTCCCCCACCATACCCAATCCTTGGGGGAAGCACTGCCAATGGCAACGCCCCCCACATTTAAGTGGAGGGAGTGTTGCCAAAGGCAGTGCAGCCCCCAACAAGCTTGGGTCTGTCGACTGTACTATGTACAGTCTGGCACCCAATGTAAATCTGTCGCGTGTGTAAAATGTTTATGATTTTTATGTATTAAGTGTTGATTAAAATATATAATAAATATATTATATATATATATATATTTAGTATATGTTTATTATATAAATATATATATGTATATGGGTGCTGCCACAATAATGGGTTACACTTTTTGGGACATCCTGATTTTTGCTAAAATCACATATTTTTAGAAAATATAATGATTCAAGCCTTAAAAAGGTTCCATTTTTAGGGTTTTAATTGAAGAGGGTTTGATCAAACCAACTTATATCAAACCCCCTTGGATAGAAAGCCGCTAGTTTTAAACCATACCTATAATGGAGTCTCCTCTACACCTATCAAAATGCTGATAAAAAACCACTTTTGATTTACCTTTTAGGGGATCAAATTAATTTATTTAAAATTATATTTTTGTAAACATGTAGTCCTTATTATAAGCTTCCCAAAAAGTATAATTTTAAATATATTTAATTTTATTATTATATTTATTTTTTATTTCTTGTGAATGTAGGTTTTTCAATGAACATCGAGGTCTTTATTTCACACATATGGAAAAATAGGAAAATAGAGAAAAAAAATTCTTAAAAATCCATGTACACTAGCTATTGATGTCCTTATTCCAACAAAAAAAGAATAATTTAATTCAAATGAATACAAAAAAAGTTATGTAGCTAAAAGTATAATATATCCAAATTATAATTACTCTGAATTAGAAAATTATGAAAAAATATCCATCCCCTAGATAATGGTGTGAAAACACTATATTTAAAAAATTAGAATTGTATGCTTTTTATAAAAAAAGTTATGCAGTCGAAATTAAGCATCAGTTTTTGAAAATGATGTTTAGTAAAAAAAAAAAAGTTAATAAAAACTACATAAAATAATTCACAATTTATTTTTTAATTTTTTAAAAAAATATAATTAGATTCTCAACACAAAATATCACAAATCAGTAGTTTTCTTCATCTTCAAATTCTTAATGGTTTAGCTTTTATAGGTGTACGAAAGTGAAGATCTGGTGAAAAACGTTGATTTCAATGTCAAGTTTGGCCAGAAAGTGTAACCCATTATTGTGGGATCAGCCATACATATATATAGATAATAATGTGGATTATTTGAATATATTTTGAAATATATTTAATGTATATATATATTTAAATATATAATTAATGATTTTATTTAAAATTGGTGCATGCATATATATGCACAAGTAGAAGAATAGTAGATGTATTATTTCTATGAAATTATTATTCTTTTAAAAGTAATCGAGAAAATTGAATTAGTGATAACTTATAGTTTCCCTTCTTTGATTGTTAAGGGTTTTTATTTTGTTAAATTTATTGGGCAATTATTTTTACTGTAAATTCACTATAGAGTGGAAATTGGAATTAATATATGTCTGAAAGTAGTTTATTTCCTATCTGATTGCCTTTGCATGTTATTTCCTCTATTTACTTATTTGGGGAAATTGGTTTAGAAATTTTTAAGTCTTCCAGTCATAATATGGATTTCGGGGTTGTGAATTATTTTTGTGTCAACCCATATTGTTACCCTTGGTTAGTGCATTTTCCATTATCAGTGATTACCCAGTTTCCACGAATGGGAAAGTGTTGCCCTAATGTCTTGAGTGGGATTAGTATATTTGTAGTAGCACTAGTTTTCCTTGGGTAGTGGAATTGTTCCATGAGGTTGTCTTAAGGGAGTGGCCTACAACGAGAGCTGGCACACAAACTGGTGCTAGGATAACTCGTTGTGAGTTAGTTAATCCAGTGATAATGTAATTAATTTGTTAGGGGATTGGGTAGAATTCAACACTTAATTAAGATTAATGTGCCTTGCTCATGGACCCTTGTGCTAGTTTAGACTTGGCATGAGACGAGAAGGCTTGGAATGACACGATCGATATCTTGTCTTCACGAAAGATAGTCGATTCCGCTTTGGATTGCATGTGGGTCTGGGAGTCGTGAGAGGCTACCAAGATATCCCAAGATGGGGGTTAGGGCCTAGGAAGACTTACTAGGATATCCCATGCAACATTGTGATGACACTCCTCCTTAGTCAACTAGTTTTTAGTTCTATGATATAAACGATTGTGTAACACTAGAAGCAATGTGACCCTTATGATTGTAAGGTTCTTGTATTTAGCTAGTTTAGTATGTGTCAGCCTGTGTCTAGAGGTAGTAGGTTTGGTCTTGGATCCTTGTTACTATCTCCTAGCACGAGGGGTGGGCCTTCGGGTACCAATTGGTTGGGAGGAATGTGCACCCTACACCGTTGGGTCCCCTTTATCTTCAGACCATGATGGTGAGATTTCCACTCGAGAGCTCATGGATTCCAACTTGTTTATTTCATACTTTTTAATTGTTACAGATGGCTCTTGTATTTTATTACCCCTCAGTTGTATTCAAGGAGGTTTTGTGTATTATGTAACACATTTGTATGAACTACCTCATTCTGGGAATGAGTGATGTAAATCTGATTTGATGAGTAATGCTATTTTGGAACTTGATGTAGATCTTATCTTTATGATGTGATTTCATGTTTGGAATTTATGAACATTTATTACTTAAGTAGTTAATAGTATGTTATGTTATGGGTTTATAAGTAATATTAGTCTTGTAGCCTTAGAGGATGTTGGCGATAGATAGTGAACTTTCATGTTATATTATACTTTTAAATAACTAAAAAATTGTGTGCTTTCGTAGATTATTGCAACTTCCTCCAAGGTTGTGTGATGGGGCATTACAAATGATCTTTCACATTCTGGTAAGTGGCTCTTTGAAAATCTGAAAAAAAAACCTACTTTAGACGCTATTGGTAGGATTTTGAGTAATTCTGCCAACTCTCCACTTGGGGGGATTTTGGGTAATTCTACTAACTCTCCATCTGGTGGGATTTTGAGTGATTCTAATAACTCTAGTGAAAAGTTATGATAACCTTGAAAATCATCACCAAAATGTAACTTTGTGAAACTTTAAACTTAAAAAGACTTTGTAATCACCTCTTTGAGCTTGGTGACAAAAAAATTCATATCTCTCAACTAAAAACTTTGTTTTCCATGAAGTTTGAACAATAATAAATATGACCATCATAGAACAAAAATACGAAATCGATTTGGCTCCAAAGGCATGAACTCCAAATTTTTACATTACTTGCGAATCACTTATTAGAAACTTGAAACTTTAAAATATCTCAAACGGTGAGGTATTTTGGCATGACAATTGGCCTCATATGAAAAAATAAGGTTACAATCAATCCTATGAAAGGATTTCACACGAGCTATCATCGCTTTTTAGAATTAATTATTTTTGTGATTTAGCAGATTAAAGTGTTCGGGGGTGCACAGGGAGCTTAAAAATGGACTAGGTCAAAAACATGGCTAACACCTATTAAAATTATTTGTTGTAAATTATATTTAACTATCTCATTGATTAGTTCTCTATATCCAACAGCCAAACTATTTTAAATAAATATAAAATGGATGCAATTAAATATAGAATCAATATGTGAATATGTTGAAAATAATTATAAAATACGCGAATATGTTGAAAATAATTACATTTTATATACCACTTTTAATTAAAAAATTAAATAAATAAATTTGTCAAAAATTAATGATTCTTTTACATTAAAAAATAAATTTATAAATTCATTTAAATCAAATTTAATAACTATTTGTTTATTAAATCAATAACTAACTTATATATAAAATATTTAAATATATTATATATGTTTTAAATCAGTAGTTACAATAAAATATAATATTTATAAACTAATTATGTATAATTATATATTTTATTAATATCTCAGAATTTAAATATAATTAAAATATCATTACTTTCTATCAATAAAAGTCTATGTTTGAGTCTTCATTCCTCCGTAACTTTCCTAATAAAACATCTCTCAATATAGCTAGCTAGATTAAACATGCATTGTCATTGCTATTGAAATTCGCCTAACTTTAAGAAATTCAAAATAACAGATGGCTGTCTTGAATACCATAAAATATATTTTGATGTGGAGACGTGCAATTAATGTATAGCAACGCAGAAACAACAAAACAGAAGTCTGAGTGTTGATGACTCTTCGAATTTAAAGAGACTTAGGACTCTGATAGGATAGGCGGATTTGAAGTCGGCTCTTGGCTTCCTTGCTTTCGACGTAACTACCGAATGTATCCATCTATCTGGAAGAGTGGGAAATATCAATTTTGAGAGGTAAAGGTCTAATTGTTATGCGGAGAGGTATTTGCTTACATCCATAAGGAAACAGCTCGCTGTTTTAAATATAGTTAGGTAAATTTTGACTTAAACTTTCAATTAGTATTATAGCGGTGCTAGGAATGTTGATAACGCTTAAAATTACAGAGATAATGCGGTTTTCGATTCAATTAATCAATAAATACAATCAAATATGTATCTGATTTGATGTCTAAACTAACGTTATTTTCAGATAAGTTGAAAATCATTTTTATCAAATCGATCAAAACTGGTACATGGACACATCAGTTATCTATTTGAAATCAAGTCATATGAGATCATAACGATTGAGAATGCAAAATTGAAACTTAAGATTAATAAAAAGTTTACAGTTTACTGTTTATTAGTATTCGATTTTTTAAATTTGATTGTGTATTATTGATGGGATCATATTATATGATCTATTATCCATTATCATAATGAAGAGAGGATTCATACTTCATGATCCATCATCACCAAATAAGAAGATAAAATTGATAATTCATAATTTTAAAATATGATCTAAAACATTGATGGTTCCTACATCATAATTGTTGATCATAAAATATGATTAAAATTTTTGATAGAAAAATATTCTCTTTAGAACCTTGAAGAAAAATATATTTACAGAATCAAATCTACAAACTTCCAAAAAAAAATTTGAATACCCCACAATTATCATAAGATACACGGCTTCTATTCTGATTTCTTACATACTAATAATTGATTGTGACGAATGATCCAAAATCTTGGAAAAAATACTTACAGAGTAGCATTCAAACTAGATTTTCAAAGATGTTTGAATGCTCACAGGCGGCTGTCGTAAGATACACGGCTTCGAAAGCCGGGTCCATGCTTCCTGCGTAATTGGCGGAGAGATCTCTATATAAACGATAAATCCCCCCTCATATACCCAACGCATCCATTTTCATTCAATCGAGACGGTATAATGGCAATAGTATCAGATCTTGTGCTTGTTCTCGTGGCTGGACTGTTCATATCTCTATATATGCAAGGTAAGTTGTATTGGTAACATAATGCCTGATGTAGTTAGTTGCTAGAAGGTAAGTTGAATACTATATACTTCTCCAAGGCTTAATATGTGTGTGTGTGTGTGCCGCAGAGGTGGGAGCAGCTAAGTTTGATATACGGAACCAGTGCGGGTACACAGTTTGGGCGGCAGGATTACCCGGAGGCGGGCAGCAGCTGGACCAGGGTCAGACATGGACGGTCAATGTGCCGGCCGGGACAGCGTCGGGACGATTCTGGGGCCGAACCGGCTGCTCTTTCGATGCGAGCGGGCGAGGAACCTGTCAAACTGGAGACTGCAACGGCCTACTGAGCTGCCAAGTCTCCGGAGCCGTTCCCACCACGCTGGCCGAGTACACCCTCAGCGCCCAGGACACCTACGATATCTCACTGGTGGACGGCTTCAACGTTCCTCTTTCTATCAATCCTACAAACGGACAGTGTGTCGCCCCTGCCTGCAAAAGCGACGTGACTGCTGTGTGCCCTGCTGAATTGAAGGTTGATGGAGGATGCAAGAGTGCCTGCAATGTCTTTAACACCGACCAGTATTGTTGCACAGGCGCCTATCTTACTAACTGCTCTCCCACAAACTACTCGATGATCTTCAAGAATCAGTGCCCTCAGGCCTACAGTTATGCCAAGGACGATCCTACCAGCACTTTCACTTGCCCCACTGGCACCGACTACACTATTGTTTTCTGTCCCTAGATATATAGGATTATGCTCATTATTAAACTCTAAATAATCGGGTATGAGCTAAGCACCCCGTCTTTTAGATATCTGGTATATGGCACCATCATTTGGTGGAGAACTGATATAAATAAACCGTTTAGCCCCCCCTCCCTCCCAGCCTACGCTGATATATATGTGGAATAATATACCATTAAGTATTGTCATCTTGTATTTGCACTGTTGGTGCAACTGCATAGGTGGTTGTGAGGCATATGTGGCTATTTCAATTCTCACAGCTCATTATCAATAAAAAATTGCTGTCGGCTCACCGATAACGTGAAAAGGGTGACTCATATGGAATATAATTGATTAAGAAGAAACGTTTGTGCAAATAGTAATAGTATTTTGTAATTTTTATGCTCAAAAACTTCAAATATATTTATGAAAAGTCAAGAGATATTTATTAGTTTTGAATTATAGTGAATAAGAATTATTAAAGTGTTGAAATATACAAAAATAATGTAAACTAAAACACAATCAATATAAAAAACTAGTAAAAACTAAAAATTCCTAACATAATTAAAATAATGTAAATATTAAATTATGAAGTAAACATTTTAAAGATAAATATTAAGAATGATATTCATATAGAAAAATAAAATAACTTGTCACTAAAAAATAAATGTAATTTTTATTTTCTATTTGTAAAATTTGAGAGTTTTCTTTTATTTACATAAGAGGTATTTATAGTCTTAGTTTTAATATATGTGAGTTTTAAAATGTTTTTGTTAATACGTTGTCATTACATTCCACCACTTATTACCATTGCAGTTATGCCTCTAAGAACAATTAATATTTTATAATAAACACATTTTTAATGTTAATAAATATAATATATATTTTAAATTATGATATTGCTATGAGGATATAATTATTTTTGTATGATATATTTTAAATACATCTGTATAGAAAACATCAAAATATTTCTATTTACAACCATTTTTTTTTAATTTTACTTTTCATTAAAACTATTTTATTCTATATATATGAACAAATAAATTTGATTATATATATATATATATATATATATATATATATATATATATATATAACCTAATGAATGTCTCTTATATATTCATATTATATATTATTTGATTAATTAAATTATTAGTCACTCTCTAAAAATAGTAGTAATAAATACCAACTAAATTATGCTAATTATTAATGTCTCATTATCATTTTCTAGTCATACTTAAAAATAAATCATCAAGATAAGGAATACATAAAAATTATATTAGAGATTGTTGAAGGAATGGATTTAACATAAAAAAAACTCTATGATTTTCCAAAAAATATATTGTCTCATTTTAAAAACTTAATAAATACTTGAAATGAAAAAAAAGAAATTTGGATTTCCTTGAAATAAATATCTTTTTCTTGATATTCATTTTATTTTATGTTAAAACTATTATATGGATGCATATTTTTCTTTTCTTATTTAAAAATTATTTTATTTATTTATTTTATGAGTTGTTTTTTGATAATATATTTATGTGTGCAATTTTTAATCTTAATTTTGAAAAATCAATCATTTATTATTTTAATATTTTTTATGTTTTAATTTATTTTAAAAGGGTAGTGAACATTATATATTTTTACGTTACTTTTTAATGTTTCAATTGTAAATATTAATATAAATTTTTTTTTTTTTTTCTTAATATTTAAAAATTAAATGACATTTTTAAATAGTTCTTAATAAATGTTATTTCACATTATCTATCATGTCATTTCTCATCCTTCTGTTGGATTGTGGAGTATGATAAATTTTGATGCAAAAATTATGACATAATCAAAGTCTAGACATCTTATTATACTAATATTATTTCATAGTAATGGAATTAAATACCTCTCCTCCTACTAAAGGTTATACCATTTATTTTAATTATATGATTATTTATAAGAAAAAAAAATTATTTAAACTAATAAAAATATTGATGAAACTATCTTTTTGAAAGCAAGTAAAACTATATTCTTAAGGAGAATACATGATCATTATCATATATCATCCTATATTTTATCACATTAAATTAAACACTAAGAATTATATCTCCTTTTTGTTAAGCTTGTGCTTAGAAAACTAAAGAACAGACCCGATGATTTTAGAAAAAACTATTCATTTATTTCGCAACCTTTACCTTGTATGGATGATAGGGAAATCACTCAACCTTATACAAGATAATATCCTAGAGAGAATCAAATAATTATTGTATGAGATGGTGTACATGCACTCCAAATTTTTTGGAATCAATCTACACCTTATACTATATTTTTACAAATGATTTCCTAAATTTTAAAGGATTCAAAATGGTCGGTTACTAGTTGAACACATCTCTATGCAAGGAGTATGTATTTTCTGCATTTTTTTTAGTACAAATGAGAATAATAATATGTATGCATTTTTTGGTACAAACGAAATATCTTTTTGTATACATTTTATAATTTCATGATAAATTATTTTGTATGTATATTTTTTAGTTTTCAAATAAATTATTAGTGTGTATTTTATGGATAAAAAAGGGAACAACTATGTTTATGTATTTTGTGAGTGGAAAGGAAATAATTGTCCACACATCCGATTTGTGGGAACAAAAGAAGAGGATCATTGTATGCATTGTGTGTCTATAAGAAGAAGAATAAGAAGAAGAATTCCCCACATGTGTTTGTCTAAGTTCATAAAAGATATTGAGGAGGGGAGCTGAGGTGTTCTTAAGGTTTTGAGTAATAGTAGATGAAATGATATATATGAACTAAATGCTTGTTTTTTTCTCATTTGAAATGGTTGTGTGTATCAAAAGAAATTATTTGAAAAAAAAGTTCCATTTAAAATGGAAGATATGTAGGAAGCCTTTTAATAGATTTAAAGAGAATATTATGTGTCTTATCAAGTCTTGAAACTTAAGCTATAAGATTATGGTTGATATTTTAATTTTAATTTTAGGGGCCAATGCATTTTAGGTGGGTAAGGAAGATGAATCTCTAGTTTTGGGTGTATATTTACTAGTTGAAATTATTCTCATTATTTGTAAGATTTACAATGGGTAATTTGGCATTCTTACATGTGTTAGCAAGTTGAAGAGTATGGTTGTATTCTTGGAGAAATTATAAGAATTTTTTCAAAGACTTGTGATTTCATTGTGTTTGATGGATATTTTAATTAGTGGCATCTATTGGAGATGGTTTCCATTTTATTCTGGTTGTATCCATCAACACTTCTTTATTTATTGGATTGATTGAAGGAAAAATAATCCAATTCCTCAACATTTATTTATCCCCACTTTAATGTATATGGATTTTGTTGTGAGTTGAAAGTGTGTGTTTTATGGTGAATATTTTCCAATCCATATGTGTTTTGATGTAAGTGTGATTGTTTATCATGTACTCATTTACAAGTCTAGAGTGGTAGAGCTCCACGATCGACATGGTTGAGTGGTGTTGATCATTTTTAGGGTGTACAAATTGGGATCATGGTGACACATTTTGAAGACAAGTTTGGGATCTCACTTCATATTCTTTGGTTATTTCTTTAGCAATTTATTTTCTTGAGTTATTTTTTATTGAACTAATGTATCATCATCATACACTAAAAAAATGCATCCATGTAATTTTAGGATGGAGAAATGATTTTCTTGCCTTATTTATGAAATGATATAAATGCATATTCACAAGAAATATTTTAGTGAATGCTATGCATATTCATATTTTTATGGAAAAAATATACACGTTGAAATTTTATTTTGTATCGTTTACTTGTAGCATTGTTACGTTGATTTGAAACTATAGGTTTTATCATTTTAATTATTAATTATTATTTATTTTGATTTTTTAAACACTTAGAAATTCACTTGCATCCTTTTTTATTACATAGTAAAAGTCTAGAAATGTTAATATTTAAGAAATTTTATTATCATTTTAGTGCAAATTATAAACGTGTGACTATAATGAGGGTTTGAAGTTCATTAATTTTTTAGATATTTTTAATGTGATCTGTTATTTTATAGAATATTTTATCATTTATATGTGTTTTCTTATGATTTTGAGAATGTTTTATGAAACCTAGTCATTTTTGTTTTCTATTATTGTGATCTTGAATCTAAGGCAGTTCAAAAATTGAAGGTTGATTGCAGGTTGGAAAAAATTGGGTGTTATGAAACTTGCAACCCACATACTATTGTAAAACCCTCTACACATAAAACCCAAATGGTTAGTCACCCCTCAGGTCAATTTGATTAGTTTTATGTATCCCCCACCTTAAAATCCTCCCCAATCTCTGCACCCTTGACCTTAGAATAAGCATAATGCAATCACTCACAACCCACTATGTTTTCCAACCTACAATTATTTTGCATGCATTTCTTTTTCCATCGTATGGGGAAATTAAAACATAATTTTTACTCTAAGTAAAATTTGTGGTAAATTTTGAAAGTTCCTTTCATTATATCCATACTCTCTAATAGGGATAACTTTAAGAAACCCCCCCGTCGGCGAAGGTGTAAAATCCTGGCAAATCTCTCCTTTTATTTGAAAAAATATATTAATTTTCTTGGCGAATCTTATGCACAGTATTAAATTTTTTGTAAAATCCTAGCGAATCTTAATAAATAATTGGTAAAAATAATAATCATAGTGGTGAATCCTAGTGAATCTTGGCGCGCTCCTATCACAATATAGGCGGGGTCAAGGGCCAAATCTTCCCCCATTCCTAACAAAATTCAATACCATCGGCCTAACAATGCTTCATCGACGGAACTCCCATCACAATCCTATGGTGCATCAGGAGAACTATGGGCATCGGGGAAACATTATCTGGCATCCCACTAATAGAATGAAGGACGGCTGCAAGTTCATTCCGCACCCTAATACACATGTGCCTTTTAAAGGCTTGTTGAGGCTTAAAATTTTTTTTGGGCCACACGATTAGATTTAATGGCCCAAAAACAATTTCAGGCCTCAACAAACCTTTTAAAAGGCACATGTGTATTAGGGCGTAGAATCAACCTACAACCGTTCGATTAAAAAACTAATCTATGGAAATAGATAAAAGAAAATATTCCTCAAATTAAATAGTAATTTATTATTAGTGGCGATATTGCCCCAAAATTAATCAAAGGAATATAATATTATTGGCGAATATAATTATTTTTTTTAGTAACTATATAAAATACTGCTGAATCATTTTTGATGACGCATCATTTACATGGCGAATTGATTGAGACAAAATTATTTTTTCGTAAAAACCTGGTGATTTAGTCTTCATTTCAGCTTGTACTATTATCCATTTTTGGAGCTCCTGATTTCTATTATAAGCCAATTGGAAAATATTTGCCACTAAAGTTTTCCCTGCTCTCTAAAAAATAAGGTTTTCATTACAACAATTGCAAGTTGGAAAACATTGGGTGTTATGAAACCTACAACCCACATGCTATTTTAAAACCCTCTACAAGTAACAACCCAATTGGTTAGTCACCCCTTAGGTTAATGTGGCTAGTTTTATGTATCCCCCACCTACAAATATCCCCTTACTCTTGGCAACTTAGATTTGAATATATAAAATGAAATAACTCAAAACCTATTGTGTTTTCCAACCCACAATTATTTTGAGCATTTTTTTCTCAATCATATTTTTAGCAGATGTGGGTTACATAAAACTATCCAAATTCACCTAAGGGGTCAGTAACCAATGGGGTTGTTCCATGTACATGGTTTCACAGGAGTATGTGCGTGGACAACTTCTTGACACTTAGTCCAACATGTAGATTCTGAAAATACTATGAATGTAATTGAAACCTTACAAATCAAACCTTAAACAAAAATAAACTATTTTTGGTTGATTCAATATTTATCTTACATGTAGAGGGTTTTACAATAGTATGTGGGTTGTAGGTTTCATCACAACATGTGTTTTCTAGCATGCAATTATAATAATGAAAATCTTTTCTTAATTAAAGAGTATGAATGTAATGAATGGAACCTTAAAAATTAACCTCCTTTTCTTTTGATGATAAAATATTCTTATCTTTTAATTACTTTTCTAAGTGGTTTAGTTTTAGTCTTCCATTGTTTTGATATATTTTCAATAGTTCCAAGTATTTCAAATATAATTACAAGTTGGAAAACATGGTAATGAAAGGAACTTTCAAAATTTATGATAGTATGTTTTCTTACACTGCAAATATTAAATCTTTAAGAAAGGAGAATGCTTTAATGTTCCATACTTTTCATAAATATTATTTAATCCACAAATTCAAGTGTACCATATATTTCTATGCATATGTATCTTAAGATAATTAAATAATAATCTATCAATTGATTGATGAACCTAGAAAAAAAAGTTAAATATAGATGTGCATCTAGCTCTAATAAATATGTCATGCCCAAAAATTTTGGATATAAAACTCAACAATTTTTATTTTTCTTTTGTATAATAATTAAGCTAGTAAACACTCTAAGGGCTTGAGATGAGAACTACCATGGATATGAGTTGCATACCTCCATAAATCGCTCTAAATTAAGTGTAAAAACCATCTATGCAATTTATAAATCACTCAAAATGATAGCATTCTTACTTAGTCTCAATTATATTGTAATCGTAATATCATTATTCTTTTAAAATAAACCAATAACCAAATTTAGTAGTCTTAAGAGCAACATCATTATTATTAAATCAAGAAACCAAAAATAAATTTATTATTGAACCATATTTTTAACACTAATAATAATATTATTATTTTTGAACATTAATTCTCAATAAAAGTGTCATTAATAGACCCACAATTAATCATCATCATTATTATTATTATTATTACCTTGTAAACTAAATAATACTAATATAATTATTATCACCATTTGTCTATTGATAATAGTGTTATCCTCTTTATTGATAATATCAAATTTTATTTTTTTTAGCATCAAATTTTATATATATTTCATATTTATTTATGCCTAAAGTCTTGTTAATAATATTATTACTCAAATGATAAGTATTTCTTAAAGATAATAGTATTGTGGCATAATCCAATATTTATTTACTATATTAACTACTATTCGGTTAAATTCTCCTTTCTATTGTTAACTTCGTAATATTCACCCTTTCTCAAAGTAAAATTTACCATATTAACATTACTTGTAAATTTAATACTTTTATAAATCCCATCAATACCATTGACTACACAATTAACTTACCAGAGACATCAATTTTAATTTACCTTTAAAAATTAATATTTTTATAATCATTTTTTTTTTAATTATAACTCTCCACCATTACTACCGATACTAAGATCAATAATGGTAACTACAAAGATAATAATAGTAAATTGGGGTTAATTCTATAATAGTAATTCAAATTGTGTTTTTGCCAAGTATTAATTTTAACCTCAAGGATATTATTATGAAGTTAAATAATTGTAATATGTAACATTAATACAAATGTTCCTCTTTTCATTGTCTCCTTTGATGAAAATATTGTTATTGAATAGGAAATAACAAGATTATTGTTATAAAAAAAATAATACTATTATTATAAATTAACTATTTTCACGATACTAATATTAGTATTATAATTGCTATCACTGTTTGATTTAATGATTATAAATATAAATGCTTAAATCATTAATGAAGTAAGTCTTATATTGCATTAACCCTAACGCTAAATTGATGTTATAGTAAATATTGTTATTACATTTTACCAGTAATGTCATAAACTTATATATCTAATAATTCATAAAAATATTAATGATTTCAACCAAAGACTGCTAGTAGTTACTTGGAAGCTATTACAAATATCTAATCCGTCAAAACCAAGAATTTATTATATCCTTTGTAGAGAAAGTTTTTTTTTTTTTTTTTACTGAATTTGGTGAACCGTTAATAAAAATGCATAGGTAACAATTAAAATACGAATTCCTCCAATTACACAGCAGAAATCATTACTTAAATTTATTATTATTAGTTGTTGGTTAAGTAAATTTGAATATTTATTGATGTAATGAGTACCAAAATTAATATCCTTAACCCTCTCATCAGTTGTTTTATTTATTATTATTATTATTATTATTATTATTATTTTAACAGATAACTCTTACATTTCATGACCCAATTCTGGTTTACTAGCAGGTATATGGCGAATGAGGAAGTTTATTTATTTATTTTATTGGCTGCAATCCAGTGACCTGAAATTTGTTGCTGCTCTGTAAACACTAGGCTCACCCAGCTACAAGAACAGGCTATCGTGTACGCTTGGGAATGCATTTATCCTTGGTAGTTAGGAAATGACAACATAAACATTTCCGTAACAACTTAAAACAATTTAATTATTATCTTGCTCGTCCTTCAAACTCCTGCATCCTAAAGAGGCCTATCATAACTTTCATTTAGGATGCTCAGACATTATCTTTGTTGTAATTAATTTTTACCATCTGTAACCACCTACCCCATTAAATGCAGAGTCTAGAGAATTCGATGCAGGAAGAGTCTAGAAAGATGACTGTCGGTGATACAAGTCTAGGAAGAAATGTGAAGAAAACAACTTCCAGAGATTTCTATATTCTTCTAAATCCTCTATATAAGGAAGCAGATGTAATTCATTTCTGGCATGCAATGAGAATGGTTTTATGTGCAGCAGCACATTTATATTTTCTATGTGTTTATTTCTGAATTAATGTGTTTGTGTTTAATTTTTGTGTTTGTCCATGTCCATCCACCCTATCAGATTGGTATCAGAGCAGAAACGATCCAGGGAAAAATTCCAGATTGCATAAGAGATTCTAAGAAGGAAGTTGCCAGCTCAAGCCCTCACAGAGAGAAGTTGCTGTCAAGAAAGATGGAATGAATTAGGAGGAATTCAAGTTGCAGCCGCCAATGAAAGTCAATGGAGGAGCCCAGCCAGAAATTATATCGCTGCTAATGAAAGGAGGAACGTCGTAGGAGGAGTACGCTGATTTGAAGAAGCAAAAGAGTGGAAAGAGATCAAGTCGCCGTCAAAGGAGAAAGCACTAGGTGAAAAGGAAGTAAATCACTGTTTTGAATGTGTATGCAGGTGAAGATCGAGGTATTGTCGTTAGGAGAAACTATCACTGTCAAGGAGAACTGAGTCGTAGAAGTGTGTGAAGCCTTTAAGTAGATCGCTGACTGGCAAAAGGAATTTTTTTTAAAGACCGTAGTCTAAAATTTTTGTGCACACTGGCAAAAATGAAGTGTTTGGAGATTACAGTGAATATAGTGAATAAGACTAACTTTTGCATGGCAAGGAGGTAACTGATTAATTGTTATTGTTATCAAGATTTGAGAGCATATTGTTATTTTAGTTTGTGGTTGTATTCATCAAGTGTGTTGAGAAAGAAGTATCAAGTGAGTTTAATTTTTTTATATTTCAATGGGAAAAGCTGATAGAGTAAAGAAAGAGAAAACAAATAATTTAGAAGAAGAATTAATAAAGGTAAAGAAAGAAAATACAAGTTTAAAATATGAAAAGGATCTTTTAGAAAAAGAATTGAAAAAATTAAGAAAAGAAATGGAAACAGAAAATGGTAAACTTTTAAATGAAATTAGTGATTATATAGGGTCAATTGAAGAGCTAGAAGATAGGTTAGAGTTTGTGGAAGAAGTACTTAATTGGAAGGTGAAGGAATCGTGCAAACTAAACGAAAAGAATAAAGAGCTTGAAAAAATTTTAAAACTATATGATGAGATTAAGAAAAGGAATGAGGAAATGGTACAAAGAGTAAAATTGGTTGATGACTTAGAAGAAAAGATGAAGAAATTAGAAGAAGAGAATATTTTATACAAGAAAGAAATCACAAAATTAAATGAAAGTTTGAAGACAAAGAAATTGGTATGTGATGTCTCATGTGGTACAAATGATTTGTGTTCTCTATCTGATGGTATATGTGGTAAATGTGATTTTGAACATGTTAATGAGTCTAATGATCTTGTTAGTTGTGATAATTTTGATTCTACAAAAGCTAAAGAAAATGTTGGTCTAAAAATTATGAAAAGAATGGGTTATAAAGGTGAAGGTTTGGGAAAAAATGAACAAGGAATAAAAGATCCAATTGAACCAACAATGAGGCAAAGGTATAAAGGTCTTGGGTATGGCATAGTTAGAGGAAAGAATGATACAGATGTTTCAAGTACAAGCAAATCATATCAAGGAAGGAAAAATATTCAATGTTTGCATTGTAATAGGAAAGGTCATATGAAAGACAAATGTTGGGACTTACACCCTTGTAGTGTGTGTGGTTTGAAAAATCATTGTGAAAAGTTATGTTGGAACAAAGACTTAATGACAAGTTGTATGCATATGGATTATGGATGGGTTTATGGATCTAGTTGGCAGAAAATTACAGGTATGATCAAGAATTTATTCAAGTATAAAAGTTCGCATGTAAAAGATGATGGAAATCATGGCAAGTTTGAAGGCATAATAAATACTTTTGGCAAGATATCTATAGATGGCAAGTTTTTAGGAAGTTGCAGATTGTAGGTTTGAGAGACTGTCGTAGCAGTTGGACAAAGATAAAGGCATCATCAATTATGAAGATCATTAAGATGGAAAAGAAAGAATGATATCAATGAATGGCAAAAGAAAAGAAAAGGAATTGGAGAATGTTGCAACATTCATAATAAGACAAGACAATGATAGTAGAATTAAGAGTTGTTTGAAGCCATGAAGAAAATAATTTGAGGAAGTCCGAAGACTATGTTAGAGACAAAGGAAAAGAATTAGCAAACAATAATGACACAATTAGTGACTGTAAATGGGTACCTAACAAGGCTTTAGGCCAGGACCCATCTGTACTAGATCATGGCATGATTATTTAGAACAATTGGTTTGTGGTAGAAATTAAGGGGGAAAATGTTGGAGTTAATTTCTACCATCTGCAACCACCTACCCCATTAAATGCAGATTCTAGAGAATTCGATGCAGGAAGAGTCTAGAAAGATGACTGTCGGTGATAGAAGTCTCGGAAGAAACGTGAAGAAAACAACTTCCAGAGATTTCTATATTCTTCTGAATCCTCTATATAAGGAAGCAGATGTAAGTCATTTCTAGCATGCAATGAGAATGGTTTTATGTGCAGCAGCACATTTATATTTTCTGTGTGTTTATTTCTGAATTAATGTGTTTGTGTTTAATTTCTATGTTTTCCCATGTCCATCCACCCTATCAATCTTCCCACCCCATCTCCCTATTGAAATCTCTACCACAAGAAGCTATTACTTGGGTGCATAAAAAATTAATGCGAAAGAAATCTCCATGATCTACCATGCAATTGCAATTGAAACATATTTGAATGAGGTATGCAAGGTGATGGCGCTAAGCTATAGGGGAATGAGTAGTGTACATGGCTTGCTATAAAGACAATGCTGGTATCATTTCCATCACTTCAATTTTGATAATATCATGTTTCCTATTCTTGACAGTACCATTACTTCACCCATAGTTTTAAGAAATTTGTAGGAGGAAATTATCTAGCGTACATCATTTCAAGCTGACTTTCTTGGAAGCCACCTCTTCATCGAGCGCAACCTCCCCTATATGGCTGTAGAGGTGCAATGCATCAATTCCAAAACTTTCCACACAACCAAGAGCTATTACTTGCAAAGCACCATGTTTTTCGTTTGGAGCCATTGATCCAATAGGCACCCAATTAACTCCTATCCATGCCCCAAAGTTCTAAATCGATAGGGATTTGCTTGGGTTGAGAGGGTTAACAATGCTAAACAGAGGACAATGGTTCCATTCTAAATGAGATCTAGAGATATGACAGCAAAAATGATACATGGTAAAGTATTTTAGAACCATGTTAGCACTGCAGATATATGGGATCTAACTAACTATAGACTCATCATGTTAAATCTAATTTTTGTAGACTACATGATATAGTCACCTCTCTTCCTAACAAAATTTTATTTCTTAGTTAATCACTGCAGCACTGAATATAGCTTCTTCTATTAAGTAAGAAACACACTATCACAACAACTCATATTACACCATAAATACAGATTGAAATAGACTTTTCATTCTTTTATTATATTTCCTATTGTTCTCCCTTTTAGCATCCTACAGTCACTAAAAAAGTAACAATGCATTTTCCTAATACCGCAAGATACAACATATATTCATTCAATTGTATAAGAAACTTTACAGTAATTTCATCAACATATACCCATTCTCTGTTGGTTGCATCAGGCCATAAAAACATGAAAAAAAAACACTACACATTCTTTTTTTTGTTATATACACCAAAATAAATGAACAAAATGCTAGATTTTCATATTATAAACAAATTTAAGGGAATACAATGAAGGACACATAACTAATTTAACCTTGCTCTCCACCATACCGTAATGGTGTCATGGAGCCTCGTGGGCTCTAGCCATACCCCCGAGAAAGGAATGATTTTGGCCCCAAGATGATGTAATGGGGCCTTCTAAAATCTTACAAAGGAAACCATAACTTAGAATTACATACATGCAGGTTTTCTACCTGCCATTTTCAACATTGGATTATACAACATGCAAACATCTTACCACACCATTTAAACAAGGAAAAATAGGAGTAGAGAAAAAGACTTATCTCTTTACTTGAGGTGCTGAAATTTAACTCTTTTATTCTTCTCTCCTCTCCACACTCTTCCTACCACCTTCACCAAATTTCTCCAAAAGGAGAAGTGGGTAACACCCCACTATTCCTTCCTCTCTAGCTATATAGAAGTCTCAAAAATTGTAACCCTTGGATAGGGGATGTGAGTGTACCTCCCTCATAAATAAGGGTTTTTTCCCTATTTAAGAGTGTTACATGCACTTGGACGACCCCCCAATCTATTCACCCCATCCTTTCCTCAAAATTCGTCACTCATTATTATGAGGGCTTTTTTGGAGTCAAATCATGTCCTTGGGACCCTATTGTATGC
Source organism: Sequoiadendron giganteum (assembly GCA_007115665.2). NCBI lineage: Eukaryota > Viridiplantae > Streptophyta > Pinopsida > Cupressales > Cupressaceae > Sequoiadendron > Sequoiadendron giganteum. Next base: position 146,179,547 of record CM021108.1, read on the forward strand.
CCACTTGACCCCTACCACCATGGTATATAGCCTAGGGGGTTTATTTATGTATCCCAACCCAAGAAATTGACCAAAAACCTTATTTAAAGACCCACTTAAGGTTCCATCCGAATTTCACACTTGGATAAATGGGTTTCTAAACCTTAATCCCCAACTTAGATCTCACATGTCACATAATTAAATACCCTTTCAACCCAAAAGAATAAACATAATAAATATATTTCCTTCTAAACTCCAAAATAAGGAATCGAATACATAACCACAAGAGGATATCTTTAAATGTGGTCTCACTAGTTCACCCTTCTCATATTGGCACCCTTTCTTTCCTGCACATTACCCATAAAATCATAAGCAACAATCATAAATCACATTAGTTTGGTAGTTGAAATAAGATTTAATTTTACAACAATTTTGTTAAATACCAATTCATATTCATAGTTATCAAGTGCCTAATACCTTCATGGTGATGATACTACAACATATCAAAATGAAATACAAGCACATTGTTATGAAATCACGCTATGCATTATTTGAAATATATCTAAGCATTTATTTAGGAGAATTATATAACAAAATTAAGATTGTATTACTCACGTGTGAAGTAGGGTCTTACAAAATAAAAAACTAAGATAGAGCTAAAATTATATCATACCTGAAGCAATCTATATAATAGTTGGCTTGTCAACTCAAATTTTAAGCTACACTATTTGGCACAATCATAGGTAAATGGCAGATGATCGGAAATCCACATTAAATAGAACTTAAAAAACATGGAGAATAGAAGAGATGAAAAAAATTCTAACCCTAACTATACTTTTTTTATGAAAGAAAGAATATTTAACTACAATTGCTCATATGGTAATGTGTATAATGCCAAAGATGCACAGAGATAACTACAAACAATAAACGAAGGGCAAAAAATGTATGTGCATGTGTATTTATATGTATATGTATATATATATGTGCAAATATATGTGCAAATATATGTATATGTATATGTATATGTATATGTATATGTATATATATATATATATATATATACATATATAATGTTGATCTACAATATTCTCTTCTGAGCATTTGACTCTTTCACTCTTCCTATATATTACTTTCATAAATATATAGTATTCTGCACATTGCATGTTTTCCTAATATATGATAATGCCCCATGCAATTTGTGTGGGCTTGCCCGGGCCTATTCACAATGATGGTGGAGTTTTTTGACCACATGGGTTGGTGGTGGCGGAGCTAGTTGCCTATCTCAACGAGTAAAAAATGGTAAAATCCTGCCATCCACCCCTGTTAGCTAGTAGATTGGATGATTTAATAAGTGTTGTGCTCTGCAATCTAGAGTGTCTCACCCCCCTCTTGTTGTTGAAAGTTGTTTTACACTATATTTTTTCCATTCCATAGTGTGGATGCTAAAATCTGTAAAATACTGCTAATAATATTGACATAAGGTTAGCATTGTTAGCAAATCACAACATCCCTATGAGATAATGAATCATGTCTAACATGCTAAACAAAACTATAAAAGACCAAATAGGAAAACTTGAAAGCATATTCAAACAGTATCCATATCTATCCCATAATGGGAGTGGTGCCTTTTGAAATGTGGAAAGAAAGCCCTTTCCCACCCCCTTGATAAGCAAGATGATGCCAAGATAATGAGCAAGATTAGTTCTCACATGTAGAGAGTAACCTTGCATGAAAAAGTGTTCTCAAATTGTGTTGTTGTGATGAGCAAGATTGATTCTCCAATGAAGAGAGTAACCTTGCAATGAGAATGTGTTGTTGTTTGAAGGAGAGAAGCCTTCCACTTATAGTTGAACTTGAAGAGAGGAGAGGCCAAATTGATGAATGTGGGATCATTCATGGGCCAATGATAGGATGACACTTGTCAAGATGTGAGAGGGTAAGGAATGTGCAAGTCTTGGCCAATGTGCCAATTCAAATTTGAAAATGGCTATAAATGCATGTGGTTGAGGGTTTTGGGGGGAATTATCTTTGTCCAAAAAAGTCAAAGATGAGAGTTATTGAGGGTATATTCCTTGGGAATATGCCCTTGTGAGGGAAAATAGGTCTTTTTAATAAATCAATTAAAGTGATTTATTGTGCAAGTGGATGAATCTAGAGGATTCATGTAGTTAGGATTAAACTAATCAGGATTTGATTAATCTAATAGGAATTAGGTGATTTTGACTTTTGACTTATATTTTAGGATTAAAATAAATCAAAGTGAGAAGAAAATGATTTCAGATTTAATTAAATAAAGCTTTGTTTTATTTAATCAAAGATGATGATATTAATTGTTAAATCAAATAAAGGTGAATTTATTTAATTTAAGTGGGTGACTTTAGGAGATTTATGATTTAATTAAATAAAATTTGATTTATTTAATCAAAAGATGAATATTGGCGATGATGTCAAATCGGCATGTCTACACATAGACATCTAACTAGAGACATATATTTTGATAGATTCAAATAAAATGTTGCTTTGCAGTGATATGATGGTGGGCTCGATGCAAGCATAGATGGGCAAGGGGATATGAAGCCCATTTGTGGAACAAATGGTACCTAAAAGATGACCATAACTGTACACCATAAACAAGGTTTGTTTTATAAATTTATGTTTTACTAAGTTATACATTCAACCCTTTTCTTCTTACATGGCTAGATATGCTCCAGTACATACCAAAGTCGGGTATGTTTATAAAGTTATTTCTATACATTCTATGCTTTGAAGAAAAAACTTTTCTATTTCTTTCATGTCTTCCTTTTAACAATATCTACGTATTTCATCCACATAATTGGTTCTGCTTTGAAACAAGATCTCCCATATACTTTTCCTTTCCTATATTTATCAACAATACAAACAAGTTCCATCTTGCCCAATTCTTTATCAACATCCTCTTTTTAAAAAAGTTATTGTAGCAAAAAAAACACTAGAAAAAGAAAATCATATATGATAACAGGAAAAAAAAATTGCAATCTCGTCATTGTGTAATATATGATGAAATTCCTTGAAATTTCTCATTGGTGTTTCATACTTGACTTGCTCGACAGTTTTTCAAGAGCCTAGGAGGCTTCATGATGTTGATCTGCTGGGGAGGAGAACAACCATGGGTATTACGATTTTTCCTTTCATTGTCATATATTTGTTTCTACATAATAAATTCATGCATAAATTCTTAGATGCACTTGACTACAATAAACATAGTCTATTGTACACATTACATTTGTCCATGTTTCTATAGCTCTCTTTTCAGCCTATTGAGAAAATTATCTGTAAGCAGCTCTTTATCAACATTCCCATCTTTTTAAAATTGTTACACCAAAAAAAACACCACAATATAAGAAATCATATATGAAAAAACCCAAATTTCCCCTATTTCACCATTTTCTAATATATGATAGGACTCCATTAAATTTCTAATGGGTCTTCCATACTTTCCTTGCTTGGGGATTTGGCTAGAGCCCATGTGGCTTCATGATGCCAATATGGCAGGGAGGATAATGAGCATAGGGTTTTTTGTTTTTCCTTGAACCATCATATATTGATTACTACAAATACAGAACATAATGTATTATGCTGCCTACATTTTTGCACACTTATACAACTTTCTTTTCAACTTGCCAAATCAATTATTTGAACCTAGCTCTTTATGATGATGGCTATTTTCTTTAGCTTATGACAATAATTATATGATGCAATAATCTATGCAAAATGCATAGAATTCTACAAACTTAATCCAAAATTTGAGCGGCATTGCTTGAAATTAAATATTATAAGAAAATCATTTATGCAAAATACCCATGTAAAACGACTTACAATTTCCAAAGCATAGCAGTTTTAAAACCCTCAAATCCACTATAAAATAGACCTGAGGGTGATGATTTTTACAATAGTTTATTACCAAACCAACACCACAATGGCTCTTTTGATAATGCAACTTAATTAATATATTTTCTCGGTATACAAACAAAATAACGATCTGAATTAGTAGTTTGTTATAAGGAGCTTCAAACAAATGATGCAAAAAGAATATCATGAAACATATTGGTATAAGACAAGCAGTATACCTAGCAGTTGTAAGAGGTATTAGGATAACACTTAAGAATCAGATGTAAATGACAGATCAACAGAAGCCTTTGGCCTCCTTTCAATTTTTTTCATCTATGTATGTTTTCCTACCTCTCTTAAAGTTATATTTAATGTGGGTTTTCGATCATCTATCATTTACCTATGATTCTTAAGTGTTTTCCTAATAGCTCTTCTATAATTCTTCAAATAATAGATGACCAAAAACCCATTTGAAATAGAAGTTTAACATATGGAGAATAGAAGGTGTAAATTATAGCTACAAATAGTTTGTTATATAGAGCTTGTGCTATACATAATGTGCATAGCACCAAATATGCCCAAAAATAATAAGGAACAATAACCAAAGGCCAAAAACCATAAACAAACCAAAATAAATTGAAAGCAGTCCAAATGTATAGGTCAAAGTTATGTTTGTAGTTTACACCAATCTAAAAAAAATCAAAATTTTGAAATTTAAAAACAATTCTTGTCACAAGGACAATAGAATAAGATACTCCTATAGTGTCATGTGAAGCAAAAAATACATGAGGGCACAATCCCTACTCAAATGCACGATTTTTTTTACCTAGGTTAACATATTAATAATACAAGAGCTAGACTACAACAATGAATAGCTTGTTAGAGGGAGCTTCAAACATATGAGAACAAGAGAATATCATGAAACATATTGATACAACACAAACAATCTATGTAATAGTTGGAATTTACCTATTGATTTTTTGTTTCAAATCTCCATCAAGTTTGTTGTCAGGCTAGCTGTGAATAAAATTTCTTGGCCCTAGAAATTTAAAATCTTCGGGGACCACCAACGACTCTCCCAAGGTTGTTTATGGCGACATGGAGTTTTCTAATTACATGGGTTGGTGGTGGTGGACTTGATTGCATCCAAACCTATAGGTAGAATGGTAAGTGTTTACTCATGTGAGGGTTAATGCATCCTGGCATTGTGGTGTGATGGCGCAAGAGGAAATAAATGCAATATTCAATGTTGTAGTGTGGGAAAGTATACTCCAAAACGTGCGAGAAAATATATTGATTCAGTTGCATTGTGGAAAGAGCCACTGTGGCATTATGAATATGTTACACATACTCCACCATTAAATTATCTATTATTAGCAACATCTCAATGCTATATAATTGAATGTTTTGGCCGTATTGTAGCGATTTTCTCACAATGTAAATAGTACTTATATATGCTACTTTAAATTCTTTTTAAAATTGTAGTCTGCATAAATATGAATAAAGATAGTATACACATCTATTTACATATACATATGCATGTATAAATTTTTGTTGCATTGTCAAACAAGCCATAGTGGTCTTCGTCTATATATATATCTGCTTATATGTATATTTTTATATATGGATCATGGAATTCAATACAATTTTAATTTTTGTCGATAATATTTAGTGCCAAATAAGTGTTATTCTAACACCTCTTATACAATTTCTCTATTTGTCTTCAATATATACTACCAAAGAGTGTAGCTCAAATCCTATATCAATATGTGTCATGATATTTTTTTTCCTCATCTGTTTCAAGCTCCCTACAACAAACAACCTAGAGTTGCTTATGACAACAACAGGGCCTACTACTTGCATGCGCTGGTTGTGGTGGAGTTGGTTGCCTCAATAAGCAAAAGCAGAATGGTAAGTGTTTGCCAATGTGGGCGATTTGGAATTGGAAATCCAAATCTTACATAGACTACTTGTCTCGTATGAATATGTTTAATGTGGGTTTTTGATCATCTTCCATTTACCTCTGATTCTTAAAATATTTTTCTAATAATTCTTTTACAATTTCTCTATTTTTTCTATTAGCTTGAATTTTGAATTGACAAGCTAATTGTTACATAGATTTCTTGTGTTGTATCAATATCTATTATCATATTATTTTTTCCAGTTCACCAAAGAAAAATGTGCCTTATGTAATAGTTGTCTTGTCAATTCGATGATCATTTTTACTATATGCTTCCTTAGATTTCAATTGTATTTTTAATATAGGTACATTTAAACTTGCATTGTGAAGTCAGATGCACCTTTTAATTTATCGTACACTATTCTATATATTCCATCTATCCATCTTCCTCCAGCCATCTTCAAATCCCATTATGCTAATTCTTTATCAGGATACCTTTTTTTTCAACTTGTCAGACCAAAAAAAAGGACTACAATATTAGAGAACTTGTTTGAGAACACCCATTTTTCCTCAACCTTTTTATTGTGTGATATATGATAAGAGTCCATGAGATTTTCCATGGATCTTACCTACCTTTCTTGCTCAGGGGTTTGGCTAGAGCTCGTAAGGCTTCATGATGCCAATATGGTAGGGAGGAGAATGAGTGTGGGTTTAGTGCTTTTTCCTTCGACCATCATATATTTCTTGTTGGTCATATACATGGATACAAAAATTCTCGCATGCACTTGTCTACCAAAAACATACTCTATTCTATCCATTTCATTTATGATTCTTTCCATAGCTCTCTTTTCAACTTCCCCAATAGATAACTTATTGGCAATTCTTTACCAAGATTCCATGTATTAAAAATGTTCCATTTTATCTCTTTCTATTTACAACAGATACTACTAACCTCTTTTATTGTATATATATATTATTTTGTTTATAATGTTGAATAGATACAATAGATGTTCAACAAAATTAGTGTATTGTAAAATCTCTATTTCAAATTCTTTCATGATCCAACAACTTGATCTAATGCAACTCGCCCTTGTTAAACACCATCAAAAGTGCATGTAAGTATGAAATGTTTCCATTGTCAATAGATAGATTATGTTAACCAATTATAAAAATTATTGATTATTTTTAGCTTCACATTGTCTATATCAATTTACCCACATACTCACTTTTAATGCTTATTTTCTAATTTTTCTTGCCTCTCTAGTAGCATACCCTTGTCTTTTATTTGTAGGAACTAGGATAAAGCATGCAAAATCATTCGAAAGTCAAGATAGGGTAAACCCATAATAGTGGTGTACAATTTTTATGAGGAAGGAAATTTGAGAAAATTTTCGCACTTTGAAAATTTCATGTTTTAAAGGGTTCATTCGAACTAGGGGGTTCGCACGAACCCAAAAGAGGGGTTTGGTCGAACCCCTAGTTCGAGTGAACCCCCTTTTTCATGGTGGGTTCTCTCGAACCCTATGATGCCACGTTCCCTTATGGGGAATTCAAAAAAAAGAGGAGTTTGTGTGAACCCCCCTTTTTTTCCCTTCACCCCCTCTTCGACCAAATTTTAGCAGAATTCTGCCCTTCGAAGCTCGGGTTGAGGATGAAAATGGAGGAGAATTCACAAAACCAACTGGAAGATGGTATTCCTCAGAATGAGCTATCCAACGAATTAAATTTTAATATGTTTTGGTTTTATTATGTATGTGTGTTTTTAGTTTTATTAAACATAGGTTTTTCAAAGAAAGTCAAGCTCTCTGTTTTGCACATGTAGAAAATTAGCAGATTATCAAAATAAATTTTTTAAAAATATGTTGAGGCTGGGTATTGATGTCGTTGATCCATTAAAAAAAAAAAATTGAATTTCGATACATACAGAAAAAGTTATGTTGTATACAGTCTGCCTATGTCTGAATTACAATTCGTTTGACTTCAAAACTTGATTAAGGAAAAAATATTCAATAAAAAACTATGAGACCAAATGCAAGTGCTAGATATCATAGTTACAAATCTAAATTTGAAAAAATTAGAATTTTATCCTCTTACAAAAAAATTTATGTTGTATACGGTGAGCGTCACTTTTTAAAAATGTTGTTTCCTGAAAAAACTCAGTTTTCATGGGAGATGGAAAAAAAAGTGCAATCTAATTCCAAAATTTTTGAAAAAAATATTTTTAGAATCTATAGACAAAATGTGATGAGACTCTAGTTTTCATCATCTTCAAATTCCTCACGGTTTAGCCGCTATAGGTGCCCAAATATGAAGATTTAGTTAAAAATAATCATTGTAGTGTCCAGTTTGGCCAAAAATTGTAAACCACTATTGTGCGATCACCCGATACCTATTTTTAAAAAAGTTACCATAGTAAAGAAAACACAATAATATGAGAGATTACATATGAAAACACCATATTTTCCCCTACTTTGTTGTTGTGTGATGTATGACCAAACTCCATGAAGTTTTTTGTGGGTGTTTCATATTTTGCTTGGTCAGGATTTTAATAGAGTCCACGAGGCTTCATGATGCCAATATGGTAGGGAGGATAATGAGCATGTGTTTTGTGGTTTTAATTTTAACACCATATATTTTTTGTTACATAGATACATGTGTCCACAAATCCTTGTATACACTTGGCTTCGACAATCACACTCTATAATAACTTGTTTCTCATGTCATAGCAAGTGGTGGGGAAGCAAAATATGTTTCTCATGTCATAGTCTATAATCACATGCTTCTCATGTCACCTCAAAACAAGGCATACCTTCTAATTCGATTATTCTAACAATGCAAAATATGTGTATCATGTCATCGCATTCTTCTTTTAAGCCATAAATCACATGCATAATAATGCTTTTATTTCAAAAATTATGGACTAAATACTCCTTATAACATCTTTCTTTTTTTTAAAAGTCATTAGTGATGACCATCATAACAAATATTCAAATCAAAAAATCAAAATAAATGACATCAAAGTAATAAATTATCTACTACCACATAAGCATTTGAGAAAATATACCATACCTAAAGTAATGGACTGACTTTTTTTAAATAATACCTTTCTATTGAATATTACTAATTAAAAGCATGACTAATAACTCTTTCAAAAGGTATAATCCTTTAATTTTCCATACTTTTCATAAATATTATTTAATCCAAAACTTCAATTTTGCCATGTATTTGTATGCATATGTATCTTAAGATAATTAAATAATAATCTATCAATTGATTGATTAACCTACACAAAAAGGTCAAATATAGATGTACATCTAGGTCAATTAAATATAAAACTAAGATAGAGCTAAAATTATATTGTACCTGAAATTTTGGAGACATTATTATTATTAAAAAAAAAAATTATTTAAAAATTTAAATTTAATTTAATTTTTCAATTCTAATTTTTAAGAATTTTTTTATTAAAATCTTGTTTTCATTGAGAATTATTTTACTATGGATTCCCAATGATCTATATTTATCTTGTGATACCTAAAATTATTAATTAAAGGGAATTTTAAATAACTATTGTAACTAAAGTTATCAAATATTACATATTAATAAATATAAAGTTTTTGATGATTAATTACTTGAAATTAGAATTAATGGATACATTGCAAATAATAAGATTTGTTCAACATGACCTTTGTTTTATTTTACATTTTCATAACCAATTTTCAACTAATAAATTTTGATGTCGAAATGCAAAGACCAATTTTTCCATTTTATGCAAATGGTTCTTAATCCCACATCATAAGAATAGACAAGTAGACTATAACATCAGGTTTATAATTCTTTACAATGCTCAAATTAAATGAAGACATATAAAATAGTCTTTGTGTCAATATTAAGTGATTTATAATATGTTTAGTTTAGGCTATACAAATTTAACTTTAATACATATGGATACATTGCAAATATATACATTGATTTTCCAACATCTCCCTTCATTATAATTTACTCCACCTACTTTATCCTATGTAAAGTTCAAAATCATAAGATTCACCTCTTACTATTAACTAACCTCACATTTTTTCATATTTCCTTAATAGCATGCTTGCCCCCCCTCGCACAAGTCAAAAAATTCTAAATATTTCTTCCCAGTGGATAGTCATTTGCGGTGCACCCTATCGCCTAATCGTTGCATGCCTGTGCATGCAACTGCTAGTTATATTGAGAGATGTTTTTAAATGGAATTTATGGAGGGATGAAGATTCAAATATAGCCTTTTATTCTATAGATATTTAGTAATGATATTTTAAATATATGTAAATAAATTAGTTAAGATATTAATAAAATATATTATTATATATAATTAATTTAAAAATATTATATTTAAATTATATGTTTTTTATTATATTTTATTATAATTATCATTTAAAAATTATATAATATGTTTTAATATTTATTATGTAAAAAATATTAATTTAATATATAAACATCGATTAAATTTGATTTAAATGATTTATGTGAATTCAATCATGCATTATATCTACTTAATGTGAAATGAATCATTAATATTTAAGATATGTATTTATTTAAAAATATTAATTGAAACTGGGATTTAGAAAGTAATATATCTTTTATCACTATTAAATAGTTGATAGACACGCATATCTACAATTCTGTTAGTCAAATATTACATATTTATAATTTTGAGAGTCATTTTGCATAGTGTTTGGCTAATAGAAATATAAATATTTTTCTTTATGGGTCATTTGATAGTACATTTATATGATTTTATTGGTTTTCAAGAATTTTATAAGTGTGACACTTTAAAAAAAATTAACCGATTTTTCAAGAATGAAACACCTTCAAAGATACTTTAATGCATTATTGATTATTTTCATAGATACTACACAATAAATATTACAAATAAGTTCTAGATAATTGCACTTTAAAGGCATATACCTTTCCACTAGAAATATAATATTTTAGTATATTTTATGTAGTAAGTCATCAAGAAAAAAACTATTCTTATAAATTAAAAAAAAATTAAAGGCTTGTTTAATTTTCATGTCACATGCATTTTTAATTTTTTTTTATGTCACTTATTGAATGCATTTGAATTTTCAATGTTTGCATAATATTACAATATAATTTTGTACAATTGTAATGTCTTGTGACCAATAAAAATGCTAAACACATAAAAGTTTATCAAAGTTACATTCAAATAAATAATAAAAAATATATTACAATAATTATATGAAAATACACCAATATCATGATTATAAATTTATAGAAGATTTATTAGAAACCATATTATAATTTCTTTTATACATGAATATCAGAACTATATGATTTGTTAAAAATATTATTTTGTACAATAAAAAACAACTTGAATTCTATTTTGTGAAAGAAAATTTTGAAAGTTTGTTATGATTTTTAATTATTAAAATAATATTGATGATGATGGATATAAGAATGCTAAGGAGGTGGTTATTAAGGAATGGATAGAATAATTACTATAAAATTAGTTTGTCCTACATTGATTTTAGAATCGATTGCACATACATTGTATGAGTTTTAAATGATTTAGAAATTAGAAATAAATAAGTAACAATGAGATAGTTAAACTATATTTACAATAGATGGTGTTAACATGTTATTAGATTTAGGCTATCATAAAATAAATTATTGAATGTGTGTCACCAAAAAGTGTAGTCTTTGACACTTTTCACTCATTTGGACCTTTTTCAACTTCTTTTTACCCCTTTCCAAGCCTTGTGCCAAGGTGTTGTAAAGTTTCATAAAACATTTTCACACTTTCCTAGGCTTGTCATCGCTAAATCAACCCTTTCTTATGCTATAATGACCCTTGAATACACATACAAGCCTTATCTTAGATATGTTTCAAAAGACAATCTTGACAAAAATAAATAATCACACTTTAATCCCCGAAAACCAATCAAATTTTCCCATGTGGACTAGGTCGTCACCTTGGGTGACCTAGTCCCATGTGGCATAAAAATTGAAATAAACTTAATTTCCTTTTGGGATTTTGTCTCTAAAAACCTAAGGTCAGCCTGTATGGTGTTATTTCAGGAAAATTAGGGCATAACTTGTATAAATAAGCCTAAAAATCCTATTTCATCACTTTATGCATCACTCAACTCACTCTCCTCCCAAGCACTTCTCTCTCATTCTTCTCAAGAAAGCTAGGGTTTCTACATTCTAAGTCAACAAGACATCTTGTTGAATCACTCAAGGGATAAATCCTCCATTTTTGTAACTCAATATCTCTCATCATGAAAAGGTATTAAGTCCATTTAATTTAAATTTCATGCTTTCTTACTTTGTTTCATCACTTTATTTAATTATCTACAAAGGGGCTTGACCAAGACAAGCCCCCATACTCTAAGAATCGACATTTTCTTCTCTCTCCTTGTGTGTTTGCAGATTTAGGTATCTTGGAAGCTTGGAGATCATTCAAGAGTGAATTGAAGACTTGCTCGAGACACCTCCTTGTTGGTTAGGCTAGGAATCTATGTAATAAAACACCTACAGGTCAAGAATCAAAGTTTCAAATCTGGGTACCTCAAGAAGCCGAAAGTGCGGACCAAGACCTCTAGATACCACTTTTAGACTTTCCAAAAGGCTGAAAGGGACTAGGTCACCATTAGTAGTGACCTAGTCCCACCATACATGCATTTTATTATTTTCTATAGATCTGTGTACCCTTTTGGATGAAACAAGTTTTGATAGATTTTTAAAGAAAAAGAACTAAGTCGCCAATAATGGTGTAAATGTCCCAATAGGCCCCTACATTAGATTATTCAATTTTCTAGACCTCCATACCATCCCTATTCATCCTCCAGTTGCACCCCTTTATTTTTGTTTGTTTTTGTAATAGTTTTCTTATGTTTTCTTAGGTCATTTGCATATCATAGTGTGTTTTCCAGCATAGTTACATTTCTTAGATTTTACATTAATAGTTAGTTTATATTTTCCATTTCCAATATTTAGGGAATTTCAAACACAACACTTTAAGCCCCTATCTTTGAATGAACTTACCCAAAAGCATATCATTAGGTGAAAGAGTGGCATTCTTAAACCAAGTGCTCCTAGGTGAAAAACCCTAGGGGCCTAATAAAGGGAATCCTCTTTCCCTTGTTTGCACATCATTTTGGTGGTTTGTTTTTGTGAACTTGACATTCTTGCATCCTTCTTTTCTGATTTAGAGCCATTTTTCATCCTAGGTTTGCATTGCATTGGATCTTACATTGTTTAACTTGCATGAAAGTGTATATACTTTGCATTCTTGCATCTCGAATCCTTTTCATCCATCTAAAATATGCACCTACCCTTATTCCTCTAGTAATTCAACATCATAACCATCAAAACCTAGTTATAAACTTCTAGAAATTTTGGAAAAAACCTAACTAGGACTAATTTTCCATTCTAGACGACCTAGTCCCTATCTAGATTTTTCACTGTCTATCACAACAATAGAAACCTCATTTTTGTGCTTTCTTAGGCTCCTAGTATTATATACTATAAGTATTGAAAGTTTTGGGAACATAGGTTTTACCCTTCTAGCTCAAAATTATCATTTTAGGATGGCCATTCTTACAATCTTTTCCTCATTAGATCTAAAAATGCTCTCCTTTCTACAATTTTGCATCCCATTAATAAAAGTACTTTTTAATTTTGCACATACAATATTTATATTCTTAAACCTTTGCATTAGTTTGTTAAAATTTCTTCTCATTTTATCATGTACATTCTTTACTTTCTTAAAGCTTAGCATATATTGGATAAAAATGTTTTGTATTATTGCATACACATTGTTTATATTGCTGAAGCATTGCATACAATGGTTACATGTACTTTTCATTTTTATTTAAACAATTTTAGTAGCTTACATATCTAGACATGCTAATAAAATCTCCCCTCCCTATGAGAATATTGTAATGGACAAAGAAACAACCTTGGACATTCCAAATGATCATATTAGTTCTTCTCCTAATACCTCTCCCCTTGGTGATGCAGATATTTTGTTCAAAGAATCAATCAATGAGAGTTATGAGAATCCTAATTGTTTCTCTCCTATTACCTCTCTTAGTGGACAAGACCTTAATGACCAATACAACACAAACATAGCTAATCATGATGATAACATTTTTTTTTCTCCTCATATTTCTCCTAGTTGTGACGAAGGTACTTTGTTGTTAGAAAACACAATTAGTGAAGGTCATGCTACTCCTAGTTTCCCCCCTTCACCTAAACACATAATTATTGAGATACCCATTTCATCATTGATCCTTCCCCTATTAGTGATGAATATCTTTTAGAAGAACCAACCTTTGCTTCTCCTGAACTGTTGGTTTGTAGTTCTCCTAAAACCCTTCCTCCTAGGGAGGATATCATGATTCCAGATAAGGATAACCATAACAATAATAATATTACATCCTTACAAGAAAATAAAGAGACATCCTTGGCCTCTTCCTTGCTCGAGGATGTTAATATTATTCAACCTCAACTCATCCTTTATGACCCTTCGACCAAACCCAAATGCGAATTCATTCTTTACCCACCTACCCCTAATGTGTTGTAGAAACCGAGCCATAATACTATTGCTCATACACATTACACCTGCAATAATACATGACCACAACCATCACCCTCAACTCCTTTACCTTTACCTAATCCTATCTTACCTACTTCCCCTCACCTAAATTCAATCCTTAGGGAGTATGGCCTTGTTGATCAACTAAGGAATACTCTCGCCAAAGTATCCTGATGGGATATTATTCAAGTCTCCCCTCACTATTACAACATGATGCAAGAAACCTTACATTAAGTTCCTATCCCTTCTAATGAGCCATAAAGTAACATAGCAGCTATTATTCATGGAATTAATGTTGACATTATTTTTCACCAAAGTGAGCCCCCTCCTTTGGATGTACAAAAATAAAATGAAGCTTTCGTAATAATATCTCAATACAAAAGAAAAGGGATAAAGAGAACTCTTGTAGATACCAGCTATTCCCTTGAAGTGTGTAGTGTGCACCTTTTGGATAGGCTTGGCATAGATAGATCCCACATCAAACCTGATTCTCTATCTATTAGAGGATTTAACAATGTCACTAAGAAACCACTTGGTTTGATCACTATACCTCTTACACTTGGAGTGGCCACATTGGACACACAAATCCATGTTATGCCTCATGAGCTTTCATACAATATAATCTTAGGCATGCCATGGATTCATGCTATGAATGGAGTGCCTTCCACACTTCATCATAAGATGAAGTACATCTACAACAAAAAAAGTGTACACACTAGATGTCAATATCGGACCCAATAGTTGCTTAAACATTGAAAAATACAAAGATAACCACTTCCACACCTTAATCCCAACTACCCAAGTGGAACCCGCACACCAAAAAAATCTTGAGCCAATCACTAAGCTCTTAGATGATGGTTGGGGTTCCTTAGACTTCACACCTCCTTTGCTAGGAGAATCCACAATCCTTCGCATGCATCCACCTCAACCACTTCAGCCAATGAAGCACATAATGAACAATCACTCAGTCCAAAAAAGTTGAAAATGCTTTATGGAAAAGGTTATGATCTCATGAAGCAACTTGGCTATAGTGGACAAGGTTGTGGTGCTAACAAACAAGGTATCCGCAACCCTATTGAGCCTTTCACACGAACATCACATCATGGTCTTGGTTTTTGTCCTCCAATTGAAACCATCAAGCCTTCACCTCCCATCAACGTCATCCCAAACCACCCTTCTAACCCAACCTTAGAAAGTGATCCTTTGCAACTAAAAAAAGACTCTTTTCTTAATGCTAATGTCATCTCACAACCCACTATTGATTTGGATTTTACACAATCCTCCAAAGGATTATACAAAATCTCACAATCTATAGTGCCTTGTGTAAGTATGACATCCTCTACTAAGCAAGACACTTCTTTGTTGAAAACCACAAGATCACTCTCTACCCTCAATCAAGAGGGTATCTTGTTGACACTCCTCAAAGATCACTTGATCTCCCTTCCTCCCTAAACTCAAAAGAAATTTTCCAATAAACATTCATTTTATTCTTACTATAGAGTTCAAGGTCATCACACTAATGAGTGTAAGGCCTTGAGTAGCAAAATCCAACATCTTAAGGATTTTGGTACTCTCTCTTTTGTGGGGGTACCTCATTCCTATTATCAATACTGATTTTACCCCTCCCTTGCATTTCACCAATCCCTTCGGCTCACTCTTGTCTTGCACTAAGTGGGGGCAAGGGGTTAGTTAGCCTCTTCCCTCACATGTCACTTCTCGTTGTCTCTTTTGGCTACTTGTTAACCTTTCATGAACATATAAGAGCAAGCTTGGGATGTGGACGACATGTCTTAAGTTGACTTGCATGTCACATACTACCCTTTTTCATAACACACCTTATCGAAAACATATTACTTGGCATAGGGCTTTCTGAACAAGCTCTCATGTCCTCTTCTACTTTAAAGAAATTTCTCACAGAACGGTGTGTAGAAATTTCTTTAAAGTGGGGGCATACATCACCACTCACATTTTCATTGTGAGATCTTCTTTTTCCTGTGATCCTCTCTCTTCGAAACATTAAGTATAATGTTGCTCAAGATGAGAGATCTACATTTTTCCTCTTTTGCATACAAGATGAGCCCTTAACTCTCTTGGATACAATATGAGTAAATTTGCATTTTTCCTCTCTTGGAGACATTGCATGAACACAAGCAAATTCCCTTTGAAAAAAATCATTTCAAAAATCACTTTTTCTTTTGTGGTGCCTTATTAAAGTTATCAAAAGGTATTACTTTGGTATGGTTTGAGTGGGAATCCCAACCAGCGGCATGAATTTCCCCATAGCCACCTTTGTGTGTGTGATTACATACCAAATATGTGTATATTTCTCACCTCTTTGGACAACTCACCCTACGGATGACCTGATGTTCTATGGCCCTAGAGCAAGAACGTCTTCTTTTTGGACAAAAAACCTTGATCTGATCCACAACTAGCTGGACAAATGACCGAAGCTTGATCCAAATTTTCACTCTCCCTCTTTTGTTCATTCTAGTTCTTGTCATTGCCTGATCATGTATCTTGTTTCTCTGCATATCATTCACCCTTGAATGTGTCTCTTCCATTGATTTCTTTTTGACTTAGAATCTTAGATCCTTGTGGGCTTGACCTCCTCCTTCATATTTCCCATTCTTTTCCATCTCCACTTGGATAGTTTAGTGTTATTTTGAAGCAAGTTCATACTCTCACTAAAATGGGGGCTAAATCTATTGCCAAAAAGTGTAGCCTTTCACACTTGTCGCTCATTTGGACCCTTGCTTATGGATTTTGGACCTTTTTCAACCTATTTTTACCCCATTCCAAGCCTTGTGCCAAGGTGTTGTAAGGTGTCATAGAACATTTTCACACTTTCCTAGGCTTTTCATCACCAAATCAACCCTTTCTTATTCTATAATGACCCCTAAATACACATACAATCTTTATCTTAGATGTGTTTAAGAAGATAATCTTGAAAAACATAAATAATGACACTTTAATCCCCGAAAACTAATCAAATTTTCCTAGGTGGACTAGGTCGCCAGCTTGGGTGACCTAGTCCCATGCGGCATAAAAATTGAAATAAACTTAATTTCCTTTCAAGATTTTGTCTCTAAAACTGTAAGGGCAGCCTGTATGGTGTTATTTAAGGAAAATTAGGGCATAACTTGTATAAATAAGCCTAAAAACCCTAATTCATCACATTATGCATCACTCAACTCACTCTCCTCTCAAGCACTTCTCTCTCATTCTTCTCAAGCAAGCTAGGGTTTCTACATTCTAAGTCAACAAGAAATCTTGCTAAAGCACTCAACGGTTGAATATTCCATTGCTGCAACTCAAGATCTCTCATCATGGCAAGGTATTAAGTCCATTTACTTTACATTTCATGCTTTCTTACTTTTTTTTTATCACTTGATTTAATTATCTACAAAGGGGCTTGACCAAGGCAAGCACCCATACTCTAGCAATCAACATTTCCTTCTCTCTTCTTGTGTGTTTGCAGATTTAGGTATCTTAGAAGCTTGGAGATCATTCAAGAGGGGATTGAAGACTTGTTGGAGACACCTCCTTATTTGTTAGGTTAAGAATCTACACAAAAAAGACACCTACAGGTCGAGAATCAAAGTTTCAAATTTGGGTACCTCAATAAGCCAAAAGTGCAGACCGAGACCTCCAGATCCCACTTCCAGACTTCCCAAAAGGTTGAAAGGGACTAGGTCGCCATTAGTGTCAACCTAGTCCCACCATTGCTGGGAAAATATGTCGAAGTGGGTTTCTGCCAAAAGGGTATCTAAAATTGTCAAAATCCCTGAAAAACAATTTTAGAGGGACTAAGTCACCATTGTTGGCAACCTAGTCCTCTTCTAAATTTTTGAGAATCTATAAGTAGATGTTGGAGCCTTTAGTTTGCACTTCAGATCTTGACAGGTGTCTAGTTCAGATTCTGCATAAAACGGGTTGAAGGAGGTCTCCAAGCTTCAATTAGGGCTTTCTTAACCTGAATGTCATTGATTAGTTGACAACACCTTTTAACGACTTTCTCTTTGAAAAATAAGCATTAACAACCTAGAAATCACACATTCAAAAAGGAGACAAAGGGTTAGGGTTAGAGAATAGGGGTTTACCTTAGTCAAACCCCATTGATGGTAACCAAACCCGAATGAAGTAGAAATGGGAAGGAAATATGATTGAATGATAAAAAAATGTAAACACCCACCAAACCCTTGTTGAAGATGTCAACAACATGCAAGAACCAATTGCAATGGACGGTGCTTTGAAGTGCCTTGTTCTTGAATGCTTTCTTGGGAAGAGTGAGTGCAAGAGTGCTTGTGATGATGAAAATGATCTTAGGGGGGGAGAGTAAAAGAGGAAAAATGAAGATTAAAACCCTTATTTATACAAGATATGCCCCAATTTCTTGAAAATGTCACTTGATAGGCCAACACTAGGGTTTTGGAGGGAAATTCCTATTAGGTTTGTGTGCTAGTTTTGAATTCTAAGCCAAAAGGGACTAGGTCACCCAAGGTGGGGACCTAGTCCACTTGGGAAAATTTAAGTGGTGGTAAGGAATAAAAAGGTGTTAAATGATGTTTATTAGGTATTCCTCTTGAAACACACTTAAGTTGGGCCTAAAAGTACATTAAGGGGTCAAATTAACATAAGAAAAGGGTTGAATTAGTGATGATAAGCCTAGGAAAGTGTAAAAATACATTGTACAATACTTTACAACACTTTGGCACAAGGCTATGAAAGGGGTAAAAATGGGTTGTTTGGGTGAATTTTTTTGAAAGGGTCTTAGAAAAGTGGGAAGATGTATTACAACACTTCACAACACCTTTATAAAACACTATTGGATTTGTGCTGATTTACGTACATTCAAGACTAAATCAAGGAAAAAAAAGGCCAAAACCCAAGGGAAAAAACCCAAATGAGTGAAAAAAGTGTCAAAGTCTACACTTTTTGGTGACACAAGCACATTTGAGACTAACCATATTTCAACTAATCCTTAGTATGAGTAATGAAAATTGTAAACATGTTTTTATGCCCTAATTTCCGGTTAACGGTATAAAGAGTTTAAAGCAATGGTTGAGTTGTAGACTAGAAATAAAATAAAATGTCTGATGACTAATAATGGTAGTGAATTTTTGTATTCTATAAATATTATGTTATTCATAGACAAAAGAAAACTCTGTATTCTACACAGTAGAATGGAGTTGTAGAAATAATGAACATGAGACTGATGGAGAAGGCTAGGAGTATGTTGAGTGGTATTGGTCTTGAACAAAGCTTTTTAGCTGAATTCATTTCTACTTCTTCTTACCTATTTAATAGGTCTCCTACATCAGCTCTTATTTATAAGATGCCCATAGAGGCATGGTCGGGTCACAAGCCTTCATTAGGATATCTGAGAGTTTTTGGTTGTTGAGGCATATGCACATGTACCAAAGGAGAAGTTGACAAAGGTGGAGAACAAGGCTATGAAATGTATCTTTATCGGATATAGTTATGGTGTGAAAAGATACAAGCTTTGGGAACCTATTTCACAAAAGGTAATATATATTAGAAGTGTTATTTGTAGAGAAACTAAGCCTTCTTTTATTAGATTACAACGAAAACAAAGTAAATAGGAAGATGTGATTCAATTTACTTCTATATTTGAGAAATTTAAATCAATGTCCATGGATAGAAAAGAAGTTGAGATCTCATCTAGCTCAGAATCTTTAGAAGAGGAGGAAGAACCTCCAACTTAGCTTTTTCAAAGGTCTACAAGTCATAGAAAACTACTTAAAAGGTATTCACCTGATGATGGGATGTGCATTTTTTCTTTCAATACTAACATGGTTGAACCCATATCGATAGAAGAGGCATTATGTATGAATGATGCAAAATCCTAGAAGATTTTTATGGATGAGAAAATGGCAACTTTGAAAAGGAATGATACATGGGATCCTCTACCATTTCATGAAGGAAGAAAACCTGTTGGTTGAAAATGGGTATTCAAGAAAAATATTTCTTCAAATGGAGGTATTGTGAAGGCCAAAGAAAGGTTGGTTGCGAAAGCTTGATCTCAAATTGAGGGTGTTGATTATGGTAAGATATTTTCTCATGTTGCAAATATGACATCCATTATATTTTTTCTTTTTTTGTTGCTGCTTATGATTTAGAGGCTGATAAAATGGATGTGAAAGCTTCTTTCCTTCATGGTGACTTAGAGGAGGATAATTTTATGACACAACCAGAGCACTATGTGGTGAAAGGTAAAATTAAATTGGTTTGTAAATTGAAGAAATATTTGTAAGGCCTAAAATAAAGTACGAGGATGTAGTACTAGAAATTTAATACAAATGTGTTGAATTTGGGATTTGAACATTCTAAATTAGATCATTCCTATTTACTGCATTATAAGTTGATGATATGTTATTTATTGGTAAAAGGAAAGGTATTATTTTAGAACTGAAATCTCAACTTTCCGCTAAATTTTAAATGAAAGAACTTGACCAGTGTAGCTAGACACATTCTTGGGATGGAAATTAAAAGAGAGATTAAACAAAAATCTATGGCTTTGCCAAAGCATTTATGTCAATTCAATTTTATAGATGTTTGATATGCATGATTGTAAACTTTTTGTGTTCCTATTTCAATTGGAACAAAGTTATCTATTTTAGATTGTCTGAAATCCCCATAAGAGATGGAAGAAATGATCAAATTGCCTTGCCAAAGTGCAATTGGAAGATTGATGTATGGCATGTTTTGTACTATACTAGACATTGCCCAAGTAGTGGGAGTTCTTTCTAGATATATGTCTAATCTTGGTAGAGTTCATTGGGTTGCAGTCAAAAGATTCTTTAGATATTTACACATGAAACCTTAGATTATTCCTTTTGTCATCATAGTAATATGACTAAAGACAATGTTTCCCTTAATATTCATGGTTATGTGGATTCAAACTAGGTAGGTGATGTTGATAGCGAACGATCCACCAATTCTTGTGTGTTTACTTTCTTTGGTGATGCAATTAGTTGGGTTAGTAAGCGATGGGTTATAGGTCTTTTTCCACTACTAAATCCAAGTATATGATAGCTACTCATGCTTGTAGATAAGCCATTTTTCTTAAGAGATTATGTTCAGATATTGAAAAAAAACAAGGTGTAGTGACAATTTATTGTGATATTTAGAGTGTGATATGTCTAGCTAAGAACCTGGCATTTCATGCCATGACCAAGCACATTGATGTACAATATCATTTTGATATAGATATGGCCAAAGATGGCAGGGTGAAGTTGGTTAAGGTGGATACTTTGATGAATGTTATTCATTCTTTAACTAAGCCTATGTGCACAAAGAAGTTCATATGGTGTTTAGAGACTACGATCCTTTCAACCCCTAGAAATTAAGATATGATGTTTATATACCCTCATGTTTCTCTTGCAAGGTATTTGACAAGTGGGAGATTTTTTGGGAAAATGTGTCTCAACCTTGAAATTACATAGGGTGTTGTTGATACACCAATGATGGGGGGATGGGGCGAGGTGTTCATAAACCAGAGATCCAAAGGCAACCCTATTTTATGAGGAAATTTTATTAGGACTATGTATTGTGATGTATTCTGAGATTCTAATAGCAGTCGTGTTGCCTCTTGATCTCTAGTTGGTTATAATCTTGTGAGAAGATTTCTCTACAAGTATATTGTAATCCTTGAGATTTCTAAATAATACATTTTTTACATAGAATGTGGATATGCATAGCATTAACTAGAATATTTCTTTTGATCTCAATGAAATATTTATAATATAAAAACTTTTAGTTTCAAAAAAAACATTTTCAAGTAAAATTACATGTCATATAATCATATAATTAAGTAAAGAAAAGAATGTACCTACATCCTAAAAATACATGGATGGATTTTTTTTAAGTATATGATGATGATATAGTAGTTCAATAAAACATAACTAAAAAATAATAATTTACTAAAGAAATAACCAAAGAACATGAAATGAGATCCCAAATTTATCATCAAAATCCACCACCATGATGTTAGATGCACAGGACAATCAAGAGGGGGGTGAATAGTTTGTATATATTTAAAACATCAAAAACCCTCATTAACATTTAGATCTATATTATTTCTTAGATCCTTATCTACAATTAAACCCTTAACATGCATTAGCAAAATGTAAACATGTAAGGAACTAATGCAAACACATAAAACACATATGAAAATTATATTTATGTGGAAAACCCAAGAAGGAAAAAACCATGATGAGAATTAGCTCACTAATATATGTTGTTATATAGAGCCTAATCAGAATGGGAGGTCAAATTTTCCCCACTTTTATCAATGCAATTTTCCACCAAAATATTTAATGGGGGTTTTGGGGCAATGCCTCCAAGACGGGGTCAAGGGGTAGGGAGAGTTATTTTTCTATTGGTCGACATAAAAAACCCTATTTTGTAACTGACATAAGTCTTGATAAAATGGCTAAGGGTTAGGGTTTTTGCTGATATTGTATTGTAGCATTTGTAACGGTATTGAGTTGCAAGGATTGTTGGTTGTAATCAGTTTGATTTGTTGGATAATAATATTGGACTCTTTGTTGGTGGATGTAGCTCAAGTTTGGGTGAACCACGTTAAAATTGTCTCTCATTGTTATTACTTATGTGTATTTTTCATTCCTCTTTT
The DNA here is from genome assembly GCA_007115665.2 of Sequoiadendron giganteum. NCBI lineage: Eukaryota > Viridiplantae > Streptophyta > Pinopsida > Cupressales > Cupressaceae > Sequoiadendron > Sequoiadendron giganteum. The sequence goes on from CM021108.1 coordinate 146,202,557, forward strand.
TAATATTTATCTACATTTAATTGATATCTTCTACATGCAATTCCTAATAATATATGAGTTACAATATCAAATACAATAAGGTTCATTGTCTAGAAATATAAAGAAAGATTCACTATCGGTAGCTCACTACCAAAGGACTCACTATCCAAAAGAACAAAATAAGAGGGGGTGTCTCACTACCAATTTCAACATCTAGCAATGCATCTCTCATATGTCAAAGGTATAGTTCAACTTAAGCACACACAACTTATCAAATAGACCAAAATGTAGAAACCTTTTGATCACTACATTAGGAAGTCATAAGAATTAAGGCTCGCACTTAGATCAACATAATTGATCACTTTCATATATTTTGCAACATACAGTATTTTCACATCATCCATACAACAATCCTCTTTACATTTATACCCTTCACGACCTAAAATAATCTTAATTAGGTCAACCTTAATGAAACATACACACCTCAACTATGCAACATAAAATATGTGGGCACCAAACACTTCCATAATATAAAGAAGACAAGAAAAACCATGCTACTACTTAATTGGGACCCAAATCTATCGAAACATGCTTCTCAACACTTCCTCAATCAAAATTTATCTTGTGCAAGCATGCCAAGTCACCCAAACTGATAGTAACACTAACAAGTGACTCCAAACACACTTCTCAAGTTTGAAAAACATCTCTTGGACCAAAAATCATCATTCCACACTATTCATAAAACATTTAAGAATATTCCAGCATCATTAAAATATTTTGCACAACTATTGTAACAAACTGAAACTCAACACCTTCACTTTATGCAACCAGATGTATTAGCACAAACAACCAACCCATTAGAAAATCTTGTGGAAAAACTCAACACCTAAAACTTCAAGATAAGGTAGGTACAAATTGTAACATAAAAAATTATATGTTAGAGTAATTGGTTATTTACTTGATTAATTAAACAATATTTGTTTAATTAATTAAAGTTCCCTCTTACCTCTTTTACACTTAAGCTAACATTAGGTGCATAATAATTAATTATTTTATTAATTATTAATGTGCAAGCCTAGGGTTTTCCTTTTTAGGGTTTCTTTGACCTATATGTGGTTGAAACTTTTCTTCTCTATCATTATTCATTTTACATATTGGTGAAGACAAAGCTCCACATCTTTGAGCATTTTATTGTTTTCTTTGTTACTTCGCTTTGCTTCTCCTTGTAATAGGTATTCTTGCTTGCAGAGATCATTGGGCTCCTTTCAAGTTGTATTTTCTCAACTCCAACATGGTATCAGAGCTTCAGATTTTCAACTACTTGTTCTTGTTTTGATATTTTTTGCATTGGAAGTAGGTATGGGCTTTCAGCAGTTTGCGGGGTGATTTTTGGTGGATCCAGCATACTCCTTTTTTTTCGGGTTCACTTTGAGTCCAAACGGACCTCACCATTGGATTCACAGCATCCAAAAACCCCTAAATCGACTATTCATTAATTGATTCTAGTTATAGTCGATCAGGGAGGAAAAACTTGTTTTCCCTAAGGTCATACGGCCCCAAGCCATGCCGTCCGCAGCAAAAAAAATCGCAAAATTTAAAAAAAAATAAAAATAAATAAATCATTTTTTTTCGGGTTTTTACTTGCGGCCCATGCAAATTCCTTGTGCCACCGCTTGGCGGCCACCGCCCCCCCACCGCCACCGGTGGCAATAACTGGCCGCAGCCAAGCTGCCACCGCCACGCCGTCGGCCCCGTGCCCCGCTCACGCGCCGCCTACACACCACCCGCGTGCCACCCGCACACCAGCCCCCTGGTTCGTCCATATGATCAGAGGCCACCAGATTTGAGCCCTTGAGGGCTATTTTTTTTTCTCTCCAACACCCTTTTACGCACCTCTCATTCAAACGTGCATAACTCATGCATTTTAGCTCAATTTTTTTAATAGAAATAGGCAATGGAAAGCTAGTTCTAGCACCGATCTGATGGTGCAATTTTTTTTTCAAAATTGTACTAGTCTAGATATTATTTTTCCAATCAAAGTGGGGTCTTTTTTCTTCACTTCTGGGGCCATAGAAGGTGCAAACTAACTCTGTTTTTCAAAAATGAATAGGCATTGGAAAGATCTCAACATGCTCTATTCAGATATGTGATATTTTTTATCATAATTTTCACTAGGTACATGAGAATTTGTTTTGGAGTATTTTTTGCTTATGCATTGCTTCCTCTTTCTCAGTTTGTAGTAGGGTTTGGGTTTATCTCTTGTACGAGGTGTTTTTTTCTCACTTTTTGTCATTTATATTAGCAAACTAGAACACCAAAACTCTCAAAAAAATCAAACCCTTCTGCATCTTCTATCTATTGTGAAAGATCACATAATAATAAAAAACACAAGCAGGTGCAGGTGCAGGGTTTCATGGGAGACTCTTTAGTTGAGTTACTCTCATCACACAACTATCACACCTGGAAGTCTTGCATGTTGAGGCTACTCAGGTCATGAGGGTTTTGGTCTTGTTGAGATGAGGTTCAGCCTCAGTTGCAACGTCCTTTTGAGATTATATAGCACAGGAACAAGATGGATGAAGCTATGGGTTTGCTATCCATGCACGTTTCAGACAGTCTTTTGTTTCACCTTGATGCTTTGCTAACTCTTCGAACCATGTAGTTGAAGTTTGAGACACTTTTTGGGGCCATTAATGAGTTCCAAGCATTACAGATTGATGCAGAGCTGACTTCACTATTACCTGAATCATTTCCCACTATTGAGGAATTTTTGAACAAGTTCAAAACTATCCACACTATTTTACAGGGTTGTGGCAAGAATAATTCAGACATAGAGTGCACTTACTTAATTCTTTCGAAGCTTCATGGTCCATTTCAAATATTTTATTCTTCCTTCTATTCCACCATGGATGGTCTGGGTGCCAGTTTTACCATGCCTACCTTTGATGTGTTTTGTGAGCATTTGTCTCATGAGTAGTCACACCTTTCTCAGATGGATATGCTCTTAGGATCAAAGAATAAAGCTTTGGTTGCTCAGTCATCTAAGGAGAAATAGAAGTAGAAACCAAAGCCCAAGAAAGATTTTGTAGGCAGTGAGCATTCCTCCAAACCTCCTCCTAAGTCTGATTCTAAATCACCACTTTATCCAAAACATGGGAAATATTCGAAGTCTAGTCAGTCTTCCTCCAAGACTAAGCAGAAATCAAGAGACACTTGCAACTTTTGTGGCAAGGAAGGAAATCTAGTTTCTAGGTGTTGGAAATGATTAGAGGCTTTAGAGGAAGCCATGCAGCAGCATAACATCTCCTCACCTTAGTCGTCTTCTCCTTCCACAAGGAAAGGCTATGCTCTCACTTCTCAAGCATCGACCTATGGGTCCACTTGGATTTTAGATTATGGTGCTTCTGACCATATGACTCACACTCAGCAGTTGGTCACTTCTCTTGCCTCTTGTGGTACTTCATAGATTACAATGGGTGACTCTTCATAGTTTTCAATCTTGGGTTTAGGTTTTGTCTCTTTGGATGGGGGAACTCTATAAGATGTTCTAGTTGTTCCTAACATCTCGACAAACCTCCTATCCATTTATGAGATTTTCCATTCTGGCTCTGGTAAAAAAGTTGAGTTCTCACCAAATGATGTGGTTATTCGAGACCTCCATAACTTTGATTTGGTTGTGGCTACTGGTAGTGTTGATACTGCTTCTCATCTTTATAGATTTGATGGATTTGAGCCTTTTGAGGGTATAGGTTCACCTCTTATAGCACATGCAGATTTAGTGAGTAAGCTTTGGCATGAGTGTTTGGGCCATGTCAATTATAGATATCTTCAACAGATGAGTACACAGACACTTGTTCTTGGTCTTCCACACATTTCTTGCACTGATGGTGTTTGTCATGGTTGTGTGCTTGGCAAGCATCATAAGGATCCCTTTCCGAAGGGAGCTGCCACTCATGCTTTGGCACCCTTGGAGTTGATTCATAGTGACCTCATGTCATTTGCCACTCCTTTTTCTGGGGCCAATTATGTACTTACATTCATTGATGACTTCTCGAGACGCACATGGGTGTACTTTCTTCAGTACAAGTATGATGTCTTTGTTTCCTTTCGAATCTTCAAGACATTTGTAGAGAAGCAGTCTGGCCTTTCTATTTGGTGGATACACACAGATAATCGGGGGGAGTATGTGAATCAGGCTTTTAGAGATTTTTGCATTGAGCATGGTTTGTAGCATTAGTTTACTGTTCCCTACACCCCTCAGCAGAATGGTGTCACTGAGAGAAAGAACAAGACTTTACGGGAGATGCAAAATTGTATGATTCAATCCAGGTCCATAGATTCATCCTTTTGGGCTGAGCTAGTTAATTGTGCCAACTATATTCAGAAGCAGATGCCTCACAAGGCGATTCGACATATGACTCTTGAGGAGGTTTGGTCTCATGACAAGCTTGATGTTTCATCATTTCGAGTATTTGGTAGTGAGGCATGGGCATTTATTCTTGATGCTTAGAGGAGAGCCATGGAGCAGAAGAGCTGACCCCTCATTTTTTTCGGCTACTGTGAGGATGTTAAGGCATATAGGTTGTTTGATCCTAATTTTAGAGAGGTCCTGTTTCGACAAGATGTCCAGTTTGATGAGTGCCTTCCTACAGTTAATACCCTATCTCTAGTGTCTACTTCACTACCTACACCCACTGCAGCTCTTCAGGATTATTTTGAGGATATTGATGATCCCCCATCTCCACCTCCACTTGCTCCACCTTAGATTCCCAAATGGACTCGCTTTATTGTTGAGGTAGTAAGATCTATGGCAGGTGATCCTTCTGACACTCGTCGCACCCATTCTCATATTGCGGGTTCTAGTCTTTTGAGTCATTCTCTTTCAGAGGATCCTCAAAAGTTTTCAGAGGTGACAGGTCACCCTAAGTGGGATAGTGCTATGGAGGAGGATTATTCTTCTTTGCTGAGGAACAATACTTGGGATCTCTATCCTCTTCCTAGGGGCAGAAAGATGGTTTGGTGTCGATGGTTGTATCATACCAAGTATGTTGCTAATGGTTCTATTGATAAGTACAAAGCACTTCTTGTTGTGAAGGGTTTCTCCTAGGTTGATGGTATTGATTACTTCAAGACATTTTCCCTTGTCACCAAGATGAATTCTATTCACTTTGTACTATCACTTGAAGCTTCTCGAGGATGGCCCATTTTTTAGATGGATGTGAAGAGTGCTTTCTTGTATGGTGACCTACAGGAGGAGATCTATATGGAGCAGCCTTAGGGATTTTTGCAGGATGCTTCTTTGGTTTTCAAACTTTGGCATTCATTATATGGTGTCAAACAGGACCCTTGGGCTTGGTATGAGAAGATGGACTCTTTCTTGCTCTCCACTGGTTTCACATGCTGTCATTTTGATCCCACCATCTATATTCAAAATCTTGAGGGTGAGATCCTGATTCTTGTGCTATATGTTGATGATCTCCTCATCACAGGTAGCTCATCCTCTATGATTTAGCATGCTCAACATGCTTTGATGGACCAGTTTGAGATGACAAATCTCGGTCTTCTACACTATTTTCTTGGTCTTCAAGTGGTTCAGTCTTCTGATGGGATCTCCATTTACCAGCAGAAGTATGCTCTTGATATGGTTCAGCGCTTTGGCATGCTTGATTGGAAGCCTGCCCCCAAACCTGTTCAATCAAGGGTTTTTCTGACTACTCCTTGCTCCACTCCTTCAGTAGATTCTACACTTTACAGGAAGTTGGTTGGTAGTTTGTTGTACCTGACTCACACTCATCCTGATCTTTCCTTTGCAGTTGGACTTGTCTCTTGATTCTCCCATGATCCTCATGAGAGTCATTGGCAAGCTGCCAAATGTATTTTGAGGTACATTAAGAGCACCATTTCTTATGGCATTCACTACACATCACGGGATCCTCACATTATTGGCTACACTGACTCAGATTGGGCCGGTGATGTCAATGATCGAAATTCTACTTTTGGCTTTGTTTTCTATCTTGGCTTTGGTCCTATCACATGGTTTTGCAAGAAGTAGACTACTCATGCATTATCATCTACAAAGGCTGAGTACTGAGTTGCTATGCTTGCTAGTCAGGAGATTTTATGGCTTTGACAGTTGACAACTGAGTTTGGTTTTCCTCCTGATTGTCCCACTATTCTTTGGTGTGACAATCAGAGTGCTATACACATTTCTCACAACTCGGTAGAGCATCATCGGATGAAGCACATTGAGCTTCATATGCATTTCATCAGATAGTTGATTCAGGATGGTTCTCTCATCTTGGAGTATATTCCCACTGTCGAGCAGGTTGCTGACATCTTCACGAAGCCTTTTGCATCACTGCATTATCTTCAGTTGGGCTCTATGCTTGGGGTGAAGGAAGTTGTCCTTGGGGGGTCTTTATGAGGCCTTCCTTCCTTCATGTTTCTTTCAGCATGTTCTTCTATCTCTTTTTGGAGAGGATTTTTTTCCCACTGGGTTTTCTCCTTTTCTTCGTTTCATAGAGATTTCCTTGTACTTGGGTACTTGATCTGGCCTTGTTGTCAGGACCCATTATTTTTGCTTTCAATAGCTTCTTCTAGGGTTAAGCTCCTCCCTAAGCCTAGCTTAAGGGGGGGTGTTAGAGTAATTGGTTATTTACTTGATTAATTAAACAATATTTGTTTAATTAATTAAAGTTCCCTCTTACGTCTTTTACACTTAAACTAACATTAGGTGCATAATAATTAATTATTTTATTAATTATTAATGTGCAAGCCTAGGGTTTTCCTTTTTAGGGTTTCTTTGACCTATATGTGGTTGAAAATTTTCTTTTGTATCATTATTCATTTTACACATTGGTGAATGCAGAGCTCCACATCTTTGAGCATTTTATTGTTTTCTTTGTTGCCTCTCTTTGCTCCTCCTTGTAACAGGTATTCTTGCTTGCAAAGATCATTGGGCTCCTTTGAAGTTGTATTTTATCAACTCCAACATTATATACTCTTGAAGAAAGAAACAATTTCACACTTAATTTGGACCCATTTTGGCATTCTTGCAACAATCATCCCTTTAAAATAGCATTTATAGGCCCCTAAGACTCATTATTTTGGACCTTGAGGCTTATTCCACCCATAAATCATAGAAGTCCCGACAAGTAACATTCAAATCATTAAAATTTCATAAAACCCACCTCAAAAACCCATGGTGGGACTAAGTCACCCAAGGTGGTGACTTAGTCCCTTTTGGGGGAATTTTTAATTTTGAGCGGGAAATTCTCCAACTTAATCAAAATTTTCGATGTATGTTGGCCTCTTAGGTATAACAACAAACAATTAGCTATTGGTGCCTATAAATATATGTATTTAGGTCATTTTTCACAACCTTTAGTCATTTTTACAAGAAAATTAAAGATTCAAGTGGTGAATATCTTTCACAAGAAGATTCATTAGTCTATCTATAGAAAAGTTGAAGCTTAGGGCAACACGATAGGTTTTTTGTAGGTCTTCAAGCTCACTTTTTGTCCAATATCTCACATTGCAAAGGGTTGATCATGGATGCCTATGGAGAACCATGAAGAAATCTAGGTTGAGGAGATGCAACTAGCCATCAAATCAATCCTAAAGACTTGTTGTCAAAGTGATTCCATCTTCCATTTTCTCTCTATCTTCAACCTAAGAAAGGTTTGCATACTATTAAGATTCATTTCTATTGTGATTTAGGGTCTCTTGGAATGAATATTGCATTATTCTAGTTTCATTTATGTATCTTATTCTTCCATGTTATAATAGGGTTGCATCTTACTTCAGATTTCCTAGTCTTAGATGCACTTAGGGCTAGGGTTTTATGCATATTTATTTATCTCTTTCAAGGTTTAAATACCAACTATATAAATATTGTTATAATAGAAAAAAAATTACTATGAGTATTAGTTCAAGACACATAAGTATATATATATAATAAATATATATATTATATATTATATTATTATATATATAATAACAATATATATATATATAATATAATAATATAATATATATATAATATAATATATAATATATATATTTATTATATATATATACTTATATAACTATATAATATATAATATATAATAATATATAATACTATATATATTATTATTATTATTATTATTATTATAATATAGTTATAGTTATTATATATAGTTATTATTATTATATATATATAATAATATATATAATTATATAGTTATAATTATAGTTATTATTATATAATATAATAACTATATATAATAATATAATAATAATAATATATAATTATATAATATTATATAATTATATAATAATAATAATAATTATATAATAATAACTATATAATTAATAATAATAATAATAATAATAATAACTATAATATAAATATAATAATAACTATAATATAATTATATAACTATATAACTATAATAATAACTATATAACTGAAAATCCCTCATTAGAAACCAAATTATATTCTATTTTGTAGGTGATTTCACAGGTTTGGATCCGAATTTAAGTCAGAGAATAGAGTGGAGATTGTAGGCTTCTGTTTCCACTCTCATATTTCTATAAAATCTAGTGGACTAAGTTGCCAAAAGTGGTGATTTAGTCCCATTGCATATGTTTTTCAAATATTTTTATGGATCTGGACACCCATTTAGCTAAAACAGGCTCTAGAGTAGTTTCCCAGATCTGGGACTAAGTCGCCCAACTTGGAGTAAGTGTCCCACTTGGCCAAAAAATTAGATTTTCCAAAATTTTAGAGACATTTTTAGTCTTCATTTCAGCCTCTATTCATTTCTAGGTGCATTATTTTTGTTGACCCTTCTATCTTGTTTTTTATTGTCTTTAATCGATCTTTGTGCAGATCATTATGTGTTTTCAAACAATCTACATTTCATTAGTTTTGCATTAATCATCCATCTCTTTTAGTAGTTCATTGTATTTAGGAAATTCCATTTAGGCATACTTCAATCATATAAGCATTAGTCTTGAGTGAACCCATAGATCCCTTTTGGTAGAAATACCTCTCTCCTTTTAGGTGAAAAACCCTAGAAGTGAAAGAGAACACTCTTTCCCCAAAATTCTACAGTTCATTTTGGTGAAACTGCATTTAGAAAATCTTATTTTTGATTTAGCATACATTTACATCCTAAGAATAGCTTGTACTAACATTGAATTGCATGTTGCATTGTTTAAATTTTCATCCTAGGGTTTCATACTTTGCATTAGTAAATAAATCATTTTTGCACATCATTTCCTTGAACAATAGTAAAATTTTACATTTGCACTTTATATTTGCATTCTAGAGTACAAAACACATAAGCATCCATAAGATAATTCAAAAAAACTTGAAAAATACCCCTACTAGGACTAATTCGCCACCTTACACAACTTAGTCCCACTACACATTTTTCATCAATATTCTCTACATTCAGTTTCCAATTCATGAAGTTGTTGTTTGTTTTAGTTAATTTTTTGTTTCAATTTAGTTCTTTCCTATTATATGGTAGTAACTAGAATAAGCATCTTTTACTTTCATGGAATTTATGGATAGTGTTATATATTTGTAAGTTTCATTTTTAGCATTATTTTATACTTCATTTAGGTCACATTCATTATAACATGGAAACAAAGCATTAGAAACACCATACGAAACAATTCACACAATGCTGGACTCTAGAAAAACTATATCATCCAAACCCTTTATTAGTGATGACTTGGATAAGTTAGGGGTATGTGCAGGATCATCATGGAAAAAATAGGCTCTTAAGTGGCACTAAAATTCAGAAAAATTAGAGTTAGGGAACTTGACATAAAAATTTGAATAAGTTATCTATATTATTTCAAAAATATGTAAGAATAGAACTTGTAGAAAATTGAATGTAGTTTCTAAACTACTAGGTTAATTTAAAAAAATAAAAAATCTATTTGGTGAAAAATTTAAATTTCAATGTAGTAGTACTTAAATTTTAGGGAAAAAAATAAGTAGGTTTTTGTCTGACCACCCTAACCACAATAAAATGATAATATTTTTTTATAATATTTTAGATATAAGTAGAGGACTCATGTCTCAATGTGACACATATTTTTTTGTAATTTTTTCCAAGTTAATAAATAATTATGAATTTTTTATTACAACTTTAAAAAAATATAAGAACTCATATGCCTGACCACCTTAACTTGGTCAAAACTTCATGAATTTTTTTTTTTTTTTTTAATCCTATATTATGCAAAGTATAGAATGTGACACATGTTTCATATTCAAAAAAATTTATACCATTTGAAAGCTATAGATGTTTTTCAATCAACCTATCAATCAAGACTTTAGTCGTAATTCAAATAGAAAATGAATAATAATAATTTATTAAATTCAAAGTAAAGCATAATTTATATTGGTTGAAAGCTTAGAATCTTCTTTAAAAACCATTTTTGTTTCATCAATTTTGGGTAAAATAAATGTTGTCAGCCACATGGGCCATCATATCACTTACATATCACCACTTTTTGGTCCATTCTGATCCTGCACATACCCTTAAATGAATTTCTACAAGGCTTCCTCTCACTAAGTTCATCCACTAAGATTTGTGATGAGAAACCCAAACCTTTTAGTTGTGATGACTTGGATATGTTAGATGAAGCCCTTCAGGAATTCATCTCACCAAGCTCATCCAGTATGATTTGTTGTGAACACCCTATAACAAAATATATCAATGTAATTCAACCTCAACTCATTCTCTACCCACTTTCCCATAAACCTCAACCTCCATATAAACCTGAGTTTACCCTTTACCCACCTAAGCATGATGTTGTTGTTCACAAACATAACACTAGAAATAACCTACAACCCCAAGAAGCCACCCCAACACCCTTACCTTTACCCAATCCCATATTACCTAGTTACCCTCACTTAAATTCACACCTTAGAGGGTATGATCTCATTGATCAATTTAAGATTACTCCCGCAAAGATATCCCTTTGGGATCTTCTTTAGAATTGATCAAACTATCATTTTATGCTCCAAATAGTGGTGCCGCCTAGCACAAGTACAAATTATGTGGCAACTCTCATATAAGGAATGAATATTGTTAATGTAGATATTACCTTCTATCAGCATGAGCTCCCTCCATTACAATTAAGGAAGCAAAATGAAGACTTTATGATAATAGCCCAATTCAATTTGATAGGCATCAAATGAACCCTTGTTGACAATGGCTTTTCCCTTAATGTGTGTCGCATGAAGCTTCTCGATAGATTAAACATGTGGATAAATCACAAATCAAATCTGATTCCTCATCTATTAGAGGATTTGACAATATCACAAAGCAATTAGAATGGTTACTCTGCAAACTCCTATTCATTTCATGCCCTATGACCTTTCCTATAATCTTCATTTGGGATGACCATGGATTCATGAGATGCATGTGGTTCCTTCGACTGTTCATTGAATGATGAAATATGTCTATAACAACAAAGTTTATCAAATTGGCATAGACCTCGAGCCTGAAAGTTTCTTACAACTTGAAAAAGGAACAAGTCCTCTGAACACATTGATTCCAACCTTCAACATAACACCTCTTGAGACCAACAAAAAAAAGGAAGAACCCATGTCTAAATTACTAGGTGATGATTGGGGATCATTATAATTCACACCTTCATATATGGGAAAATACATAATCACACAAAAAGAGGATGAAAAACATGAACAACCAACAGTTATGTTAGCTCAAAATTCAGAAGAATATTCCCATGCATCTACCTCAACTACTCTTGAAGAAAATAAAACATACTCAACACACTTTGATGAGATAGATTATAAACAACCAACCAACCTGAAGGAAATGGAAAGAATTTATGGACAAGGTTATGAACTCATGAAACAACTAGGATACAATGGTAAAGGATGTGGAAATCATGAACAAGGCATTCGAGTTCCCATAGAACCTAATACACAGGAGACAAAGACTGGTTTAAGATATTCTTTTTCTAAGACAACAAAATAAACTCAATGACCATCACTCAACAAAACACCATCACATGTAAACTAAGAATTAATCTCACACTCAAACATCCTAAATTCCTTGATATGGATTTACCACTATCATCGGAATATGTTGACAATGATGAATCTTTGAAAAAAATGTTAGGAACTTCTCATAAGATATATGTGAATCACCAAAAATGAAGAAGGGAAAGATCATTGTATGAATGTGGCTCTCTTTCACACTTCTTTCATCTTAGGGTTCATTCAAAGGGGGATTTAGGTTCTTAACATGTGAATTTGTCTGATTATTCCCTTAATGCAATGAATAGAAAATAGAAGCTAACTAAGAATGAAATGAAACTATGTTTGAATACACATGAAGATATGAAAGTATATACAAAATAACCTAAATATGTACAGACTATTACAAAAATGAATGATATTGAAGAGGTGTGCACCTGGAACCTTGTAGAGGTTGGAAATGTTGTTGGATTTGATGTTGAGGCTGAAAGGGATACTTGTGCCAAGTGGGGTGACCTAGTCCTTCTTCGGGAAAATTTTGGGAAATTGCTTTGAAGTCTGTTTCAGCCAAAAGGGTATTTAGATCTACCAAAATTTATGGAAAATGACCTTAGTGGGACTAGGTCGCCCAAAGTGGTGACCTAGTCCTCTTTTGAATTTATGTGAACTAGAAGATGGGATCTAAGGCCTTTGATCTGTATTTTTTTCTCCTCCAGATATCTTGTCCCGAAAGTGAAGATTCTAGTCTATGGAAGTCTTCCAAGCTTTAGCTAGGGTTTCTTCAACCTTAGAGATCTTGTTCAACTTGTTGAATGATTTTCAAGCCTCCAATGCACCTAAATCTGCAAACACAAAGAGAAAGAATAAATGTTGATGTTAGGATATGGGGGCTTGCCTTGGTTAAGCCCCTCTGTAGATAATTAAATCAAATGATTAAATAAATTAAGAAAGCATGGAATGTGAAGTGATTTACTTAGTTAGCTTTCCATGGTGTGTGATCTTGAGTTGCAGCAATGGAGGATTCATTCCTTGAGTGCTTCAGCAAGATGTCTTATTGATCTAGAATTTGAAACCCTAGTTTGCTTGAGAAGGAGTGATGATAGATGAGAGGAATGTGTGTTGAGAAGAAAACTGGGTGATGCATAATGAGGAATTAGGGTTTTGGAGCTTATTTATACAAGCTATGCTCTAATTTTCCCAAAAATGACACCATACAGGCCAACCTTAGGGTTTTAGAGACAAAAATTCTAAAAGAAATTAACTTAAAATTGAAATTTATGCCACATGGGTCTAGGTTGCCCAAGGTGACAACCTAGTCCACCTAGGAAAATTACATTGTTTTTCGAGGATTAAAATATAATTATTTATGTCTGTTGGGATTGTCTCACAAAACACACTAAAGTTGGACATGTATGTGTATTAAGGGGTCATTTTTGCATACTAAAAGGTTGATTAAGTGATGAAAAGCCTAGGAGAGTGTGAAATTTTTTTGCAGCACCTTACAACACTTTGGAACAAGGCTTGGAAAGGGGTAAAAGGAGGCTGAAAATAGTCCAAAATCCATAGGAAAAGGTCCAAATGAGCAAAAAATATCAAATTCCATACTTTTTGGCAACACGTTTAGCCCCCACTTTAGTGAGAGTATGGACTTGCTTCAAACTCATACTAAAGTATCCCAATGGAGATGTCAAAGAAAATTACAAAGAAGAAGAATGGGAAAGATGAGGGAGGTGGTCAAGCCCCCAAGGATTCGAGATTCTAAGTCAACTTGACATCAATTCAAAAGAAATACAAGGGTGAATGAATTACAGAAAAATGAGATACATGGTCATGTAATGACAAAGTGAAGAGAATGGAAAGGGGCAAAAAGATGTGCTCACTTTGGGGCCACAAAACATCAGGTTTTTTGTGGGGTGAGTTGTCCCAAAAGGTTACTACACCTCAACTATGGTATGAACACATAATTGGTATGTACGCACAAAGGTGGCTATGGGGAAATTCATGCCACTTGTTGGGCTTCCCACTTAAACCATACCAAACTTATACCTCGTGATAACTTTGATAAGGCGCCACAAAAAAAAGTGATTTTGTTGAAAGGGATTTTTATTTTTTCATGCGATGTCTCATCTTAAGGAACATTATGCGTAATGTTTCAAAGAGAGGCAAAGTGAAAATGTCTTAATTTTGTTTGCAAAAGAGGAAAAATTTAGATGTCTCATCTTGAACAACATTGTGTGTAATGTTTTCAAGAGAAGGAATCAAAAGAAAAAGAAGATCACACAATGAAATGTGAGTGGTGATGTATGCCTCCACTTTAAAGGAATCGTGAAACACCATACTATGAGAAATTACTTTAAAGTAGAAGAGGAGGAGAAAATGAGAGCTTGTTCTAAAAGACCTATGTCAAGTCATATGTTTCCGATAAGCTACATCATAAAAAGGAGTGTATGTCACATGCGAGTCAACTTAAGACATGTCATCCACATCTCAAGCTTTCTCTTATATGTTCATGAAAGGTTAATGATAGGTCTCAAGGGACAATGACAAGTGACATACAAGGGGAGAAAGGCTAACTAACCTCGTGCCCCCACTTAGTGTAGGACAAGAGTGAGCCAAAAAGGATTGAGAGAATGCAAGGTAGAGTGAAATTTAGTATCAATTAGAGGAATTAGGTGCCCCCATAAATGGAATAACACCAAATTAGTTAAGATTTTGAATTTTACTACTCAAGGCCTTACACTTATTAGTGTGATGAACATGAACTCGGTGGTAAGCACAAAAGGAATGTTTATTTGAACATTTATTCCGGGTGTGAGAATGAAGAGATATCAAGTGATCTTGGAGGAGTCTCAACAAGAGACCCTCTTGATCAAGGGGAGAAGGTGATTCTTTGGTGTGAAAAAAAGAAAGGTCATGCTTAGGATAGTATGTCATACCTACACAAGGTGCTATGGATTGTGAGATTTTGTATACTCCTTTGGAGGATTGTGTAAAATCTAAATCAAGAGGAGCTTGCAAGATGACATTTTCATTAAATGAAGAATCATTTTTTGGTTGAAAAGGATCACTTTGGAAGGTAGGGTTATGAGGGTGAATTGGGATGGTGTTGATGTGGTTGGAAAGTTTGATGATTTCAATGAAAGGACAAAATCGAAGACCATGGTTGGATGTTTGCATATGAGGTTTGATAGGGTTGTGGATACCTTGTTCGTTAGCACCACAACCTTTTCCATAGAGATTTTTCAGCTTCTTTGGATTGGGTGAGGGGTCATTGGTTGCATTGGTGGATAAAGGAGTTGAGGTGGATGCTTTCAAAGGATTAGTTGAGTCTTGTGTTAACAAGACTACATTGCCCTTTGGAGACTCTTTTTTGTTGGTCTTAGTTTCTCCCATTAGGGGAGAGGTGAAGTTTAAGGAACCGCAACCATCATCAAAGGACATTGGTTGTACGAGTCCCACATGTTTGGTGGGTGTAGTGGTGAAGGGTTTGGATTTTTTTTTCTCAAGGTGTAAGACGCTATAAGGTTCAGGATTAGCATCAAGTGTGTAGACTTTGTTGTTGTAGATGTACTTAATATTTTGATGAAGTGTGGAAGGTGCACCATTCATTGCATGAATCCATGGCCTGCCTGAAATGACGTTAGATGAATCATCATTTGGAATAACATGGATCGATGTGTCTAATGTGGCCACTCCAATTGTAAGAGAAAAACTGATCACACCAAGAGGTTTTTGTCTGATACTGTCAAATCTAGTGAGGGATAAGGAGGAAGGTTGGATGGTCGATCTATCGACATGGAGCCTATCTAAGAGATTGACACTACACACATTGACAGTGATGCCACTATCAAGAAGGGTTTCCTTTATCCCTATGCTTTTGTATTGAGATATGATCATGAAGGATTTAGCTTTGTTTTGTAATTCCAAAGGAGGGAGCTCACTTTGGTGGAAAACAATTTTAGCATTCAAGCCATGAATCATAGTTGCAATGTCATTTTTTTGTGCATTGGAAGGGAAATGAATTTATTGTAAGGCATCATGCATCAAGTGGTGATAGTGAGGGGAGGCTTGAATGAGGTCCCATAAAGATATTTTGCGGGAGTATTCCTTAGTTGATCAACATGGTCATACTCCCTAAGGAAGGAATTGAAGTGAGGGGCAATAGGAAGAATAGGAGGGGATGAAGGTAAGGGTGTTGAGGTTGATGGTTGGGAATGTGGGTTGATTTGGGTGTAATGCTTATGAGAAATGGTATTATGACTTAATTTCTGAAACACATTATTCTTAGGTGGGGAGAGAGTGAATTCAAGTTAAGAAGGTGGGAAAAGGAGTAGTTGAGGTTGGATAATATTAACATCTTCTAGGGAAGGAGAGTCTATTATAGGCTCTACATCTTCTTGTAAGGGCCTAATATTATGAAGGAAATGATCAATGGTAGAATTATGAGGAGAGGAAGGAGTAGGATGGGATTCTATTTGATTATCCAAGGTCTTATACTCTTGTTCCAAACAACCTATACTAGTAGGAGATCTTGAAAGAGGTTCATCACATGCTTCGCTACAAGAAGAGGAGGCATCAAGAGAAGGATCACTATGATTTTCAAATAGGGAGGGAGGGATGAGAGTCTCATGACTTGAAATAAGTATATCTTCTAACACCAATCTATCCTCTTTGCATCGAGGAGGGGTATTAGAAGAAGAAAAATGTTGATCATCATATTTAGGGATACTAGGTAAGGTAATGTTTAGAAATGTGTTTATAATATCATGTTCTTTTGTTAAACTATCTTCCCAAAGGGGATGAGGATAAGAACAAGGAAGACCATCATGATGCTCTATGACTGTACACCTTCTTTTAACAAGATACCTTTGTCACTAGAAGGAGAGGTATCAAGAGAGGAACAAGCATGCTCATCGTGATTACCTATGTTTGTATTTAATTCTAACACATCATCCTCACAAAGAGGAGAGATAGTAGGTTGAGTATGTTCAAGACAATTATTAACATTTTCATTTGCTAGACTCTCATAACTAGGGAATGCATTGAAAGAATGATTAAAATATTTATTTACTAACTTATTCATTACAATTTTAGAAAGAAATGAAACAAACATGTTTGAAGAATTTACAATGCAATGGAAGGAAAAAGGAAATGCAATTTTTAGATTACAAAAAAGGCAATATGCTGATTACACTATCAATGATCTAAAAATGAAATTGTGTAAATGCAAAATTGAAAATGTGCAATGAATGAAATGAGCTAATTTATGCTAATTTTAATAAAATACATGTAACATAAACACAACCTATTGATACAGGGAGGTAATGGCACAAAACAAAAGATGGAAAATAAGGTTTTCAACTCTTTAACCGGTAGATTCAGAGGCCTAAAGGGACTAGGTCGCCCCTCTTAGTCCTAGTGAATTTTTTGAGATATTTCAAGTTTTTTGGATTGATTCAATTGGTTTATGTAATGGGAATGAAGAACTAACATAAAAATGTAGAATTTATAGAAATATTTAATGATTTACAATGCAAAAATGTAGCCTAAATGCACTTTTCACTAATGCAAATTTTGAAACTCTAGGATGCAATTTCACTAATGAAATATGCAATGCAAGTCAATCCTAGGATGAAGAAGAGGTGTTATCAAAAAAGAAGGTGTAAGAAGGTCAAGTTCACCAAAATGTAGAAGGGAAAGATGATTCCCCCAATGAGCCTCTAGGGTTTTTCACCCTAGAAGCTAACTTTTGGATGAATGTGGCTCTCTTTCACACTTATTTCATCTTAGGGTTCATTCAAAGGGGGAGTTAGTGGCTTAACATGTGAATTTGTGTGATTATGCCCTAAATTTAATGAACAGAAAATAGAAGCTAACTACGAATGAAATGCAACTATGTTTGAATACACATGAAGATATGCAAGTATATACAAAATAACCTAAGAAACATGTACAAACTATTACATAAATGAATGAGATTGAAGAGGTGTGCACTTGCAACCTTGTAGAGGCTGAAAGGGACACTTGTGCCAAGTGGGGCGCCCTAGTCCTTCTTTGTGAAAATTCTCAAAAACTGCTCTGGAGTCCGTTTCAACCAAAAGGGTGTCCAAATCTACCAAATGTTTTGGAAAAAAACCTCAGTGGGACTAGGTCACCCAAAGTGGCAACCTAGTCCTCTTCTAAATTTTTGTGAACTAAAAGATGAGATTTGAGGCCTTTGATCTGTGTTTTATGCTCCACTAGATATCTAGTCCCAAAAGTGAAGATTCTAGTCTGTGGAAGTCTTCCAAGCTTCAACTAGGGCTTCTTCAACCTTAGAAAGCTTGGTCAACTTGTGGAATGATTTTCAAGCCTCCAATGCACCTAAATCTTTAAACACACACAAAGAGAAAGAAGAAATGTTGATGTTAGGATATAGGGGCTTGCCTTGGTCAAGCCCCTTTGTAGATAATTCAATCAAATGATGAAAAAAATAAAGAAAACATTGAATGTGAAGTGATGTACTTAGTTGCCTTGCCATGATGTGTGATCTTGAATTGCAGCAATGGAGGATTTAGCCCTTGAGTGCTTTAGCAAGATGTCTTGTTGACCTAGAATCTGAAACCCTAGTTTTCTTGAGAAGGAGTGGTGATAGATGAGATGAATGTGTGTTGAGAAGAAAAAAGGGTGCTGCATCATGAGGAATTAGGGTTTTAGAGCTTATTTATACAAGTTGTGCCCTAATTTCCAAAAAAATGGCACCATATAGGCCGACCTTAAGGTTTTAGAGACCAAAATCCCAAAAGAAATTAACTTAAAATTAAAATTTATGCCACATCGGACTAGGTCGCCACTAGGTCATCCAAGGTGGCAACCTAGTCCACCTAGGAAAATTACATTGTTTTTCCAAGATTAAAATATAATTATTTATGTTTCTCAAGATTTTCTCACAAATCACACTGAATTTGAACATGTATGTGTATTAAGGGGTCATTTTGGCATAATAAAAGGTTGATTAAGTGATTACAAGCCTAGGAGAGTGTCAATTTTTTGCAGCACCTTACAACACTTTGGCACAAGGCTCGGAAAGGGGTAAAAGGAGGCTAAAAATAGTCCAAAATCCATAGGAAAAGATCCAAATGAGCGAAAAGTGTTTTTTGATGGGTGTTTTTGCACACTTCTTAACACAGGTAATGCATAGGTGCATCACCTCTCTTGAAAGGAAATATCCAACAAGTTGTTGAAAACAACCCCAAGGTCTCTCGGGTGTCAGGTCATGACTTGCATAGGATAACTTAGTTGATGTTTGATGTGATCTTGTTGGTAATCACATGGAAGACTTATGTGAGTTTAGATGGAAGGGGAATCGGATTGGAAAACAGAGTTTCTGAGGTGGAGAATTTATTGTATGTTTGCTGCAGGTTCAAACATCGGTCTTGAACTCCATTTTTATTTAAGATTTGGGTTTACAATGTGAAATGAACCTTAGCATAGGTCACTTCTTAAAAAAAGGAAAAAAGGGTAGGGAAGAGAGAGGGTTCTTGGACCTACAACTACCAATGAATAGTGATCATGGAGGTCTCTACTATGGACAACTTCCTTAAAACAAAATTCCACTTAACCAAAAATATCATAACTCATGAAATGTGTGTTATCTTCTAAGGATTGCGGATATTTTACCATTCATTCACTATACATATGCATGAACAAAGATAAATATTTAAAAGAAGCTTCAAATATAGGTCTAGACTAACTTTACACAACCATCTACCAATAGAAAACAACCAAAAATATGGACAAGGAGGACATCTACACAACAAAAATCTTCATAACCATGAAACAACACTACTAAATCTACCAAAGCCAACTGAAAGTAAACTAAAATAGAAAAATAAATTTAACTAAATCATCTAACTATGAAAGAAGAATCATGAAACATGAGAAGAAACCTAGAAATAAACAAAATTTAATGTATTTCTATTGCAATTTTAGCAACATGTCTTTACAACAACTCAAATCTCTTTGAAAATAAGAGGAGACCCCCTATTTATAGTGTCCCAAAAGTAGAATATGTTATCAAGATTGATTTAAATTTGTGTGGCCACCATTCCCTATAACCTAGGGTTCTACTTACCCCCCAATATATTACATTTTAAAATACAATTTTGTCCACAGCTCTGTTTTGTCTTTTAGTGGAAGCACTGTAACATTTTTGTCCTCTTGTTAATTGCTCTTTGCTATAGCTACTCCTTTAGAAATTCTTCATCAATAACAGGGTTGCCTTCTTTCTTCTTCAAAGCTACATATTCCATGAATCTTAATATCACCGATTGGATCTTATCGATCTCGATGATGTCAGATCTAAGCACTTGGTAGCTCCACTCTTAGGAATTATCAATAAGATTCTCCCAGTCCTCCTCATACTTAGCAATGTGATCTTTGAACAGCTCAGATTGGCTGAAATCTCAGCCAACAAAGCTCATGAAATCTGTAGTAACCTCGGCAGACATCCCATCTTCCATCCTCTTTCGGAAGTGAGGCTTAATATTTACTTGATTGATCTAGAGAGCAGGAATTTCATACCTTGTCATTAGCTTTAGATATCGAAGGAAATCTTCTTTGACTTCCTTGGCCCATTCAATATCTGGATTTAACTTTTCAACTATCTATTCTAGCCTCTCTTTCCAATGATTGAAGTCATGTTTCCACACATCCATCAGCCAATGATCATCCTCCTTAAATGTAAACTCCTTCTCCCAAATCTCACTTGGAAATTTGAGGATAGCCTCAATCTTTGGGTAAGCAGCCCCATACTTCACCAGGAACTCAATGTAGATTTTCCTCGTACCTTCAAGAGACTTTTGCACTTCCAAGAATTTGTTTGTTGTCCAAACAGCACGATTAATGCCCACATTTTCGATATCTAAGACCTGTCAGAACCAATTTTATGTGGTCTTATCCAGGTTCTTTCTTTTTTCTAATTTGTCAATCTGTTCTCTAGATAGAAATTGTGGAGGATGTGGTTGGTTGCTCATCTGTGGATGACCATTATTGGATATAGGTTGTCAAATCAGCCACCTGTGCCTTAAGCTACTCTTTGGAAAATTTATCTTGTTAAATGAGATGGACCACTATGGTGACAGATTCCTAGAGATGATCAACCTTTTGCTCCCTAGTGGCTACTCCCAAATTGATGGTGGATATTTTGTAACTTATTCCTTGTTCTCCCACCATCGATGTAGCTATTTCTACTACTTTGGATCCAGCGACATTCATTGTTACCTTTGACCTGATCTTTGGCTTCTTCTCCTTCTGAGTGCCAAACTGGGCTTGATCCAGTATAGCTTCTAGCCTAACCCATGGGTTCTTTTGAGTGGGAGCCTTCTTTTCTAGTTGTCTCTCCAACCAATTAGGCATTGAGAACTTTTCTTTAGGTGAGTCCTAGTGATCCTCTCTTTCTCCTCCCCTGACTTCAATTGCCTTATCGTTGAGGACCTCCTACTTCATCTTTGTATCCTCCTTCTTCTCATCAAAGTCTTGTAGGAACATTATGTGCTTGATAGGGGATTTGGAAAGAAAGTGCTCATTAGGGTTGCCTTCCTCTTCGACATCTTTTTCTTCATCATGCCTGTGCCCCTCGGGCTGCTCAATCTTTGGATTCTTATAATTTTTAGCTTCTTCATCAAGCTTATCTTCTTCCTTACCTTCCTGCTCATCATGAAGGAACACCCCTTCATCATGCCTAGGGGTATGGTCATGCTCTCCCATCGGAGACCTATCATCCTCTGTCCTTGTGACAGGAACCTCTTCTTCACTAATAAGTTGTTTTCAGCCTCCTTTTCTTGAATTTTCTTGAGTTGCTTGACCAGCTCAACATCAAGCTCCAGATCAGATATTTCTTCAATTATCTTTGTGTCCAGATCCTTACTATCATCACTAGAAGACTTATATGCATCTTCATCGATTACTCGATGCTCGTATATGGGGTGCTCATGATAGTCAAATTCCTCTTCTTCTAACCTCTTAGCTGATTCCATCTGTTGTCAGTGGTCTAATTCCTCAGAAATTTGCATGGTGGCTTCCATTGTTGGCAACTTGGGAGGAGGAGGGATTAGAGTGCTAATCATTTCCTGAGCTATCATGGCTAGTACCGCTAGATTTGCAAACTTTCCTGAGAGCTCAGATGACACATTTTGTATGTATTTCACGAAGGATTCTAGAAGGGTAAGGGCAGGCATTGCGGTTGCAGCGGGAAGAAAAAAGGAAGGAGACATGGAAGATGAAGAAATGGGCGAGGTAGTGGTAGAGGATGAATCAACTGATATTACCTATGGGATGGGAGAAGTAGAAGCAAGATGGATAAATATGTCCACTATGGGCGGAGAGGTTGCAACTACTATGAGTGTGATAAGTAGAGTGGTGGCAGCAATAGTAGTTGTGGCAGAAGATGAAATAGGTGAAGACTTTGGCTGATCAGCCTCCATCTCATCTCCCTCATGGAGCAGGTCTTCTTGGATTATTGGCATTTCAGTGACACTGCCCGCTCGCTTGTGTTTCTTGGGAGATTCACCCTTTGAGGCCTTCCTAGTGTACACCTTTGGATCGACCTATTTCTTGTCAATCTCCTTTCTCTTTTTCAAACAAATAGATGGGGGCAGTTTAGATGTTTCTCTAGTTGGTGTAGCTATTTCTCCACCATCAGAACCACTTGGCTCACTTTCAAGCCCCATGAATGTCAGGACAACCCATTTCTGCTTTAATTGAGCAACCTGCTCATCAATCCATGCCTTTGTTTGGGCCTCAATAGGCTTGGTAAGTATGTTGAGGTCATCAACCTTGGGCTCATCCCAATCAAGTAGTGGGAGGGGCATGTTTGCAACAAAATTGTACCTAGGGTTGATTACAGTGATTTCATCTTACTCTAGTTGATCAGGCACCTACAACAGCTTTACCCTTTTTACAAAGTATGTGGTCATCGGCATATAGTGCCTTATCCATACTTTCAAAGTCATCTTTACAATCTACCTAGAAATATTCAACATTGTGGAGGTGGACATACTCCTATCCAATTAACTTTCTAATATGGTCGTATGGATCCATCTATGGCCTCGCCATGTGAGATTTGAAATGATACTCCACTAATTCCTTCTTTGAATTTCCTGCACATTGGGAAGTATGAAGCTCATACATCCCCTGTCCGAGTGTAAGGGGATAAGGAATCCTCGCTAGATGCTTGTTACCCAAAAAAGTGTGAATGTGGCATAGCTGCCAAGAGAGCTCCAACAATATTATCCGATCATTAGGGTACCGAGGCATCTTGTTTGGCTTTTTCTGAGAATCTCTGGGCTCGAATGTAGGTGAACTTTGGATATTGGATGAATAGGAAAGAATAAATTTTAAGAAAAGCATGAGCACTGTGGGATACTATCCTCTCAAAATCACCATCGAGCAGCCTGGTGATATAAGTGATGAAAGCATCATTCACTTTGCAATAATATTTCTTGAAATTCCTGAATTATAGCTAAGGGTACTTGTCAAAAGCCTTGATTTCTCTACCAAGATTTTTGTTTGGAACTCTAAATAACCCACTATACTACCTCCTATCGGCCAGTGAGTATACCATGTAAGAGGTCATATAAAACTTGGAGGTCTTTTTGACGTTCATGAATTGATCATGAAAGCGGTCACTGATTATTCCTCCCCAGTAGAACATGGTATCCTTTCCATGGAGAATGTGCTCCCTGAAATAAACCATCCATTCTTGAAAATATGCCACATAAGGGAGGCCCATCACTCTACTCAGCAGGGTGATCAAATCATGGTAATCTTTGAAAAATTCAATGCGAAAGAGTTCTTGGCGAACCTTTGCAGTGCTACCCCATCTGTCCTTTAGCCAATACTAATTTATGAGTTTCTTGCATCTTATGGGGTCTTCATCCCACATTTCTTTGAATTCCTGGATAGTAGGAAACTCCATCTTTCCGAAAATAGGAATACGGAAGATTTTTGTTATTCCTGATGGTGACATGTTGGCAAGGATATTTCCATCTCTTTTAATAATAGCTCTGATTTCTTGTTGATATGCCTCTTTGTAAGCCATCACCAGCTTGGGGGTGATCAAAGTGGGAGGGAACTCAACAACTTTGGCTATCCAAATACTTTTGATTAACTTTGCATTTTTTGTCCTAGGGTTCATCCTGACCCTCTATATGAAATCATCAATGTCAACATATCCAATATTCGTGTCAGTGATGTCCTTCAACCTAGTTGTGACCTTGGAGAGCAATGAAACTCCCTAGAATTGGTATTTCATCTTATCTTTATCCTCCTTGCCTTGAGGATCCTTGGGAGTTCCCTTTCCTTTATCTTTGACTGCCCCTAAAGCTTCTGCACCCAATTCCATATATCATGCACATAGAGGTGGGATTCAGTATGCATGATGATACAAATGGTTAGCCAAATCCTGAAAAAATATGGTTATATCGAATAATATATCATTCAAAAGTATAACACTTACTTGAATTTCTCATTTAAGGTTCACTGGAGGGAAATTGGATGACCCAGGCCCCAAAGGTCGTACTTCCCTTGTCAGAATGTTTTTATGAAGAGCGAATAGACCAGGAAGACCCAGATGATTTCTCTCGATCTTGGATTTGGATAAGGAAGGGTCAATGAGGAAGGTGATCACATTTTAGCATGTTGGTCATTGTTCATTTTCAAATTGGAGATCATTTAGGTTACCATTAGAGCATCTAGGTTCAAATTGAGGGAAGGCCATCAAGTGTTAGCTATTTGAAACAACTTTGGGAAAATGACATCCAGGAGGTGGAGTTCCAAAGTCTGGAACCAGGGAGGCAGAAGGCCATGGGACAACCTTTGCAATTTTTTATTCATTTGAGAGCCTGGGATGCCATTGCATGATAGCCACGTGAAACGGGGAAGCAGGGACGAAAGTTCGGAGCTTGCATCTTGGAAAACCAGATCTGAGGAGGAGTTTCGCCCCACACTTTGCTTGTCAAAACTTAGTGGAGATCGGGAATTTGGGGCCCAAAAGCTAGAAAGATGGTTTGGGTTTGTTGTTCAGGATGGCTCAGATGAGATGGAAGCTTGATGGCGGAAGTTTGGTGGGTGGGGTCCAGCAGAGGCAAGGACTTGAAGATTTTTGTTAAAATTGTTTCGGCGGGGAAGCACTTAGAACCTGGAAGCCGGGACACAGTCACTCGCCGACCATTTAAAATAGCAGAACAACAATGACGGCCCATAGATGGAATTCAGGAGGCTGGGACCCGAGGACTGCTAGGAACTTAGGGATTTTCTTGATTTTCAACTAGTTTGTTCAGATGGCATTCATGATTTCGGAGTCTGGATGCTAGAGGGAAGTCCCCTAATAGACGTTGAAAATGAAGAATTAGAAGTGGCAATCTGGGGACAAAATTCCATGGATGGAGACCCAATGGGTGTCTAGAGGCATCGCTTTTATCACAATTTTCGAGTGAATCTTCCATCTGGAGTCCGAGGTCCAAAGAGACATGAGGGAAATTCCATTTGAAACAATCGAAAAGGAGTGGCCATCCAGAGGTGGAGTTTCAGAGTTTGAAACCCGTGAGGAGCTTTGTCGCTGAGGTAAGTTCATCATGTTTGCATGTTAAATGGTCATGACATTGGGGAGTCCCACGCCCTGAGGGCACCGACGCTTGCCCCGAAGAATAGTGACGAGACAACAAGGCTCTGAATTTGATTTTTAAAGTTTCTAAGGGATGTTTTGGATGTACAACACATGGGTTTTGTGGCATGTTGTCCCCTCTATCAATTTCATATTAAATTGTCTCTTATTTTCCATTGTTTAAGCATGAAATCATGAGAAAATGGAGTGGGTTGCTGGACGACAAGCATACCTTGAAGACTCGATGAAAAGCGTTGTTGAATCCTTGAAGAACGGTTAAGGGATAGCTTGGGCATGAAGGCGACGAAGTCACTACACTTTTTTGTTGTTCTTGACATGTGAAAATGACATGTCAAAACCAATATTTATACCCCTAATTACAATTAATGTCCCTAATAAATACAAGTACAATGGTCGGTGAGGTTGGTGGATTCAAATTAGGGATGGCGGTGGGCAGATCGAAGCCCAAGGTCTGGAATGACATTGGGTCATGACCATCCAAAAACTTGTCGAGTGAGAATCTGACGGTGAAGCAGGCTCTAGGGTTTGAGGACTGGAAGGACATTGGTCGATGGCAGTTTTGGAATGGCAAAAATGCAATGGAAACCTGGGCAAGGAAACCCGAAGAGCTAGGCTCGAAGAGCATGATTGAATGCCAGATTTTATGCCAATTTTCTAGATGGAAAATAGGAAGTCGAGTCCTAGGCATCAGAAGGATGCCCTCCAAAGGTTGTAGGAAATGGAAAAACAAAAAAAGAAACCCGAGAGGGGAAACCTGACGGGCCGGTCTTGAGAGGTTCCACGGACACCTGTAAAAGGTGAAATGCTAAGGAAGCTTCAGGAATAAAAAAATTTTGAGGGGCAATACATGGTCGGCCTAATATGAGACTTGGGAGACACGATGACCATGTAGGACATGAAAATCGAGGCACGCAAAATGAGGCAACAACAAAGTGACCCAATGGGGTGAAAGAGAGAGGGTCTCTATTCTGAATGGGGTGTGTGTGCTATAGGCACAAATTATGGTGACTCTGCTAGGAGAACATACTTAGCATTTTGAAGATAAACATTCATTCTGAACCCAAAATCTCCGGTTTTACAGACCAGAAGCCAATTTCCAAGGTGGAGCTAAGAATAGGTTAAGGATGGGAGTCGAAGTTGAATCGCACCATAACTTCATCATGGAAGTGTGTGCATTATGAGTCCATTTCCATTCCTCTGAAGAAATGTGGACAACTATTGATCGGGAGGGACAGGCTACATAATGCGTCAAACCTCAAAAGTAAGATGGACATTGCTCCACTGCCAGTCAGGCATCCATAGCCTCGACGGAGTTGTAGCTGCGACCCCATGAACATAGCTCTACTTTCAGCTAGGCATCCATAGCCCCAGTAGAGATATTTTTACACCCATATGGTTGCATGATTTTGTATTTTATTTTCTTCTCTAATATTTCTTTGCAGTTATTTTTTTTTCTTTTGCTCAACCATGCAAGCATTCAAGCTCACTATGGATTTGGAAATCCCATTGGTCACTAAAGTAGACTTTAGATTTTTCACTTGTCTAGCCTTCCCAGAAATTACCACACACTTCTTTGGAAACCTTTAAGGTGAGTTTCATGTATGATCCATGACAAGCGTAGGGGATTCAAACAAGGATAGAATCTTGGATTAGTCGAAAGCTGAAAAGATGAAACCAACGCCTAGGGATTTTCAAAGATCAATAGTGGGGATGAAGGCTTATCTAGATAATAGACATGAGCAAGCAGCAGAGTGAATCATTCATCAAGCCTAGCACATTCACCACAGCATAAACAAGGAGACAGTCTTAGGGGGAAAAATTTTTGGAGAACAAGCAAAACAAAACAAAGTAGGAAAGCAAAGCAAGTAAACCTACCCTAACCTATATACAATTATTTACAAGGACAACTCGAAAAGAGCTCAAGCTTATAAATAATGCTTAAGGTGTTGCCTATTGATAGGAAATGGGATGTCCTCACTAGTTAAGGTCTTTAAGTGAAAAGCATTATCCCTGAGAATTTTAGCAATCTAAAAGAGGCCAAGCCAAAGCTTGTCGAATTTGTTATGTTCCCCTTTCTTTTTGTGGGCCTTGTCACTATATAGGACCAGATCAAAAATTTGGAAGGCCTTGATTTTGGCTCGACGATCAAACCATATTTTGACTATGCCTTGATGTTTGACAAAGTTTTCTATTCCACGGTCTTTTACCTCTTCTAAATGTAACAACTCAACCAAGAGATCTTCTCTGCGATCCCCTAATTCGTAAAAATCATTGATGAATTGGAGGGTAGGGATTTTCAAGTGTATCGGGAAAATAGGCTCTAATCCATAAATGAGGTGGTAAGGGGAATGTCTGAGGGAAGCCCTATGGTGAGTATGATTTTCCCAAAGGGAAAAATGGAGTTGGGTGTGCCAGTCCTTGGGATTCCTATCAAGCAATTTTTTTATCATGGTAATTAGGTTCTTGTTGGTGGATTTGGCAAGACCATTGCTTTGGGGATAATAGTTGGAGGATAATTTGAGTGCAATGCCATAATCAAAGGGCCAACCAGCGAATTTCAAAGAAGTAAAGGCGGGGCCATTATCACATACCAATGAATAAGGACATCCAAAATGATTTAAAATAAAACCTTGTAGAAAATTTATAACTACCTCTATTGTGCATTGCCTACATGCAATTACCTCTATCGATCTAGTGAAATAATTAGAAGTAGTTAGAATGTACCTTTGTCTTGCATATGATGGAGGACCTACTAGACCAATGATTGAGGCCCCATTGTGCAAACAGTCTTACCTCTAGGACTGGTTGCAATGGGACAGGTGCATTCCTTTCTCTAGTTGTCACGGTCTGGCATACATGGTAGGTGCAGATGTGGCTGCGAGAATCCTTGAAGACCATAGGCCAATAATACCCTGCTCTTAGTATTTGATGTGTTGTAGACAAGCCAGAACCATGGCTTGTGCCATTTTTTTTATGAAACTCTTTCAAGACACGATCTACTTCTTCCTTACCAAGGCATCTCAGATATATACCTTCATGATTCATCTTGTGCAATATGGTCCCTTGCAACATGTAACTATTACTTTTCAATCTAAGTGCATGCTTTTGGACTCCCTACAAGTGGGACAAACATTTATGATTTAGTAGATAACACACTATGTCATCATACCATTCTCCTGGAGAGACATCCTCCAGTTGGTATTGTTGCACTGTGAGTTTAGGTCCAGCTTCAATAACTGCCTCTGCCATTGTTCTAGTAAGTTCCTACCCTCTCACCAATCTCATTGGCTGGATTTCCATATCGTATTCCTACAACAATGTAATCCATTTTTCCCTTCATTCACCCAGCTCATTCTGCATAAGCAATGTCTTCAGGGCTGGGTTAGGAACTATGGCAAACACTTTGTTGTGTAAGATATAATGCCTAAAGTTATTTACTCCTTTAACAAGGGAATATTCTTGTTTTTATACGTTGTGGCAATGCAACTCAATGTCTTTCAAAGGGGTACTCATGAAGGCGATTGGATTCTCATTCTCCTCATCCTCCTTCTGAGTCAGGATGCTAGCACACAAATGATCTGAAGCGAATGAATAGATATAGAAAGTCTTCAGATAGTTTGGATTGACCAACACTAGTGCCTCAACAATGGCTTGTTTAATTTCTCAAAAGGCTTGCTTCACCTTAGGATTCCACTCGATCTTGGCCTCTTTATTTAACATAGCATTGAGTGGTTTGATGATTTCAACAAAGCCCATGATGAATTTATGGACAAAGTTGATCTTTATGAAAAAAGATTTTAATTCCTTCTTGCTACCTGGCAGTTGAATCTTCATGATGGCCTGAATATGCTCGGGATCAATGGAGATCCCCTTTTCTGATAAGACATGCCCCAAAAGATTTCCCCCAGTTAAACCAAAGATGCATTTCTTCGGATTGAGAGAAACCCCAAATTCGTGGCACCTTCAAAAAAAATTCCATAAATCAGCAACATGATCACCCTACTATTTTGAGAACACTATCAAATCATCCATGTATATGATGATGCATTTTCCAATCAGATCCTTCAATGCAATGTCCATGGCACGTTGAAAGGTGGCATCAATGTTGATGAGTACAAAGGGCATTCATTTGTAAGAAAAGGTGCCCCACTTGGTTGTAAATGTCATTTTTTGTCGATCTTTTTATTGCACCATAACCTAGTTGTACCCTGAATACCCATCCAAGAAGGACATCATCTGAGAACCATTTACTATCTGCAGTACCTCATCTAATGACGACACTAGATAGTTATCCTTTTCTGATGCTCTATTCAAATTGCAGAAATCCATGCATAATCTAATTTCTCCATTATTTTTTCTAACTAGGACCAGATAGGCCACCCACATGGAGTGCCTAACCGGGAAGATAATCCTAGTGGACATAAATTTCTATACTTCATTGTGTATAATTAGTTCCAATAGAGAATTGACAAGGCATTGTCATTGTCGAAATGGTCTCGCATCTGGTCTGAGAGGGATGGTATGGGTGATGATTGATGTATCATATATTTTGAGATCCTCATAGCTCCAAACAATGACATCGTGGTACTTCCACAAAGCATCCACTATTCCCCCCTTTCCTGCTAGTGTGCACACCTTTCCAATAAACATATTCCTTGCCTCGTTGGTTGTTCTAAGGTTGTAGGTCTCACACTGGCTACTAATGGCATCTTTCTTAGCCTGCTAATCTTGATCTTTGATTTGATCCAAGTCAAATATTCATTCGAGTTGGACCATCCCTCTTGGGATAGTGTTGGTCTTGAGATTCATGACCCCTTTTATATCTAGCTCAGCTTCCCCTGGTTCAATCTCATCTATTATCTATGCAACAAACACATCGTAGCTGGTAATGAAATCCAAGACGTGTTTATCATCATTAAACACCTAAAAAATTAGCTATTTTTCTGGTACAGATGGAATGGAGATGAGCTCAACTATAAACCTTTTAAGGTCAGATAATGACAATAGCTGCAAGGTGCTATCTACTTGGGCTAAGGCATTGGTGGTGTGATTTTGAGAGCGTAGGATCAACTGGATATTAAAAGCGTCTATCCCTTCTATCAGATCCCATACCCTATGCCTATAATTAGTGAGTCTTCAATCATAACAAGAATAGAGCTTCCTTACTTGCTTTATGACCAACTCCTAAGCCCCAAAGACTTGCAACATTTTAACACCTTTTCTTAATGCCATGGGGAGCACCAAGACTAATGCCTCATATTCTTCTACATTATTAGTGCAATAAAATTGAAGCGTATGAGCAGAAAAATATGACTTACCTCTGGGACTGATCAGTTTGAAGCCATCTCTGGCCCCATGCTTGGATTTGGACCCATCAAAGCACAATGTCTAGAACCCGAGAGAGTCCTTGACCCTAGAATCGGTAGATCTAATTTCTGATTTTGATGGTGGCCTCATTTCAACAACCTTCTAAGGAGGTGTAGGTTTTGAACATGTTTGTTTTGGCAGTGTTGGCTGAGCTTTCTCCTTTAGAGTGATTCATCTTTTGATATGCTCAATTGTTGTCTGACATAAATAGCATTCAAATTCTAAATGGGTGGCATTATGTCCCCTGCACCAACTAGGGAGAAAGAGTTCTTGAAAATTTATTCTAGCTCCCAAACTAATCTGGTTTAGTACACATTTTTCCAAAAAATCTTGGAAACCATCCAACAATCCAAGAATATTGTCCTCGCATGATTCTTCGTCATCCGACTCTATCAGCATTTCCATGTTGTGAGGGGGACAGGCTAGGCTGGTAGGTGGACTGCACAATACAAGAAGGAACTCCCCCATTTCATCTTCTCCCAAGCATTCTTGTTCTTCTGAATATCACACTAGAGAATAATTCCCCAATTTTTTTCAGCAAACAACACTTCATTCGTGTTATTGTATTTTGTGATCATGAACTTCATGTGTGGCTCCTGATCAATTCAAATCTAATTTGGGATCCCTTTCCATGGCAACCAAAAATGAGAGTAGTTAGTTGTGGCATATACATTCAATGCCTTTGTGAAATCCCTTCCTAAAATTATGCCATAAGTGTTTGGGATATTAGCAACTTGGATGTCAATGGTTTGTTGAATTCTGGGATCAACAACAATTTGCATGGGTATTTTGTTGACCTCTCCAACTATGTTGATCTCAGTCTTGTCAACATGTGTCACTTTACACCAGGAGGGATTTGGGACTATTCCCAAAGCTTTCCACATGCTTAGGCACATGACATTAGCAGAAGCTCCTGATTCTAGCATGCAACTATGGAGGTTCTTCCCAAACACTCAGGTGGTGGTCAGGAAGGGAGGAGTTTTGAATTTTCCCAAAAATAATCCTCCAGAAACATCCACTTGGGAAACTTGACCCTCATCCTTATCATTATGCTTGTTTTGGTTTTGTGCCCAATCTGCTTCTTTCGTGGGTTGCTTATTCGACTACTGATTTGTAGGCGGATGAACCTTCTAATTGAAATCTTTTTCCACAATTGGTTCATTCCACTGATCCTCAAAGGAAACCATTCTTGAAGGTGCTTCTTGAGTTTCCCCAGCCAACAGAGTCCCATTTATCATTCTAAAGAAGGCATTTCTCATAGTTGGGACCTTGAGTAGCTCAAAGGCAGACACACTTAGCTTAACCTTCTTAAATTCTTCTACAATATACTCCCCCATTTGTTTGACTTCTTCATCATAGGTGATATCTCAGGAGGAGATAGTATGTTGATTTTGGTTTTGGTTTTTCTATCTATTCTTGCTGAAGTACCATGTAGGTACATGGAGATATCCTAGATTGTTGCTAGCATTTGGATTGGGAGGGTTGCTAAAATTGTTAGGTGGAGTGGAGATTGTAAAAGTACCACCAACTTGACCACTAGCTTGTCTATTCCTAAGGTCGTAAGGGGTAGTCCTTTGGTGAAACATTTGGACTTCATCTTACCTAGGCTCTTCCTCATCCTTAGGACCATTATCTTTTGAATCAAAAAGTTGAGCCAAAGGACTTTCAGAACTTACCTCTTCTGCCTTGTCATTTCTTGTAGTGACCTCCTCCTTCTTGGGCACATTGCTCTCAACCTTTGGGAAAGGAGCCTGATTGACCACCAGCATAGAGGAGTCATATGGTTTGGAAGGAACGATGTCTCTGCATCGTGAGCTATCTACAATATTTTGGACTTTAACTTGAAAATTTTTATTAGCCGTTTGGAATTCTAGACAATCTAATTTGGAATATCAAGTGGTTTTGTGTATACAACACCAACCAAATAAAGCAGCCTCCGCTAGGTAGACTCCACTGGTAGTCTTATCATTGTTGTTGGGTTGATCGAGAGGTGTGGGGACATCACCATTGTTGCACCTTCTATTCCATGTTTGGTTCTGCCTCTAGAAAGGCCTTCTATCTAAGTTTTGCCCTGAATTCTATTTCCTATCGTAATTTTGTCTGGCCAATGTGCTAGCATCACGATTATCCCAATTCTCGCGGCTATTACGACTATCATAGTTGAGGTTGGCCTGGATGCTTCTATGTGAACCCTACAGCTGATTATTTTGGTTTCTCAAATGCGTCATCTCCGTAGACATTTTCTTGATCATTTTTGTGAGTTCATCGATCTAATCCTTTTATGTGTTGTTTGGCTGTGGAGCAGAATTCTAAAGGAACACCATTTGAGACATTGGCTAATTTTGGTGAGTGGGCAAAAATTTGGATGCTTGGAGATATGTTTGTACTTGGGGCAGTTGAGAATGGACTTGTTGCTATTGGGGCAGAAAATAGTGAGGAACCAGGGGTGCTTGATTCATTGGTTGTCTGAGGTGCAGTACTATGGGTAGCTTCAGTACTAGATTCATGAGGGGTGTTTGATGCTGCAAAGCTTGAGTAAGCCCTTGAATTTTTGAAGGATGAGAAACCTGCCCCAAAGAGGGTAGTGGACTGAAAACATTTTGTCCTAGGTCCATGCTAGAAATAATGGCCTCTGAGTACACGTCTACCAATCTAGTAGGCGGTGGTCGCATCCTCTTCACTAATGTTCCAGTAAGATTGTCCAATGCTGCATAATAGACAAGTAAAATAGCATCATCATTGAACATGTATGAGTCTTGTAGCCGAGTATATACTCTATGGAATCGATTATTAAAGGAGATTATTGATTCGTTGACCTCTCTTTAAAGTGACATAAAATGCGAATATGACTCTGCACGACTGATTGGAGTTTTGAAATTCTAAAGAAAAGAATTCTTCAAAAGGTCCCATGTGTTGATAGTTCATGTCAATAAGTTGACGTACCAATAGAAGGATTCCTCCCCCAAGGAGTAGGGAAAGAGCTGGCAAGCAACATCCTTATATATGATATGCTTAGTCTTCAAAAAGACCTCAAAAATCTTGACATTCTCCTCAGCTTTCCTTTGTGGATCCCGAGGATTGATCTTCATTCAAAATCTCTTAGGATTCTTTGGCATGTCATGATAGATATTGAAGGCCAAAGGAGATGGATTGTTTCCCAACCACACCATTAGAGGGGGCGGTGGAGGTGGCTATGCTAGATTGATTTGTGATTGCAAAGGGGCAGTAGTGGTTGACGGAATAACTCCCAAAAAAGGGATCGCGTTGGGTTGGAAGGCAGCATCAAGCCCTTCAGGAGAGGCAGTCTGGAGGGTCGTTTGAAGCGGGTGAGTAGGAGAATATGTTTTCAAGAATGAGGGAGAAGACGATGGTGAATGGGTAGAAGAGGAGGAGGATGGTGAAAGCAAAATGGGTTGGTCAGGTGTGTTGGTGATAGAGGCTTCCTCTTTCTTAGCTCTCTTAACTCAGGTAGGGTGTGGTAGCTCTTGGAACTCCCCTTTGTTTGGTGTAGACCTTAGTATTCTATGAAATATATCAAGGGAGAAAGACACAATTCGATCTAGCTTAGCCCCTAAAAGGCCCTCCTTTTAGCACCAGTTTTATTGATGGGTGTTTTTCCATGATTCTCAACACAGGTAATGCATAGGTTCATCACCTCTCTTGAAAGGAAATATCCAACAAGTTAGTTAAAATAACCCCAAGGTCTCTCAGGTGTTAGGTCATGACTTGCATAGGATACCTCAGTTGATGTTTGATGTGATCTTGTTGGTAATCATAGGGTAGACTTGAGTTCAGATGGAAGGGGAATCATATCGAAAAATAAATTTTCTAAGGCGGAGAAGTTACTGTACATTTGTTGCAGGTTCAAATAGCAGTCTTGAACTCCATTTTTGTTTTAAGATTTGGCTTTACAATGTGTAATGAACCTTAGCATAGGTCACTTCTTAAAAAAGGAAAAAAGGGCAGGGAAGAGAGAGGGTTCCTGGACCTATAACTACTAATGAACAATGATCATAGAGGTCTCTACTATGGATAGCTTCCTTAAAACAAAATTCCACTTAACGAGAAATCTCACAATCTCATGAAATTTGTTCTATCTTCTAAGGACTGCAGATATTTTACCATTCATTGACCATACATATGAATGAACAAAGATAAGATTGAAAAGCAGCTTCAAATATAGGTCTAGACTAACTTTACATAGCTATCTCCTAGTAGCAAACAACGAAAAGTATGGAAAAATAGGGCATCTACACAACATAAATATTCATAACCAAGAAACAACATTACTAAATCTACCAAAGCCAACTAAAAGGAAACTAAAACAAAAAAATATATTTAACTAAATCATCTAACTATGAGAGAAGAATCATGAAACATGAGAAGAAACCTAGAAATGCACCAAAATTAATGTATTTCTATTGCAATTTATGCAGCTTGTCTTTACAACTCAACTCTCTTTGAAAATGAGAGGAGACCCCTTATTTATAGTGTCCCAAAACTAGAATATGTGTCCAAGATTGATTGACATTTGTGTGGCCACTATTCACTATAACCTAGGGTTCTACCTACCCCCCAATATATTACATTTTAAAATACAATTTTGTCCACATCCCTATTTTGTCTTTTAGTGGCAACACTGTAGCATTTTTGTGCTCTTACTGATTGCTCTTTATTGCAGCTACTCCTTTAGAAATTATTCATCAATAACAGGGTTGCCTTCTTGCTTCTTCAAAGCTACATATTCCATGAATCTTAAGATCACCGATTGGAGCTTATCGACCTCTATGATGTTGGATCTCAGCACTTGGTAGCTCCACTCTTTGGAATTATCAATAAGCTTCTCCCAGTCATCCTCATACTTAGAAGTGTGATCTTTGAACAACTCAGGTTGGGAGAAAGCTCGGGCAGAAAAGCTCATGAAATATGTAGTAACTTTGGCTGACATCCAATCTTCCATCCTCTTTCGGAAGTGAGGCTATATATTTTCTGGATTGATCTGGATAGCAAGCATTTCATACCCTATCATTAGCTTCAGATATCAGAGGCAATCTTCTTTGACTTCCTTGGCCCATTCAATATCTAGATTTACCTTTTCAAGTATCCGTTCTAGCCTCTTCTTCCGATATCAAAGTCTTGTTTCCACACATCCATCAGCCAATGATCATCCTCCTTAAATGTAAACTCCTTCTCCCAAATATCGCTTGGAAATTTGAGGATAGCCTCAATCTTTGCGTAAGCAGCCCCATACTTCATCGAGAACTCAATGAAGATTTTCCTCGTACCTTCAAGAGAATTTTTCACTCCCAATTATTTTTTTATTGTCTAAACAACATGATTAATGCCCATGTTTCCAATATCTAAGACCTACCAAAACCAATTTTTCGTGGTCTTATCCAAGCTCTTTATTTTTTCTAATTTGTCTGTATATTCTCTGGGCAACAACTGCGGAGGGGCTGAGGATGTGCTTGGTTGCTCCTTTGCGGATGACCATTGTTGGATATAGGTTGTCAAATCAGCCACCTGTGCCTTCAGCTCCTCTTTGGAAACTTTATCCTATTGAATGAGATGCACCATCATCACAACCGATTCTTGGAGATGATCAACCTTCTATTCCCACCAGTGCTGTAGATATTAGTACTACTTTGGATCTCGAGGCATCCATCATTACCTTTAACCCGATCTTTAGATTCTTCTCCTCTCTAGTTCTGATTAGGGCTCAAGCCAATATAGCTTCTAGCCTTGCCCTTGGGACCTTTGGAGTGGGAGCCTTCTTTTCTAGCTATCTCCCCAACCAATCAGGCATTGAGGACTTTTCTTTAGGTGAGTTTTGTTGATCCTCTCTTTCTCCTTCTTTGACTTCAATTGCCTTATCATTGAGGGCCTCCTACTTCATCTTTGTATCCTCCTTCTCCTCATCAAAGTCTTGTACAAACACTATGTGCTTGATAGGTGATTTGGCAGGCAAGCACTCATCAAGATTGCCTTCCCCTTCGACATCTTTTTCTTCATCATGCCCGTGCCCCTCGGGCTACTCAATCTCCAGATTCTGATAATTTTCAGCCACTCCATCAGGCTTATCTTCTTCCTTACCTTCCTGATCTTCATGAGGGAACACCCCTTCATCATGCCAAGGGGTATGGTAATACTCTCCCATCAGAGACCTATCATCCTCCATCCCTATGACAACAACCTCTTCTTCACTAATAAGTTGTTTTTCAGCCTCCTTGTTTTTCAGTCTCCTTTTTTTTTTTTGAATGAACAGATGGGGCAGATTTAGATGTTTCTCTAGGTGATTTAGCAATTGCCTCACCATCAGAACCACTTGGCTTGCTTTCAAGCCCCTTGAATGTAAAGATGACCCCTTTCTGCCTTAATTGAGCAACCTTCTCATCAATCCACACCTTTGTTCAAGCCTCAATAGGCTCGGTAAGTATTTCAAGGTTATCATACTCTAGCTCATCCCAATCAGTTAGTGGAAGGGGCATGTTTGCAATGGCATTGTACCTAGGGTTGATTACAGTGCTTTCATCTTCCTCCAGTTGATCAGGAACCTAGAACAACTTCATGATTTTTACAAAGTATGTGGTCATCCACATATAGTGCCTCATTCGTACTTCAAAGTCATCTTTACAATCTGCCCATAAATCTTCAACATTGTGGAGGTGGGCATACTCCTATCCAATCGCCTTTCTGATATGGTCATATGGATCCATCTGTTTCCTGACGTGTGAGATTTGAAATGATACTCCACCAGTTCCTTCTCTGAATTGCCTACACATTGGGAAGTATGAAGCTCATACATCCCATGTCTAAGTGTAAGGGGATAAGGAATCCTCGCTAGATGCTTGCTGCTCAAAATGGTGTGAATGTGATGCAGCTACCAAGAGAGCTCCAACAATATTATCTAGTCATTAGGGTATCAAGGTAGCTTGTTTGGCTATTGTGAGAACTCATGGGATCAAATGTAGGTGAACTTTGGATAGTGGATGAATAGGATAGCATAAATTTTTAGAAAAGCATGAGCACTATGGGAGACTCTCATCTTAAAATCACCCCTGAGCAGCCTGATGATATAAGTGATGAATGCATCATTCACTCTGTAATAATCTTTCTTAAGGTTCCTAAATTGTAGCTGAGGGTACTTGTCGAAAGCCTTGAGTTTGCTACCAGGCACTTA
Source organism: Sequoiadendron giganteum (assembly GCA_007115665.2). Taxonomy (NCBI): domain Eukaryota; kingdom Viridiplantae; phylum Streptophyta; class Pinopsida; order Cupressales; family Cupressaceae; genus Sequoiadendron; species Sequoiadendron giganteum. The sequence continues at coordinate 146,240,759 of CM021108.1, forward strand.
GTTTGGAACTCTAAATAACCCACTGTAGTGCCTCCTATCATCCAGTGAGTATAACAAGTAAGAGGTCATATAGAACTTGGAGGTCTTTTTAAAGTTCATAAATTGATCATGAAAGCGGTCACTAATTATTCCTCCCTAGTAGAATGTGGTTTCCTGTCCAGATCAATGAAATAAACCATCCATTCTTTAAAATATGTCGCATATGGGAGGCCCATCACTCTTCTTAGCAGGGTGATCAACTCATGGTAATCTTCAAAAAATTTGTTGCAAAAGAGTTCTTGGGGAACCTTTGCAGTGCTGCCCCATCTATCCTTTAGCCAATATTGATTTATGATTTTCTTGCATCTTATGGGGTCTTCATCCCACATTTCTTTGCATTCCTATATAGTAGGCAGCTCCAACTTTCCAAAAATATAAATATGGAAGGTTTTCGATATTCCTGATGGTGACATATCGGCAAGGATGTTTCCATCTCTGTCAACAATAGTTTTGGTTTCTAGCTAATATGCCTCTCTACAAGCCATCCCCAGATCAAGGACAATCAAAGCAGGAGGGAACCTAACAGCTTTGGCTATCCTGCTGCTTCTGAGTAACTTTGCATTTTTTGTCGTGGGGTTCATCCTACTCTGTATGAAATTGTCAATGTCAATATGTCCAAGATTCGTGTCAGTTATGTCCTTCAACCTGGTTGTGACCTTGGAGTGCAACAACACTCCCTGGAATTGGTATTTCATCTGATCTTTATCCTCCTTGCCCCAAGGAGCCTTCATAGTTCTCTTTCCTTTGTCTTTGACTACCCTTGAGGCTTCTACACTCGATTCCATATATCTTGCACATAGAGGTGGTGTTCAGAATGCATGATGATACAAATGGTTAGCCAGATCCTGACAAAACATGGTTACATCGAATAATCTATCCTTCAAAAGTCTAATGCTTAGTTGAATTTGTCATTGAAGGTTCACAGGAGGGAAATTAGATGACCTGAGTCCTAGAGGCTAGACTTCCCTTGTCATGATGTTGTTCTGAAGGGCGAATAGAGTGAGAAGACCTAGATGATTTCTCTCGATCTTGGATTTGGATAACGAAGGATCTAGGAGGAAGGTGATCACATTTTAGCACTTGGGTCATCATTCATTTTCAGATTAGATGTTATTTAGGTCACCATTAGAGCATCTGGAGTCAAACTGAGGGAAGGCTATCAAGCATTAGCTGTTTGAAACAACTTTGAGAAAACAACATCCCAAAGGTGGAGTTCCGGAGTCCGGAACCCAAGAGGCGGAAGGCTGTGGGACAAACATTGCAATTTTTAGTCATTCGACAGCCCAGGCTGTAGAGGCTGGGATGCCGTTGTGTGATAGCCATGTGAAATGACGAAGAAGGGATGAAAGTCCAGAGCCTACATCCTGACATAATAGATCCAAGCAGGAGTTTTTCTCCACACTTTGCTTGTCAAAACTTAGCAGGGATCAAGATTTCGAGGCCCGAAATTTAGAAAGATGGTCTGGGTTTGCTATTCGGGATGGCCAAGATGGGACAGAAGATAGATCACAGAAGTTTGGTTGGTGAGGTCTGACAGAGGTAAGGACTTGAAGATTTTCATTAAAATTGTTCTGGCGGGGAAGCACTCGGAACCTAGAAGCTAGGAGGCAGTCACTCACCTGCCATTTAAAATGGCAGAACAACAAAAATGGCCTGCGGGTGGAGGTCTGGAGGCCGGGACTTGGGGACCGCTAGGGACTTAGGGATTTTCCTCATTTTCCAACTATTTTGTTTGGATGGCATTGAAAAGTTTGAGGTTCAGATGTCGGAGGGAAGTCCCCTAATAGTTGAAAATCATGAACTGGAAGCAGTGGTCTAGGGACAGAAGTCTATGGAAGGAGACTCGACGGGTGCCTTGAGGCATCGCTTTTATCACAAGTTTCGCATCAATCTGCCATCTGGGGTCTGAGGTCCAAAGAGACGTGAAGGAAATGTCATTTGACACAACTAAAAAGGAGTGGGCATTCAAAGGCGGAGTTCGAGAGTCCAGAACCCACGAGGAGCTTTGTCGTCGAGGTAAGTTCATCAAGTTTGCATGTTAAATGGTCACGACATTAAGAATTCCTAGGCCCGAAGGGCACCGACGGCTACCCCGAAGAATAGTGACGAGACAACAAGGCTCCAAATTTAATTTTTGAAGTTTCTAAGGGATGTTTTTGAAATACAGTACATGGGTTTTGTGGCATGGTGTCCCCTCTATTAGGTTCATATTAAAGTATCCCTTATTTTCCATTGTTTAATCATCAAAATAATGAAAAGATGGAGTAGTTTGTTGGAGGACAAGTGAACCTTGAAGCACAGTGAAGGGATAGCTCTGGCGCGAAGGTGATGAAGGCACTGCACTTTTCTATTATTCTTGACATGTGAAAATGACATGTCAGACCCAATATTTATACCCCTAATCACAATTAATGTCCCTAATAAATGTAGGTACAATGGTCAGTGAGGTTGGTGGATTCAAATTAAGGACGACGGTGGCAAGATCAGAGCCCGAGGTCTAGAATGATGTTGGGTCATTGCCATCAAAAAAATTGTTGAGTGAGAATCCAATGGAAAAGCAAGCTCCGAGGTCTAAGGACCAGAAGGACGTTGGCCGATGGTCGTTTGGAATGGTGAAAACGCGATGGAAAGCCAAAGAGCTAGACCCGAAAGGTGTGATGAAATGTCAGATTTTGCACCAGTTTTTCGGACAAAAAATAGGAAGTCAGGTCCTGGGCATCAGAAGGACACCTGCCAAAGGCCATCAAAAATGGGAAAATAGAAAAGGAAACCCGAGAGGGGAAACTCGATGGGTCAGGCCCGAGAGGTTCCATGAACGCCCATGAAAGGTGAAATGCTAAGGAAGCTTCAGGACTCAGAAAATTTTGAGGGGCAATACATGGTCGGCCTAAGATGAGACTTGGGAGACACACTGACCATATAGGACACCAAAATGGAGGCAAACAAAACGAGGCAGCAATAAAGTGACCCGACAGGGCAAAAGAAAGAGGGTCCCCATTTTGAATGGAGCATGTGTGCTATAGGCACAACAGTGTCAAAGTCCACACTTTTTGGCGACAGAATATGTTCCCAAGTGAAACATCACATGTGCTATGATAAGTACAAAGAAAAATGTTATTAATACCAATGAGACAACCAGAAGCCTGGAACCATATGATCCGTAATTTCCTAAGTCAAATGTGCTCCCCTTAGGGGATACCATTGATATACCAATGGACATAGATGATAAAGAAAAATTCATTAAAAATGGGAAGTTCCTTCATGATGAAGAACAAGAGGATCTTGCAACCTTGCTTCATGACTTTAGTAAACTTTTTGCTTGGAAGTATTTAGATAAGCCAGGAATAGACCCAAAAGATAGTGACACATAACATTGTTCTTGTTGAAAATGTTAAGCTTGTTTGCCAAAAGATACAAAAGATGAACCTTAAGATAGCCTTGCATGTTAAAGGAGAACTTGAAAAACTCCTTGACATAGGTTTCATTTGACCTATTGATTATTCTCCTTGGATATCAAACATTGTCGCAGTTGCTAAACCTGATAATCGTATTAGGATATATATGGATTTTCATGACTTGAATAAAACATTTTTAAAGGATGATTTTCCCCTTCCTAATATTGAAATGATAGTGGATTCAACTGCAGGACACGCTTTGTTTTCATTCATGGATGGATTTTCTAGTTATAACCAAATATTTATTAACCCACAAGATCAATATAAGATAGTGTTTACATCCGTTTTGGGAGCAATTTGTTGGGTTATGATGCCTTTTGGATTAAAGAATGCATGTGCAACTTATCAATGAGAAATGGCATTGATATTTCATGATTACATACATAAAATCTTGGAAGATTATGTTAATGAAATTCTAGAAAAATCCTTAACACAAAAAAAATATGTGAATGTTCTTCAAAAAAATCTTTGAACAAATGTGTAAATACATGTGACTCAATCCAAAAAAGTGTTTCTTTGGAGTAGATAATGGAAATTTTCTAGGGTTTATCATATCTCATAGATGCATTGAGGTGGACATTCAGAAAATTGATGCTATAACTAGCATGCCACCTTATAGAAACATTTCACAATTATGTATGTTACAATAAAGAATTCAAGCCATTTGCCATTTTCTCACCTCCTTAGATGATCGAACATTAACCTTCAAACATATCCTCAAATAGGAGGTGCATTTTGATTGGAGTGACAATTGTAAATAGGACTTTGAGAATTTTAAAGATTACCTTGCAACTCCACCCATTTTACAACCTGCTATACGAAACAAATCATTCATCCTTTATATCATTGCATCTGCCCATGCTCTTTCCGCATTGTTGTCTCAACAAGATGACAATGGAAAGAGCAACATGTTTATTACATTAGTCAAACTCTAATATATTATGAAACATGATACACACCAATTGAAAAACAATGTTTGCTCTTGTATTCACTACTAGTAAGTTGTGACACTATTCACTAAATGCAGAAATATAAGTCATAACAAAATTTGATCCTCTCAAACATCTCTTCAATAAAATAGACTTATCAGGATGTCTAGCTAAATGGGTAATGTTGTTGATTGTGTTTGACCTAAAGTTGGTTTCACAAATATCAATTAAAGGTCAATCCTTAACCAACCACTTAGCTAATGCTTCTTCTCCTTTAGCCCTACCTAGCCATGACTCTTTTCCTAATGAAAATGTGTTGACAACAGAGGTTCCTACATGGGCATTATACTTTGATGGATCCAAGTGTCAAATAGGCTCTAGTGTTGGGATTATATTAATTCCACCTATTGGAAAGCCTATTCCCTTGTCGTATCAATTAAACTTTGTATGTAAGAAAAACATAGCTAAATATGAAGTGTTAATTATTGGTTTATGTGTTTCTTTAGTCATGGGCATCAAAGATATTAAGATCTTCAGTGATTCACAATTAGTGATCAAACACATAAATGACGTCTACCAAGCTAAACAAGAAAAATTATTGAAATATAAGGATCTCGTAATGACCTTCTTAGAATAGTTTGAATCATTCACCATTGATAACATCCCCCAAAAATATAATCAGCATGCAAATGCAATGGTAAGTGTCACTTCTCTCATATCCCCTATAGATCCTTCCAAACACATCACGTTTACTATTCACCCAATCATGGAACCCTCTATTAGTGAAAAATTTGATGACATGCTCATAAGAATTTAGGATAATTTGAGTGAATGGTATGATACCATATATAATTAGTTGATAGGCTATTTATGTGAGGAAACCCCACCATCATTTCTAGTAGTCTAACGCCGACGGGATCCCCATAAACTTTATACTGGGAAAAAGATAGCGTCTTTTCCTAATATACTAAATTGTCTAACACTATTGTTACATCACTATACATTGAAAATTCCAAATGGGAACGGATAAGGAAGGATAGGTAGTAATCTACAAACCTAGACTTCCACCTGTGCTAAATATTCTAAAAAGTCATGTGAAGTGAAAGTTCATACTCTTTAGTCTTTTCCATAATTTACTTCCACCCGTGTTAATCATTTATATAGTAAATAAAATAAATAATTTATATAATCAATAAAATAAATACTAATTTATATAATCAATAAAATAAATAATAATTTATATAATAAATAAAATAAAAAAGATTCTTTAAATAAAATAATATAATAAATTTTTAATAAAAATAAAATTTGTTCTATGTTATAAAATCCAAACAATAAACAAATAGAAAAATGAAAAACTGAAGTTGTATGGGAAGTGTTGTTTTTGGAATGAATTGGAGAGGAGGGTAAATAAGTACAGAGGGAAGGATAGAGAAAGGGAGAGAGAGGAGGGAAAAGAAGTAGAGAGGGAAGGATAGAAAAAGAGAGAGAGAGAGAGACATATAGACAGACATATAGATAGACAGATAGAGACAGAGACAAAGATAAAGACAGAGATAGAGATAGAGATAGAGACAGAGACAGAGAGAGGAGGGTAAAGGGATGGAGGGAGGTAGAGAGGGATAAGTGAGATAGAGATAGGGAGGGAGAGAGAGGTGGGATAGAAAGAAGTAGAAAATGAAAGAGAGAGCCAAAGAGAGAGAGACAGAGGGAGGGAGGGAGAGGTAGAGAGGGATAGGGGAGATATAGAGAATTAGAGGGGGAAGGAGAGAGAGGTAGAGTGGAATAAGTGAGAGAGGGAGAGAAGTAGAGAGGGTAGGAGAGAGTGAGAGAGAAATAGGTGGGATGGAGGGAGGGATAGGTATAGAGGGATATGTGATATAGAGAGAAATAGAGAGGGAAGGAGAGAGCAAGAGGGAGAGAGAAGGGGGGATGTAGGGAGGGATAGGTGAGATAGAGAAAGAGAAAGGAGGGTAAAGAAGTAGAGAGGGAAGGATAGAGAAAGAGAGAAAAAGGGGGGAAAAGAAGTAGAGAGGGAAGGACAGAGAAAGAGAGAGAGGAGGGTAAAGGGATGAAGGGAGGTAGAGAGGGATAAGTGAGATAGATATAGGGAGGGAGAGAGAGGTGGGATAGAAGGAATTAGAGAAGGAAAGAGAGAGATAGAGAGTGAGAGAGAGAGAGGGAGGTAGGGAGAGGTAGAGAGGTATAGGGGAGATATAGAGAGTTAGAGGGGGAAGGAGAGAGAGGTAGAGAGGAATAAGTGAGAAAGGGAGAGAAGTAGAGAGGGAAGGAGAGACTGAGAGAGAAATAGGTGGGATGGAGGGATGGATAGGTAGAGAGGGATATGTTATATAGAGAAAAATAGAGAGGGAAGGAGAGAGCAAGACAGAGAGAGAAGGGGGAGGGAGGGAGGGAGAGGTAGAGAGGGATAGGTGAGATAGATCACTGCTTTCTTCACGTCGTCCACTTCTTTTCATGACCATAAATAATGTACCATATATAATTATTTAAAATATGGTACCATTCCTGATCCTACAAAAATAACACCTAAAGTCATTTAAAACAGTTAGCCACAAAGTACATAATCCTTGCCGACGTGCTCTATAGAATATCCTTTGATGCCATTTTACTAAGATGTCTTAGGGATTTGAAACTCATATAGCCCTTGAATAGGCCCATTCCAGTGCCGGTTGGGATCATTTTGGGGAAGATCCTTATTGTGAAAGCTCCTTCCTATGGGATACTACTAGAGAAATATTGAAAAGGATTGGTTTGCATATGTTAAGAGATGTCACAAATGTCAAGAACACAACACTTTGATCCATGCTCCTACTTTTGATATCCATTCCCAAATACCTATTTTTTCGTTCTCCATATGGGGATTGGATCTCATTGGAAAATTTCACCACCTTCTTCTATCGGACATACATTTATCATCACAATAATTGATTATTCTGAAAAATGGGTAGAAGCCATTCCTCTTTGATCCACAACTGCTGATGTAATATGTCGTTTTATATTGGAACACATTATTACTTGCTTTAGACTCCCTTTCACACTAATCTCGGAGAATGGAACACCATTTAAAAATAATGATGTGAAGAAGTTCCTAGATACATTTCATATTGAACATGGCTTTTCAACACTGTACTACCCACAATCTAATGGTCAAGCTGAAAGTACTAACAATAATATAGACTAAATCCTCAAGAAAATTGTTAACACACATCATAAGGATTGGCACACATAGTTACAATATGCCTTATGGGCCTATCGAACAAGTTTTTGATCATTTATGGGAACTACACCTTATAACCTTGTCTATGGTACCGAGGAAATCATTCGCTTGAAGTTAGAAATCACCACATTAAGGATTTCTCTCCAAGGTCTTATCGATAATGCTAGGTCTATAAGGAACAACAATTACACCAACTTGAAATGTTTGATGAATAGCACATTAATGCTCTTGAGCATCTCCAAGCTTACACTAAGCAATTGTGACAAAGTTATAATCATCATGTCATCCCTCAAAAATTTAGCAAGGGATATTTAGTTTTATATGAAAATCAACATAATACTATTGTAGACTACATTGAAAAGGAAAATTTAGTCCTAATTGGTTAGGACCCTACATCATCAATTCAAGTTACAAATTTGGCACTTACACATTAACATAGCTAGATGGTACACCCCTTAAAGACCTTATCAATGTCGCACATCTATGTAGGTATTATGTCTAGTCTCTTTGAATGCTATGAATGATAAAGCAGTGTTCTTAGAGCTAGTGTATTATATTCTATATTCTTTCCCATTGCTTCATTCTTGAAAAATGGTTATGTGTGTGTCTTGAGCATTAAAGTGATTATTTAATTCATTTTATAGTTACTTTAAGTTTCATACTATTCAAATACATCTTGTGTGTTATGTTAACTTAAATCATAAGTGCACAACATACTTAATCATCATGTTTTATCTAAAAGAAATTATAGCATTTTAATTAGATCACATAAGCTTTGTTAAATCATGAAGACATTAATTAAGTAATCTTACAAAGGCTATTTAATTAATAACATTGTCATTTAACATTCAAAAACATAAAGACAAGTAATAAAACATCAAAATACTCATATATCTATATATATAAATATCAAAAGTTCTCTATACATGATATCAAAATATATAATATCACTAAGGAATGTGGTTACCAGACCCCTCGAGATCTGGTACTCGTGTTGATCTGGTAGTAGGATGTCGAGTGACAATCATATGAGATCGTGACCATGATCCACCAAATCTGAGTGCAAATTCTAAGCCCTATATCCATCCAAGGGCCACACACTACTCTCCTACTCTATGATCCCTCTCTTCCTATAGTTGTGCTACCTCTACATATAATCTCTCAACCTCTGCTGAGGTTCGGGATGACTGTGCCTTTGTTGCAGTCTCAACTCGGTGGATTCCTCTCTTTAGACTCTCATATGCTACCTGTAATCTCGCGAATGGCCTGAGTGGCTTTGAATCTTGCTCCACAATAGATGGGAGAAAATAATTTGAGTCCATCTCCTCCTCATCGATAGATGCTGGCACTATCTCTATATTTGCTTGATGGTAGAGATCTTGTCAATCTCTCATAGATCCTATAAGGTAGAAACAATACACAATCAACACACATCATGATATATATATATATACATAAAATAATACTCAAAAGTACAAGGTACATTCATAAAATTAAATATCATCATCTATATCTCTGGTAGGTTGAGAAATATCAACCTCATCCTATGTAGGGGGCATGGACGATGTGCTAGCCTCTCCATAACTATGGGTATTGATGCATGTTGCAGCTGCTACTCATGATCTAGTCATACAAATTGGTGACGGATCTCCCCACTCATTTTCATCCTCAGCTACTACCTCATCCTCCTTATCCTCCTCCTCTCCCTCTTGGTTGTCATAGTCAAGATTTGCATCCTCATCATATTCCTCATCAATAATATAGGTAAATATGTATGCAACCCTGTAGCATGTCTCCTCACCCCTATCCTCTCTATCATACCCCTCATTTGGAAATGGTCCTACATCTCCTATAGTCTCATCAATTAGATAAAAAAGACCTAGTTGTGATAGTGTCCACCACTCCTCACACTCCCATGTGGCACCGACATTGTCTATGTCAGAAACTGGAGGCTGATAGTGATATGAGAAATCAGATTCGCTCTCAATCACATTGTCTAGAGTGAGTTGTAATATATCAACTGGTCTCTAAGCACTCCACATTGACCTCCTGAAAATGGATCGTGCCCTGGGTGGCCTTTGAATATGCCCAAATTGCCGCATAACTTGATCATAGTAGAAAGGACATACTACATGATCATGACAACCAACCAAAAATCTATCCAACTATAATATCCTCAATTTCCTCATGTTATTTTTCCACTAAAGTGTCAGTTGATAAGGTCTCTAAAATATCTCATCCTCCTCCAATCGGTCAAATATCACTCTCAAAAAGTGTAAATCCCCATACTACCACAACCATCGTAGATGATAGATAAAGGCCCAAGGATACCCTACTACTATCAGACATAGGAAGTTAGTAGGTCTGGTGCATGTGATATGCTCAAGGCACCAAACCTATAGAAGTGTACAATGCACCAAGCTATCTACCTCCTAAAAAATGAATTGTCCCAAATCATATAAATGTGCTAGGATACAGTGCCCCTAAGCATATACTATCTTGTGCTCTACCATCCCATGTATAAAGTGAGCCAACCCTCCCTCTAGGTGTGTTGCACACCTATCAAGGAGGATTACTAGCACAAATATATACATTATAATTTGTTTCACCACTGAGGCTCATGAATATAACATCTCAAGATCAATCCATCCTCTCACCCGCTCGTTGTGCACAGTCACATCTAAACAATATTGCATGTCATCATTTTTCTCATGAAATGTACAATCTCTCTAGAATTGTACTTGCTCTCCTCAGGTGGGAACTCAGAGTATACGGTGAACATCCTCTAGTGTTATCATCATTTCACCCATCAGAAGGTGGAATGTATAGCTATCCACATCCCAATGCTTGGGTAGCACCATCAACATCGCATCATGGTACCTCATGGGGGGCATACCGCCCAATATATCCCAATAGCCTATAGGTTTTATGTGTCCTATGTTGAAAGTGTGGGGGCTAAATCTCTCAAAAACCTTAACTACCTACCCCTAGATGCTAAGGTGAATAGGTGGGTACCTATCAAAAATATAAAAAATATGCTCTATAAATCATCTAGCATCTTTAACTTTTACTTTATTCATCATGAAAGTGTACTACTATTGTTCTAGTGTGATTCCTAAAGGCCCTAGACACTTTAGACCCCTTTTGGGATACTTCGCGAAGAAACGGGATACTTTGCGAAAAAGTGGGACAATTTGCGAACAAAAGGGAAACTTTGCAAAAAAAGGGGACACTTTGCGAACCTTTTTTCCCATATCCTAAATTAAACTAGAAATACATAAAAATCATCAAATAATTGCATAAAAACATAGTGGAGGTCGTAGAATCGACTCACCTCATGATGCCTCTCGTCGCACGCGACTTGGTCTCATAGCATGTCTAGTCTCATAGGAGTGTAGTCCCATTTTCTTAGCATCTTTCACTATTTTTTCATCACTCTCAAGCTACAATAAGGTAAAATGAAAAAGTGAGTGACAATTTACTTCATTTTTAACTCTTTTAACTCATTTTAACTCTCATGTATGCACATTAGGGTTTTTCCTATCTTAGAGATAATAGAGTGTTTTTCATTCAAGACAACATAACAGATGCTCGTGGACTTCATTTTTGACATCGTTTGTTGTGTGAGAATCATTATTTCACATCCTACATAATCAATCATCTATCATTATGTAGAATGGTACTTGGATTTGTCCTACAATATGATTTTCCTTATTTGTTGTGGCTATATTGCTACCTTAATTCCACCTTCGTAAAGCAAGTGGAATCAAGGGGGGAATACATCTACCATCAAATTTGATTTATAGAAGTTAAATAAGAGGATTTCTAGACAACTAAAAAATTTGTTTTGTAGCATACAGTTCCTAATGTTTTAGTTTTGTAGATAACTATATTGGGGGCTTCATTCTCCCATCTTCTGAATGAGTATCCTTTTATGAAATAAAGTGTGCTATTTAGAGTCCTTTATATTGCATATGCATGAAGATTCATATGAGCTCTAAACTGGGGGCTAAATGTAATGTATAAAATTGTATACTCTCTAAGAAAGAGACAATTTCATGATTAATTTGGACCCATTTTGGCATTCTTGCACCAATCATCCTTTTAAAACAATGTTTATAGGCCCCTAAGACTCATTATTTTGGACCTTGAGGCTTATTCCACACATAAAGCATACAAGTCCCAAAAAATAACAATCAAATCATTCAAATTTCATTAAACCCACCTCAAAAACCCCTAGTGGGACTAAGTTGCCCAAGGTGGTGACTTAGTCCCTTTTGGGGGAATTTTCAATTTTGACTGCAAAAACTTTTGACTTAATCAAAAATTTCGATGGATGTCAGCCTCTTAGGTCTAACTAATGGACAATTAGCTATTGGTGCATATAAATATATGTTTTTAAGTCATTTTTCTTAATGTTTGGCTAGTTTTACAAGCAAACTCAAGAGTCAAGTGGTGAATATCTTTCACAAGAAGATTCATTAATCTATCTACAACAAAGTTGAAGCTTAGGGAAGAAAGCTATGGTTGCAAGTCTTCAAGCTCACTTTTTGTCCAATATCTCATATTGCAAAGGGTTGATCATGGATTCCTATGGAGAATCATGGAGAAATCTAAGTTGAGGAGATGCAACTAGCCATCAAATCAATCCTAAAGACTCGTTTCCAAAGTGTTTCCATCTTCCATTTTCTCTCTATCTTCAGTCTAAGGAAGGTTTACATGCTATTAATATTAATTTATAATGGTATTTAGGGTCTCTTAGAACGAGTCTTCCATTTTTCTTATTTCATTTATGTATCTTATTCTTGCATGTTAGAATAGGGTTGCATCTTACTTTAGATTTCCTAGTATTATATGCACTTAGGGCTAGGGTTTTATGTAGATCTATTTCTCTTTCAAGGTTTAAATACCAAATAGGGATTTGACCAAGGAAAACACCTCATTAGAAACAAAATTATATTTTATTTTGCAGGTGATTTCAATGGTTTGGATCCATATTTCAGTCGAAGAATAGAGTACAGACTGTAGGCTTCTATTTCCACTCTCGGATTTCCAGAAAAGCCAAAGTGGACTAAGTCACCAGTATTGGTGACTTAGACCCATTGCATATGTATTTTAGAGATCTTTGTGAATCTATACACCCATTTGGCTAAAATAGGCTCTGAAGCAGTTTCCAAAATCTAGGATGAAGTTGTCCAACTTGGTGTAAGTGTCCCAGTTGGCCAAAAAATATGATTCTCTAGAATTTCACACACATTTTCAGCCTTCATTTCAACCTCTATTCATTTCTAGGTTCATTCTTTCTATTGACCCTTCTATCTTGTTTTGTATTATCTTTAATCCATGTTTTTACATATCATTATGTGTTTTCAAACAATCTACATTTCATTAGTTTTTCATTAATTATCCATCTCTTTTAGTAGTTCATTTAATTTAGGACAATCCATTTAGGAATACTTCAAGAATATGATACTTAGTCTTGAGTGAACCCATAGATCCATTTTGGTAGAAAGACCTCTCTCCTTTTAGGTGAAAAACCTTAGAAGTGTAAGAGAACACTCTTTCCCAAAAAATCAATGGTTCACAAACATAATAAGCATGTTCCCAAATCTACAATACCAGAAACTTCACTATGGAGAAATACAGAGTAGTTACATTTCTCCTAGACACCATTTTTTACCAAACAGACATATTATTAGAGACATCTTCCACTATAGAATGATCTAGAACCTAAAACTATGGATATGGCACATTTTAAAACCTCTTATCATAATGTCCAAACCACATGGGAACATCTTCAACCATGAATAAGTGCAGAGTTAAACATTGAACACCACTTTGTAACACTAAAATATCTTTTATTCAAATTTTCTCAAAAGCACTTGGAAACCAAGTGAACTAACTTCATCAACAAAATTACTCACATCTCTACAACACATCTACATCATCTGAAATATGCAACATTTTCTAACTACAACAATATTTTCTCAAAACACAAGTTAGACTAACAACCTCTACAACTATACTGAAGTAGGACATCAATGACAACACCAACAACATTGTGTTGACATCAAAACCAAAAACTCTAATGCTAAGGGTTTACAACATCAACACCAAAAATATTTCAAAAATTTCTTCATACAGAGGGTTGACATCAATGACAACACCCAAGGAACTAGCAAATAACTCAAGCTTATACCATTTCCAAACTTCCAACAATCTCCCCCTTTGTCATTGATGAAAACACCTTCTTTCTAAAAAACCACCAATAGAAAAAAGAAACCAAAAGCAATACTATAATAAACATTACTCCCCTTGACTAGGACAACTCTTTACTTTTCAAAGACTTCTTCTCTTGCAACACTTGCACTATAAACCACACTATGTTTCTATAATTTCTCTCCCCCTATGGTCTTCAGACCATATTCACTTCTACACAATGGTTTATCTTTCTCCCCTTATGGTTTTTCAACCACTTTAACATTCTCTCCCACTTTGACATGAATGGAAAAGGGCCATAAACTCATCCAACTCTCTTGCTCTCTCCCTTTGAAAACATACAAGTTAGGAAACATCTACAACTATACCCATTCTTCTACACTCTCTTTTTTGAACCCCCCATATTACCACCGAAGTACATTTTGAAAGGAACTAAAGAACTCATAGTGCAGTTTATTCTATTTAGGTGCATTCTAGATAAGCGACAAGATATTTGTGAAGAAATGAATAAATAGATGTTATCTAGATATAGTGAATTAAAAAAATAAAAGAAAAAAATATTTATAAAAAGATAGGAAACACCAGAGATACAAAATGATATATTCTATTGTATATATATTGGTGAAAATACAAAATTCTTGATTGATTACAAAAAGGGGCTAGATGGTATCAAAATGATGATTTCTTCATTCAAAAATGACAAACATCAACACATGGATCACTTCCACCACCACATAAAGGTGCTCTATCTAGCAGGTGATAGCAGGTTCTGATGAGACTACAAGAATTGGGAAAATAGCCCCATGTTATTTCTCACTAGCCCTACGTGGAGAAGAGTCATTACTTCTTCAGTGGCTTCATTTTGGGTCATGGTTACAATGAAAATGATGTCACCCACCAATTCACTTCATGGTTAGTTGTTGAGGCCAACAATGGCTACATTCACTTGGTGGAGAAACTTGGGTCAAACCGGTCTCTCTGTTGCTCTCATTCCCCAATCATGATGCCCAGAGGTGTAGATTAAAGTGTACACAAAACTCTCTAGGAGAATTGCATTGTGCACATGCACCTGGTTCAAAAATTTCTCTCCTAGTATGTTTCTTAGCACCTCCTCTTCAACTTCACTCTATATAGTGAAGACCTCTTTCAACTGGTCAGATAAACACCTGAAGAGGGGACTACATTCAATCTCTTAAATGATAATGAATTCATTCATGGAAACTCCATCGCTTTGATAACTCACCATGTTTGACACTTCAGGTTGGTGAAGTGAGGTGGTCCCTGTAGAATTTATAGAAGGTCAGTGAGACATTTGAGATGAGGATGATCAAGGTGATATGATGGCAATGCAATTGAGATTAACTATTGATATGAATGGAATTTAAGTTATATTCCCAATTGATCATCTTGCTAGACACCTTGCATGTGCATTTTTATTACACCTTTGTAATATTTATTTTATTCTTAATTTGTGAAGCATGCCAAAATTTCAAGAATTGATGGCCATAGGGTAGGATTTTGGTCAATAAATGCTTGTAAATTGCTTGAATTCTTATCATTAGTGATGTAATCATTCTGGATATTCATTTTTCTTGGTCATCAATTTTTAATATGGACACTTAGGCGACAAGAAATCATTACTGCAACCAATTAGTAACTGTCAAAGAGGGGAATATGAACACTATATCTTGATAATAAACCATTCAATGAGGGTTTAATTTATTGATAGTACACCATGTTGTAGTTGAGGGAGGAACATTATATTTTCTTTGAGTTTCATTTACTTTCTGATTGTAATAACTCAAAATCTATGAGCTGTGAGTCAAATGTATTGTTGATCATACTGACCTATGAGTCATGTGTGTAAATAAAATAATTTTTTTATGAAATTTATTGAGCTGCATTTATTTCATCTATTGCAATTATGAAGTCTCCATTTTCCATTTATATTTTCATTTGGCATTAGTCAGTACATTCATTGAGTTGGTTGATTAGTGATCTCTAGAATTCATTTCACATTATCAATATTCTTATGGGCTAATTTTTATCACCTTTACTACTTTCTGATTAAAAGCACATTTATTATCTATTAAAATCATACGAGAGAGTTGTACCTCTCAATTCAAAGGAAAGCCACAAATGAAATTGTGGCCTTTCTAGAGTTGTTAGAGGTTTGGAATCAGTTCTTATTGGGAAAGAGAGTTATTTATTATAATAATTTTTACCAAGGGCCAATTCATTCACTAACACACTTGTATTGTCATACGTGATAATAATAGGCTCATAATATGAAACCCTGATATCTTTCAGTGTTTGCTTCATCCACAACACCTATGTATAGCATGATGTCACTACAATATATTTTCCTTTTTTAATAGATAATGACATTGAATCCTACTTCCTACTTAGCCTTGAAACCAACCTATTTCCCATAAAGAAAGCAACACCACTTGTATTTTTCCTATCATCTACACATCCAACCCAATCTGCATCTATATATGCACTCAAAGAGAATTCATTATCCTTAGGATACCACAAACCATAATCCAAATATTTGAATATCCTCTTCATTTATACAACATGATATTGGTTGGGATCTTGAAATCTAGACAGAAGACATACTAAATACATGATATTCAATCTAGTAGGAGTAAGGTATAATATTCCACCAATCAATTATCTATAATTTTCTCTAATATGTCTTAGGAGGTTCATCATTCTTTCTTAACTTACAACTAGTAACCATAGGAGTACATATCTATTTAGAGTCATCCATTCCAAACATCTTCAATAGTTCCTTAACATACTTAGACTATCTTATGAATATACCTTTCTTTGATTGAGTGATCTACAAACTATTGAATAAATTCATCTCCCCACAAATTGACATCTCAAATTATTTTTGCATTTCCTCCACAAAATTCTTGCACATATCTTCATTTCCTTCAAAGATTATTTCATCGGCATATACCACTACAATCAATATTTTTTCTCCTTCAACTTTGAAATAAAGATTGTTATTTGCACTACCTTTCTTGAATCCTTGTTGCAACAATTACTTATCTAACCTTTCATACCAATTTTTGGAAGCTTTCTTTAGTCCATACAATTCTTTCTTAAACCTATAGACCATATTTGCATCTTTTGAAAATTGCAAAACTTTTGGTTGTTTAATGTATACCTCTTCTTCCAACTAACCATTCAAGAATGTAGACTTCACATCAATCTGATAAAATTTGAAATCTTTATGCTCTATAAAAGATAAAAACATCTTGATATCTTCTATTCTTCCAATTGGAGCAAAATTTTCCTACAAAACTATACCTTCAACCTATGATTAACCCTTACACAAAAGTCTAGCCTTGTTTCTGACAACTTTTCCTTGTTCATTTAGCTTGTTCTAAAATTCCCACTTAGTACCCATCGTATTCTTGTTTTTCGATCATGGTACAAATTCCCATTTTATATTCTTCTCTATCTATTATAACTCTTCCTTCATTTCTTCTATCCAATTCTCATCTTTGCATGCCTTAGTCACTATTTTTGGCTCCACCTCAAAAAATATAAAACTTATTTTTTCTTCTATCATAGCACGTTTTCTCCTTATTATCACACCTTTTCTCTTATCTCCAATGATCTGATCTTCTAAATTATTCTTCTGCACATACTTAGGAGCCTTAAGATTCTTTTTTAGAGCTTCTTCCTCTTCAATTTTCAACTCTTTAGCTTTGTATTTAGCCTTTTCTTCTTCACTACAAGAGGATTCATCATACTTATATGCTTCTATTCTAGTACTAAAATTTCATGTGGTTCCTCATCTACTTTGAAACTTGCACTCTCAACAATCTTCTTAATCTATTCTTGTAACATTGGTAGGCCTTACATCTTGTAGAGTATCCAGGGAATATTCCTTCATCAAATCTTGAATCAAACTTTCCCAAGTTTTCCTCATCTCTTTTGGTATAAAATTTGCTTCTTGAAAGACTCTAAAATATTTCACAATAGGTGATTACCATACCATAACTCATAGGGAGCCTTTGAATTTTTTTCTCTTGCTTGACCTTTGTTAAGAATATAGACTAGAGTATAAATTTATTCTCTCCAATAGGCATTCAAAAGATTAGCTTCCATCATTATCCTAGTTTCTTCTTAAAATATTCTATTTTTCCTTCCACAACTCTATTCTCCTAAGGAGTTATAAGGGTTGATAAATTCCTCTTTATTCCACGATCTTAACAAAAGAAATAAACTCATTTGAACTCACCATCTCTATTAGACCTCAAACATTTTATTTTCAAGTCAATTTCATTCTCAAGCATAGACCTAAATGCTTTAAACTTGTCTAGATATTTTTAATTTTCTTTGAGGAATGAAACCAAAGCCATTCTAGAATAATCATCAATTAATAACATGAAATACTTGTCACCACATGAGCTTCTCATTCTAGTAGGTCCACATAGATTTGTATACAATAACTCTATGGACCTGTGCTAAAGTATTCTTTTGTCTTGAATATTGCATTTTTTCTTTCAAACTTGACATTCTTTGGAGATTGCACTGATAGTATTTGTAATCTTTGGAAAATGTCTCACAACATCAGTAGAACTTATTCTTTCTAGGTTATCAAATTGATGTGTCCCATTCTTCTATGCCATAAGAAACATTCATTAGTTTGAGATATAAAGCACTTTGCACCATTACCTTTGAGTTGATAGAAATTACCTCTTGTCCTTGTTCCAACAACAACCAAATACTAGAGCTTCATTTCCTAGTTTCATAGCCACCATTCTGAAATAAAAGATTATATGCTTTGTTACACATTTTTCCTACACTTATAACTTTTTGTTGAAAACCCTTCACATAAACAACATCATTTGTATTATGCTTTCCATCAAAACTAATTAAACCTTTTCCACAGATCTTAGTAGATGTATCATCACTAAACTTAACAAGGCCACTCTCACACTTTTCAAGCTTAACCAACTTAATCTTATCACTTATCATATGATTTGAGAATCCACTATCAATGATCTAGTAATTCTTCTCCTCTCTAGCATGAAAAAAAGTCAACAGGGTTCCTTCAATTTTTGGATCACTTTCCTTCACACATCTTTCAATATTAATAAGATTACGTCAAAAATCTCAAGCCATGCACAAGCATTCATCACTTCTTTCATCAAGATAATCTGATTCTTCATCATTGAATACACAAATGTCCTTTTCAATATAATAACTCTTCTTGAAAAATTTACCCTTATGATCCGTTTGTTTGTCATTAGTAACCTTGATTGGAAATTTAGATGCATAATGACCTATCTTTCCACAATTAAAACATTAAAAAGGTACCTTACCTCTATATTTTCTAGTACCTTTTTTCAATGTCATCACAAATTTTTCTTCCACCTCATCAAGATTATCTCAATCTAATCCATCATCATTTTCCACTTTGTAGACTTTAAAAGCAATTTCTTTACATTTGTAGTGTCTTGACCAAACTCTCTGATTTGAAAAGAAGTTAAAGTGCCAAACATTTGATCCTTAAAATAATTATCCAAATTTTAAGCTTCCTCAATAGCAATTTTTTTTTACTATAATCTTTAGGCACTGTTCATAATACCTTTTCACCATTTCACTTTCATCAAACTTTCCACCAAGACAATTGGTGGCTTTGACAAATTCATCCACTTTGAGCATGTAGATAGTAATATCTTCATCTTGAGACATCCTTAGAGTTTCAAATTTGACTTTGTAGCTTTGCATATTCACTTGTTTGACCTTGTTGTCTCCTTCATAGATTCCTTACAACATTTTATAGATATCTCTAGTAGAGTTGTAGCTTATAACCTTCAAAAGTTTTGAGTTAGGAGGAACACTTAGGATAGCATTTCTCGCTTTATCATTGCTGTCATATTCCTTGATCTCATCATCAGTTGATGGTCCATTTGTAGGAATAGTATAACCTCTTTCAATAGACTACTGAACACCAAATCCAAGGGAGACAAAGAAAGGATCCATCCTAGCTTTCTAGTAGGTGAATTTTGTTCCATCAAAAAAGGGAGCTTTGGCACCTTTCCTATGCACCATCTAGATCCACCTCAAGTGGTTAAGTTTCTTCGTGAGATGATACCAATTGTTAGATGCATAAGACAACTAAGAGGGTGGTAAACCAGTTGTATACTTTTAAAATATGATCACCTACAAGAAAAATAACCTATCACATAGAAGAGATTTGAAAAAAACAAAGATATTGCTCTACAAACCAAGAGAGTAAACTTGCATAAACAAGAAGTGAATAATTACAATAAGATTAATCCTTATGAAAGGACATTGAAAACCTAAAGTGAACCCTAGGATTTAATAAATTATTTATTAAAGTTCCTAAGTTTAGCTTAAGTGAAAATAAACTAAAAGGTGACTTAATTAATTAATGAATATGATTAAATTAATTAAGTAAACAACCTATTACTCTAACACCCCCCCTTAAGATGAACTCAGGTAGAAGCTAAAATACTAAGGAAATATGCATGAAAGAAAAGATGGGTCCCAACAACTAGGCTTGATGAGACCTACCCATGTACAAATGTAAAAGATCTCTCACAAGAGGAGAAAAGGAGAAAACCTTATGGGAAAAACTCTTCTCCAAAAGAGAGAAATGCATTGGAAGGATTAAAAATCCTCCAAAAAAGAATGTCCAAAAAATAATAGGAACAAGTGAAGCACTAAAGAAGCCTCCAAACAATATTGAAGGACTAAAGAAGCCTCCAACAAGATTCAAGGATGAAGAAGCCTCCAATCAAGAAGAAATTGTCCCAAAAGATAGGAACAAAGGATGAACATAAAAAACATTGGACTAAAGCATGAAGAAGCTACAAATACTATTGTAGAATGACTGTTGAAATGCCGAAAGGAGAACCTCCACTAGAACATATGATGATTAGGACCAAGAAGATAAGAATATCTATGAGTGCCCTCAACAACACTACTTGAATCTAATGGAAATAAAAAGGAAAACATAAGGAACTCAAAGATATAGATGGCACAAGAAACAATAATTTGAAGAACTGATCAAGTGAAAAATGGAATTTCACCTCTAGAAATAGGAATGCAAGAGTCTCCATATGGTAAGTGGTCCATCTCAAGGAAATACAAGTAACTAGCCACTAATGTACTCTATATCAAAAAATACATAGGAACAAATACTATATACATAGCTCACTCCAATGTGAAACCAAGGAAGCATTATCATCAATAGTAGAAACCCTCCCATAATGATAACAAGGGAGAGGTATGACAGGTGCACTAAAACTAAATCCCTGAATGTAGTGCATGATAAAGAACCAAGAACATCTAAATGTACAAACATGACAGTATAAGAAGATATAAAGGGTTCACAAATCAAGGCACACACACATGAGAGATGTATGGAGGAAAAAAAAATGCACGTATCAACCCCAATGGCACTTTATATCATAGTGTGAGTACAATAATGTGCAAAGTGATGTGCAAGATCCCATAATATAGGTGCAATATAGAGGCACTTTATCTAAGTACAATTACAAAATTATAAATGCTTACAATGGAAGCTCATAATGTCAAAAAAAGACATGAGACTTGAAATACATGTAGAACAGCCAAAAAGAAGCCATCCCATGCAAATGAGAACTTTCTAGGAGCTAAGATGTCCAAGTAATTCAACAAAATGTGAAAACATAAAAAAAAAAAAAATGTACTTGGAAAATTTGCTAATGAAAATTCTACAAATCTGGAAAGAGCACTGAAATACATTTCCAAAGGTTATTCGTTTTTGAAAAATGGAGTTTGTATGCAAAATGTATGCCCCTAGATGCACATAAATGAAGATCTAACTTTGACTAGAAATAAATGCAGAAAAAAAGAAAATCAAGAAAAATAACTTGCAACATTAGATTAGTCTTGGAACAAGCTTTCTGGTGATATTTTTGTTTTTTAAAATCCAAGTTTGGGTGCTAAAGTTATGGCCAAAATACCAAAACTACTTCAAAAGGGGTTTGGTGGTTAAGCCTAGCAGTTAAGCTTGTATTAACTACTAGCGTTAACCACTAGCAATTAATTGCTAGTGGTTAATTGATGGCGGTGCTGATTAACACTGTGTTTATTAATTTTATTTCTTGGATTGTGTGTCAAACTGTGTTGTATGGCCCAAAAATGGAAAAAAATTACCTCTCGGAGTCACTATATCTGATTTCAACAATTTCATAGTCAATTTTAGGGTTTTTGGGTGTTCTGAATGCGATAGTGAGGTCTATTTGGCCTCAAAACACACCAAAATTTTAGGTATGCTCTGGATTTGAAAACGCTCATAAACTTTAAACCCTCTTAGATCAGGTGTCGTATAACCAAAATTGATGAAATAAAGGTCAGTCTTGACTATTTCGAACATTCTGGATGTAATGGTGAGGTCTAAATTGACTCAAGGTGAAACGAAAATACTCTTTCAAGGCTTGAATCCAATGAAATATGAACAAGAAGCTATAGATCTAAAGCTCTTATACCATGTTGAAGTTGTTAAAGCAAAACTCATAAAACTCATATCTTGAAGGTACAATTCCACTAAAATATTAGGAACTCATATGGATTAATTCTTGAACTTAGATAAACATACTTGATCACTTTCACATATTTTGTATCACACACTCTTTACACATAATCCATACAACAATTCTCCTTACATGTATACCCTTCGCAACCTAAAATCAATTTCAACTAGGTCAACCTTAATGAAATGTATACACCTCAAGCATGCAACATCAATAGGTCATAACCAAAAAATTCCACAATATAAATAAGTAAAGGTAAACCATTCCACTACATCATTGGGACCCAAATCTAAACAAACATGCTTCTCAACACTTCCTCAATCAACAATTATCCTCCATAATTAGTGCTAGCACACCAAGTTGGCCAAACTTGCACTAACACTAACATGCAACTCCAAACACAACTCTCAAGGTCTGAAAACATCTTGTGGACCACACAAAAATATTCAACACTATTCATACAACATCTTATAATATTATAGCATCTTTAGAATATTCTTCACAACTACTGTAACCACCTAAAACTCAAGAACACCTTCATTTTGTGCAACCATATGTACTACTAGAGACATCCAATACTTCAGACAATCTTGCAGAACAACTCAAGAGCTGAAAATTTGAGGAAAGGTAGATACAAATATTATAAGCACACTCCTAGATTTGTAATACCAAAACCTTCACTAGGAATAAATGCGGAGCAATCTCATTTCTCCTAGGCACCCTATTTTACCAAATAGGCATATTGTCAACACATCTTCCACTATAGAATAATCCAAAATATAAAACTCTTGAGACGACACCTCTTAGCACCTATAATAATCATGTCAAAAAGTTCTATATGGACACATCTTCAAACATGAAGAAATGTGAAGTAAAACTCTAAACACCACTTTGTCACACTGAACTCTCTTTTATTCAAACTTTCTCAAAAGCACATGGAAACCAAGTGAACTAACTTCATCAAAAACATTACTCACATCTCTATAAAAAATCTACAATATGCAACATTTTCCAACTACAATAGTATTTTCCCTAAACATAGGTCAGACCAATAATCTTTGCAACTATATTGAATTTTGACATCACTGACAAGACTAGCAACATTGTGTTGACATTAATACCAACAACTCCAAACTTCCAACAACTTTAATGCTAAGGTTTTACATCATTAAAACTAACAACATTCCAACACTTTCTTCATACATGGGGTTGAAATCAATGACAACACCCAAGTAACTCCCAAACAACTCAAGCTTCCAAAATTTCCAAACTTCCAACACATGATCCCATTCCATACCCTAAAAATGATCAACACCACCCAATGATGTAAATCTTGGTGTTCTACCACTCTAGACTAGTAAAGGAGTACGCGGGAAACAATCACACTTACATCAACAAACATATAGATTGGAAAATATTCATCGCAATAGAGATTTCTCAACACACACTTTCGACTCACAACAAAATCCTCATACATAAAAGTGGGGATAAATAAATCTTGAGGAATTGGATTATTTTTCCTTTAATCAGTCCAAGAAACAAATAAGTCTTGAGGGATACAACCAAACTAAAATGAACGCCATCTCCAATAGATGTCACTAATTAAAATATCCATCAAACACAATGAAATTAGAAGTTTCTGGAAAAATTATTGTAATTTATCCAATAATACATTACTCTTGAACATCCTAACACATGGAAGAATGTCAAATTTCCCATTGTGAATTTTAAAAATAATGAGGATAACTTCAACTAGTAAATTTACACCCAAAACTACAGACTCATCTTCCTTACCTACCTAAAATACATTGACCCCTAAAATAAAAACCAAAATATCAATCATAATTTTATAGTTTTACTTTCATGATTTTATAAAACACATAATATTCTCATTAAAACCATCAAAAGGATTCCTACATATCTTCCATTTAAAGAGAATTTTTTTTTGTAAATATTTCTTTTGGATACACACAACCATTTCAAATGAGAAAAACATAAACATTTAGTTCATATATATCATTTCATATACTATTCATTGAAACCCCAAGAACACCTCAGTTCCCCTCCTCAATATCTTTTGTCAGCTTAGACAAACACACGCAAGGAATTATTCTTCTTATAAATAAACAATGCATACAATGGTCCTCTTATTTTGTTCCCAATAATTGGATATGTTCGCTACTATTTCCTTTCCATTCACAAAATATATAAACATAGTTGTTCCTTTTTCATCCATAAATCCACACACTAATAATTTATTTGATAACTAAAAAATATACATGCACAATAATTTATTGTGATACTACAAAATGTATACAATAAGATGATTATTTTCTATCATAAACATGCATACATATTAATATTCTCTTTTGTGCTAAAAAATGCAAAAAAAACATTGTCCTTGCATAGAGATGTGTTCTACTAGTAACCTGCCTTTTTGAATCATTTACAATTTAGTAACTCATTTGTAAACATATAGTATAAGGTGTATATTGATTCCAAAAATCTTGGAGTTCATTTACACCATCTCATACAATAATTATTTCATCCTCTCTAAGATATTATCTTGTATAAGTTTTAGTTATTTTTCTATCTTCCATACAAGGAGAAGGTTAAGAAACAAATGAATAGTTTTTTCTAAAATCATAGGGTCTCTTGTGTAATAAATTTTTAAGCACAAGCATAACAAAAAGGAGATACAATTCTCACTATTCAATTTTATGTGACATAAAATATAGGATGATATATGATTATAATTATGTATTCTTCTTAAGAAAATAGCTTTAGTTGCTTTCAAAAAAATAGTTGCATCAATATTTTTAATTATTTTAAATAATTAAAAAAGTTATAAATAGTTATATAATGGTATAACCTACAATAGTAGTAGGAGAAGAGGCATTTAATGCTATAAATATGAAATAATATCAGTATTGTTAGTGTATAGTTTTTATCATACATTTAGGCTGTAATTATGAAGATTGATTTCTTGATTGAGGAGTCCTATCCTCAATTCATGGAGATTGACCAATTTGATTGAGGAGTTCTATCCTCAATTCATGGAGATTGGAATCTCAATTCTCTCCTATATTATGTACATTTTTCATCTAAATCATAAGTTGAGCTTATAAATTATGAATGCTTGATTATTGTCTTTGCAGATCTAGAGAATTCTTCATGGTATCAGAGTGGTTCAAAGACAATAGACAATATCAGGTCGTAGGCAAATGCGTGTTGATTCTCATCTATTCATCTTCTTCAATTCTGCACTGGAGATTGGAGGCATAATTGGTTTGTTTTCTGCAACAAATTCTATTTTCAAGTATTTCAACACTGCATCAAGATTTTTACAGCCTTTCACAAGGCTCAAACCTGCATAAACAACATGAGTTTCTTGGCACATACTGTGCAAGTTGCCATCAATCTCGTGGCTTTTTGCTCCATCTCCAACTATTTGCATGGAAGAAAATTCATCGGCCAATTATGGAGGCGTACCAAGAGTTGTTTGTTTGTCCCATTGCAGGCCATTCACCTACAGCTCAGGCACTCTTAAACGGCCCTCAAGAGCCCCTCATGTGGCTGCATTTTTGCAGCAGCAATCTGGTGATTATAGCCACTGTTCTAAAAGAGAAGTCCACAATTTTCATTATGAAGCTAACCTTTTGGGAAGCATGATTGTGTGTTCAAAAGGACCAATTCTCAGATGAAAAGGCTCCATTCTATGGCAATCTGAGCAGTTCAACCAGTAGAGGTTGTCTTTGCCAAGTAGAAGCTCCATCAATGGTGCGATTTGACTGTGTTGAGAGGTGTGATATGTTTTAAGAGGGGCTACGATTCACCCTGATCAATGATCCAAGGAGGCATTTAAAATTGTGGAAGCTATCTCTATGAGAGACGTGTTTCTCTACTCACTTTATTTCACCAGTTTGGGGGCGCATAGTTCATGCGATTTTATGCCCATTTTCTGACCTCACTATTTGCCCCTCAGTTGATGTCATTTGGTGGAGGGGAGCACACTTTCTCATCTATTAGCTCTTGGGCACATGGGTTTCAGTCCCTATTTTTTTACTCCATGAGGGCTTAATTTTTTGTTTTTTCCCTCTCTTTAGATTTCTTTAAAAATATTTGATTTTTCCAGATCTTGTAAATGCAAAATTTTATGTGTGAATTTGCAATAGAATGAAAATTTAAAAGTTTTTTTTACTAAAGTGCTTATTTTTCAAATTTTATTCAATGATTGTGATTTCACACTAATATAAAGTGCCTTTTTCATAATCATTCTTGTATGCAAATATATCCACTAAAATAAAGTGCCAAACAGGGAGAAAATAAAAAATATTAGAAAAGGGGGGGTATATTAGAGAGAGTTGTGATACTCCAAAATTTATTTTCTCAAAATCCTAAAAAGTTTTAAACCTAAACAAGCATGGAGTCCAATAATGTAATTAACCCTCTTACACCTTTTAACTACCATGAGTAGAAGTTGCATGTACAACTTACATTCAAGAACAAAGGTTTGTACAGAGTTACAATGGGTATTGAAAAGGAAACAAATGCTACCAAGGATAAATAAATGTGGTTCAATAAATGTGACCAAGCCTTTGGATTCTTGTGTTTATGTCTTTCAACAAAACTTCTATTTCATGTGGAGGCATTGAAAACCCCACATGAAGTATGGTCCACTCTTGAAAATTTATTTGGGAAAGTTGATGATATTAAATGCCATGAGCTAGAAAATGAATTAATCAGCTTAACTCCAAGTAATTACCCAACATTACAAGAATATTTCACCAAATTTAAGTCACTTCGCCAACAACTTAAGGAATGTGGAACTGAGAAGAAAGATAATCAACTCATCTTATCAACTCTTTCCAAGTTGGGATCTTCTTATTTAGTTTTTGTGTTAACTATGAGCAAGAAAATCTGCAAAAGCTTAAACATAAACCCACATTAGCATAGTTAGTTTAAAACCAAGAAAACAAACTACTCCTTTAAAATAATCCAACATACTTCACAATGCAATCAAAGCAATCAATAGATCAAAAAAATTGATTGAAAGCATAGAAAAGTATGGTGCATACCTATCCCATAGTGGATTGGTGCACCTTTGATATGAAAATGAGCCCTTTCCCAATCCTTTATAAGCTTCAAGAAGATGATCAACAAAAGATGCAAGATGAAAAAGAGATGCAAAATGGTGATGAACTCAAAAATGCTTATAGTGCAAATGCTCAAACTATGGATGAAAATGAAGTAGAAGAGATTTTTATTTATAGAAAGACAAGATGGAGGAATAAGCAAAATGAAGGAATGTAGGATCATTCAACATCCAATGGCCAAGTGCCACTTGTCAAGATGTGTCTGGAAGAAGCTTGAGCACAGTTTGGAGATTGTGCAAGTAAATTCTTATTAGGTGAGTTTTGAAATTTGAAAGTTGGAGGGAGAAGAAAGAGTCTTAAATGCCAAGTTGGAGACATGTAAGAGACAATGTAAGAGGAGTTAATGCCATGTTGGAGGACAAGTCCTTTTGGAGGGACTTTTTGAAATTTGAAGCATATTCCCTAAAGATGCCATTTTGAATGATAATAGAAGAAATAATAAATCAAATAAATTGGTTTATTGTGCAAGTTGCAAAATCTAGAGAATTGGGGAATTAGATTAGCATTAATCATGATTTGATTAATTTTAATGGAGGTTAGTTGATTGTGACATTCAACTTAAATATTTGGATTTATTTAATTAAATGAAGGAACTTTAGGAAATTAAAATAAAAATTGATTTGTTTAATTACAAAGATGAATTTATGAGATTAATTAAATAAAATTGATTTATTTAATTAAAGAGATGAATATGGTGACTTAATTAAATAAAGATTGGTTTATTCAATTAAAAGAGGAAATACGATGAATTTTAATCAGATAAAGATTATTTGATTAAAATGGTTAGGAGAGGGATAATTAAGGACAAAATGAAATTAGTGATTCCAGATCAGATGCATGTATATTTTACGTGCCTACATTTTTCCCCTCTTGGAAGCAATGTACTTGTTGCATTGATTCAAAGAATGATGCCACCAAGATCAAAATTAATTAATTAATTAATTTTTTTGGATGCCCCAGCAAAAAGAAGTATGTTGGTACATTGGCCCCTTGAGAGATTGAGCAAAAAGATCAACTTGAGAGTCAATCTCATGAAAAAGAGGTTCAAGATGGATGTACGGATGGTTAGACTAAAAATATATATGATGATGATGCAAACGAGATGTTTGTAAGATGCTTAGAATAACAAATCTATATTATCTTAAACAACTTAAATGATGATGCAATGCATGTGAGATGGATGACGTTACTTATTATGATGATATGTATGAATATGCAAGATGAGAGTGTGGATGCCGGATGGATGCATTGATGAAATGATACTATGTTAGTGTGAAAGAGGATAGAAGAATGAGAGGGATCAACCCTTGAATCCAAGAAGATGCAGAAGTCCAACAAGTCCATGAGTCATTGAAACTTTATTAGAGATGATGATGAATGATGATAATGTATTTCTTATCTAGGGATGGGAGAAATAAAGAGCATAACTTTCTTTATGTTTGATAACACACATAGGTACGATGCATTAAGGTATAAAGAACCAGGATGGAGTTACACCTAGTGTGATGGAATTTGACTCAACAATCAAATAGGAGTACTCTTGTTCACACCTGACATACGAAACCTTATTCATAATTTACAATTCAAATATTCTAAACATCTCAGATCAAAACATAAAAAAGCAAGCCTTCCTATATGGTCAACAAGACATCTAAAACACCTTCCCTACAATCCAAACAAAGCACGCATGACCAAGTTATATTATGAGAACATCCAACAAGCACAATATATAAAAAGATAATGATCATTTCCCCATTCCTTTCTCTCTAACCGTTTTGATTAGGCATCATCGAGAGGTCATTGGAATGAGCACAAAAATAAGATAAGTCAAAAAGTCAAAAATAAAGTAAACAAACAAGCTAATGTTCTTCGTATCGCTAGCCAAGACTAAACTATGGTGATGCCTACTGTTGATGTCCATTGTAGGAAGGATGCATCCTAGGACATGCTGGGATCAGGTGATTTGGGATTGACTGGATGATAAGCTATTGATACCAAGAGTTGACCAACTTGTTGACTTACTGCCCTAGACTTGAGACTTTGACGATTAGTGTTCACTTTTAACCCTGCTTCTTGTTTGGTTTTCTTTATGCTATGTTTGGTTGCAGTTACTTTGATACTGGATACATTTTTTTATGATGATTTGATCACTACCATTGAGCGACAACTATTATTGTGGGATGTAGTTATCTGATTATTGTTTCACATGCATTATAGATTAATGTTGTAGAGTTAACATGAGATATTATTATGAGATTATTGGAATTATGATGGAAGTGTCAGTTTTGATGAGTGTATGGGTGAAGAGGACGAGTTCGCATCACTCGCTTGTGAATGCCCTGCAAATCCGTAATTTCTTCTTCATGGTGTGTATTATATGCTGGATATATTGTATGATGTTGTTTACTTGATTGCAGGATTGCAGGTACATGACATCGACTCCACCTGGTTTCACAGGTTTGAGCATGTCGATCCAACGGTTAAGTTGAACAGGAGATAGTAGCTAGGTAACATGTGTCAAGTTTACACCCTAGCCTTAGTGTGTCATCAGTTGTGTGTGTCGAGTCATTGTCTGGTCTTGCTTTGATGTTATTTAATTATGAAGAATTCTTGATTTGGAAATAGATATTTAGAATAATTGCATTTAAATCATGTTGATGATTATTTAATTTAAATAATGCAATGTGGATAAAAGTTTATATTTAAATTAATTAATTATATTTAATTTATTTAATTAATTAAATTTAATCCAAGGGGGTTGAATTTAGTTATTAAATAATTAAATTAATTAATTAAACGTGATGCAAGAGAATGAAAGGAAATAAAAGAATTAGAATTAATTTTGGAATTTAATTCCAACGTGTGAGAATTAAATTAGAAATTTTAATTAAATGTTTATTTCGGAAATTGGTTGCAATTTTGGAAATTAATTTATTATTTGAAATTGCATTTTAAATTGAAAGTGGGTTTTTGAAAAGTGAAATTGAAATTGAAATTAAAATTGAAATTGAAATTTGAAATTGAAATTGAAATTGAAATTGAAATATCTAATTTGCAGGTAATGTGAATTAGGGTTGTAAAAATTGAAATTGGAATTGAAATTGAAATATCTAATTTGAATGTAATGTGAATTAGGGTTGTATTAGGTATTTCTGATTTATAAAGAATACATGTTTTAATTTTAGGGCAGAAAAGTCTTTAGAAAAATTCATTTTTACAGCAGGGAAGAAATTTTGGAAAATTTGCACAAGGGTTTGAAGAAAGTTTGATTGTAGAATTGATTGAAGGAAAAAGATTGTTTGCATTTGTTGGATTTTGGATTGGATTCATTGGAACATTGAAGAAAATTCAGGAAATCTTTGGAGGAGACTTGCATCAGAAATTCATCTCTTCCTGTAGCTTCTTGTACCAGGTTTTCCTCTTTGTGTTTTATTGTTCTTGATTGTTTTATTTAAAATAGTAATGATTAAAGAATTGTTTCTTAAATCTGTCTTAGAAAAAAAATTTGATATTAGAAAAAAAGAATTAAAGAAAGTTACAGCCTTTGCTTGTGAAAACCTTAGTTGAATTTAAATTATTTGGGGAAATCGATTTTGTTGTTATTGAAATTAAATATAGAGATTGAAAAATGCATTTAGAATGTTTTTAGAAAATGAAACCTTCTGTTTATTATTAAAAAACGGAATTTAAAATCTGCAGTATAGTTATAATTTTCATGATAAAATGGTATGATTGCGTCACCTATAACTTCACTTTCACAAACTGGGGTTTCAGGAAATTTAAAAGGTTTTTGCATTTTGAAATTTTCTTACTCCTTTCCAAAAATCGTAAATACCCAGATCGTAGTTTTTGAGTTATGCTTGAAACATGAGACTGCTGTTAAGTTATTTTTCCATGGCTGTTCTGAAAATAAAATAATAATAAATTGATATTTATAAATATTAATATTTTATGTATTGTTATTATAATATTAAAATATTATTTAATATAATATTTTATATTATAATATATAATATTAAAGTATTATATTTATTTATATTATTTTAAATAAAATTTGTATATTAGATTAGTGGAATTAAAATTATAAACGTATGAGAGATTATTGTTTATTTTAAAATGGCATGTTAAAATTTAATTGAAGGAGTTAAATATTTGATTTAAAGAATGCAATATATTATTGAATAGAAATTTAAAATGGATTGATTAGTGTATATGGAAAATGGGTAGAGAAACAATATGTTATTATATTAAAGTGACTGAATGTTTTAAATAGAAAAATTGAATGAGATGTAAGATTTGGTTAGGAAATGGAAAGAGTTTACTTGCATGGATTTGTGTCGATTTAAAAGTAAATTAATAAGTTGTTTTATTGATGAGGCAATCAATTATGTTATTTATTAATTTCTATTTAGATTAATTGAATCATTGTGATTGGATTATGAAAGAGATATGGATTTAGTATATCCAAAAGTAGTATCTTTCTCATGATTATCTTAAAGGATTTAATTCTTTGTATTCAGTAAAGGGAAGTAAGTTTAATTGTTTTAGATTTTCAATAATGAAAGGGGAAATAGGGGTTATGATTATTTTATATGATCTAGTTATCGTGTCTTTGACTTTATCAACACTACCTATTGAATGAGTATGGATTTAGGAAATCCAAATATTAAATTTGATTGATGACTTGAACGATTTCGTTGCTATGTCGTCAAGTTGCATTGTTGGTTTTGGGTTTTAGTGTTAGTCCTAAATTATAAGTCTTCCAAAAGAACTTAGAGGATAAGGGTTGTTGAATCTTTATGCCATCCAGTTGTTTTCCCTTGGGTAGTGCATGTTCAGTTTTACCCGGTTTTCATGAACGGGGATGTTTGCACCTCCTTGGTTTAGGAGCGGATTATGGGATCCGTGTCTCCTTGTATGGAGTGACCTTGTTATGTGGTTTCATCTTGTTGCCTCCTATGAAAGGAGTGGACTATGTGATTGTTGCCTCCAAGATGTTTGGAGTGAGTTTCTATTATTTGTATCCTCCTTGTGTTGGAGTGGATTATGATGCCTAGTTGGTATGCACTTTGTGGTTCCCTTGGTGGATTGTTTGGGTGTGTGTTGTCGAATAGAAGAGTGGCTTATGTTAGGCGCCAGAGCCCAAAGAGGTAAACTGGATAACCTTCAGGAGTGATTTAAACAAGTGATAATTAAAATAATGTACTTAGAAGATTAGGACTAACTTCTCACTAATCAAGATAATTTTACCTCACTCATAGACACAAGGGCTTGTTTAGACTTGGGATGAGTGAGAAGGCCTGGAATGGCAAGATCAACTATCTTGTTCTTACGAGAGGTAGTTGATTCTGCATGAGTGAGTATGAGTTTCGGGATTCGGTTGAGGCCACCAGGATTACTTGTGTCGGAGCCTATGAAGAATGCCTAGAGGAGATCTCATGACAAACTATACGATGACACTCTATCTACGACAACTGTTGTTAATTGTTTTATATGTATGGTTCTGTGAACATATTTGATCTACTTTATGTCTGGAAGCAATGTGACCTATGCCAGTGATGTTGGAGTTGTACTTGTATTGTACTAGATTTATATTTGTATTGCACTTGAGTTGTACTTGATTCGTACTTGTATGGTGAATGAGTTGTACTTGTTAATTCATTTGGTTGGTTATAACAGTATGAGTCAGTTTGAGTCTGCCTTTGGTTAGAGGTAGTAGAATCTTTGTCCATGTTACTTTGTTACTATCTCCTAGCATGGGGGGTGGGCCTTCGGGTACCACATTGGTAGGGTGGAACATGCACCAAAACCATTGGGTCCCCATCTATCTTCAGTACTTGGTGGTGAGACATCCTAATGTATAGCTCGCGGTTCTTGTTTTAATTTCTAGCATTGTAATATTTTAACTTGTATAAGTTATTTTATCCCTCTTATGTTTATGAGGTGGAGTTATGTAATTGTAATACATTTGTATTATTGTCTCATTCTGGGAATGAGTGATGTAACTATTGGATTAAGTTAATGTTTATCAGATTGTATTTTGATTGATTATCTTATTATGTTATGTGGTATTCTTATGATGTATGATGTTTATTTCATAAAGTTCAAAAGGCTATGGTTATATATAATATGTATATATGGGTTTAAGTAATCCTAACCTTGTAGCCTTAGAGGTTGTTGTTAATTAGTAAGTGAATGTGTATGTTAAATGGACTTTATAAAAAAAAAATTGGTTCGCTTATGATGTTAATTGTAACTTTCTTTAAGGTTACTTGGCGGGGCATTACACGATGCATTAAGGTATAAAGAACTAAGATGGAGTTACACCTGGTGTGATGGAATTTGACTCAACAATCAAATAGGAGTACTCTTATTCACACCTGACATACGAAACCTTATTCATAATTTACAATTCAAATATTCTAAACATCTCAGATCAAAACATAAAAAAGCAAGTCTTCCTATATGGTCAACAAGACATCTAAAACACCTTCCCTACAATCCAAACAAAGCACGCATGACCAAGTTATATTATGAGAACATCCAACAAGCACAATATATAAAAATATAATGATCATTGCCCCATTCCTTTCTCTCTAACCATTTTGATTAGGCATCATCGAGAGGTCATTGGAATGAGCACAAAAATAAGATGTCAAAAAGTCAAAGATAAAGTAAACAAACAAGCTAATGTTCTTCGTATCGCTAGCCAAGAATAAACTATGGTGATGCCTGCTGTTGATGTCCACTGTAGGAAGGATGCATCCTAGGACATGCTGGGATCAGGTGATTTGGGATTGACTGGATGATAAGCTATTGATACCAAGAGTTGACCAACTTGTTGACTTACTGCCCTAGACTTGAGACTTTGACGATTAGTGTTCACTTTTAACCCTACTAGACTTGCTTCTGACTGACTTACCAAAGGATGAAAATCATGATTGATTTATTATGAATGATGATTATTTCGGGTGAGAGCGAGATGAGATGAGTGCACCATTTTGGGTTTTTTTTTCAAATATTTGGATTTTTTTGGAATTTTGAAATGTTTTGAGGTTATTTTTTGGATTTTGAGATTTTTCAACTTTTTTGGATTTTTAAGATTTTGACCAAGAAACTAACCTAAAGACCTATCCTAGGGGTATTGAGAGTTGATCAACAGATTAGCCTTTCCTATGTTATACACGCAGAGACGGAGTAGTTCGATTGACACGGACTTGATTACTGATGAGATAGATGGACAAATGTATTGCCATTTTATTATGAAGGATGCCTAGAGGGTTGACCTAAGCTATCTCAGGGGATGATCAAAGATCAACCTTTCTTATGTTCAAGCTCACAGATGGCGTATTTCGGCAAGATGACTCTATTTTTTTACTTTTTCAAATTTTTGATTTTCTAATGTTTTTGGATTTTTGATGGATTTTTTGAATGTTTTTGGATTTTTGATGAATATTTTGAATGCTTTTGGATTTTTGGATTTTAAGGAAGATCACCAGAATATACACAAATTTGATCTAATGCAGGTACAGTAACATGCCCCTAGTGTGATGCGATAGACTACTTCGATAAAGGCAGGACAAACTGATATGAACACAAGATCAAGCTATGATAGAAACGTGGATGGATGGATGGAAGATTAATGATGGATGAATGATAAGATGTAATGGATAAGCGAGTGTGTAGAATAAGCCATGAAGATCCTGGTGCATAGAGAGTGCTTTATTTACGCTTGGTGCCTATTTCCCAGGTTTTCACCAAGGTACTTGTCCAAAGCGCCACCAAAGTGGTTTTCACTAGAGGACAATTTCTTTTTCTTTACTATTTTAAATCATTTTTCTGATTTTTTTTGGATTTTTATATTTTTTGATTTATTTGTATTTTTGGTTTACCCTTTATAGATCAGGCATAAATTTTTTTGAGATGGGAGTTGTTCATGGGCTCCTATAGAGTTTCCCCTTCAGGTGTTGATAGTTGATATGCCCCTAACTTGTAGCTCGTAGTGATGATGAATGGTCCGAACCAGTTGGGTTCAAATTTTCCATTGCTATTCAGATTTGGCATGTTCTTCTGATTCTCCTTTGGTACCAACTCACCGACTTGAAAGGTTCACCTCCTTATTTTCTTTTTGTAGCTATGTTTGAGGCGATTTTGATAGACTTGCAAGTGATTTAGGGCATGATCCATGTGCCGCTCATCGAGTAGTTCTAGCTCATTTAGCCATGAGACCTAGTATTCTTCATCTGAAATGATATTTTATAATGATATCCTTAGGGATGGGAGCTTGATCTCAATGGGAAGGATGGCTTCTGATCTATAGACTAGGGAAAAGGGGGTGGCACCTATTGGTGTGCGGATGCTAGTGCACTAGGCCCATAAGGTGGGATTTAGTTGTAGATGTCAGTCACGACTAGCATCATTGACTATTTTCTTAAGTATTTTCATAATGGTTTTGTTGGTGGCTTCTGCTTGGCCATTTCCTTGAGGATAATACGAAGTGAAAAAGCGATGTTGGATGTTAAATTTGTGGCAAAGGTCACGAACAACCTGATTTTTGAAAGGTGTCCCATTATCTGAGATAATGGCTTTAGGGACACCGTATCAACAAATAAGGTAGTTCAGGATGAACTTGGATATTTGATTTCTAGTTATGTAGGTCATGGGAATGGATTTGACCCACTTTTTGAAGTAATCCATGGTAGTGATGATGGATTTATGGCCATTGGATGAGTTGGGGGTGATTTTACCAATGAGATCAAGCCCCCACTGTGAAAAGGGCCAAGGTGTGATAATGGGATGACGCTCCTGAGCTGGTTTATGGATGAGGTCCCCATGTTGTTGGCACTGCAAAATTATTTTCACAAAGTCATGAGCTTCTCTTTCCATTATAGGCCAATAATATCCTATCTTTAGTAATTTCTTGGCCAAAGTCATTGCGCTTGAGTGTGAACCATAAATGTCATTGTGTACCTCAGTTAAAGCACTTAGGGCTTCCTTAATATTTAGGCAATGTAATAGGGTCCCTTTGATGCTCCTATGGTAGAGGGTTTCTCCTAGGATGAAAAAATGGGTTGAATTCTTGACAAAGGCTCATTTAAGGTTCGAGGTTATGTCAGTAGGGAGGAATCCTATTCTTAAGTAAATATAAAATTCATGGTACTAGGGATCACTGGGACCAATGAGTTCACACACGAATTCAGACTTTGGTACCTTGAATGCTAGTATGATAAGCTACTCTACAAGGAATTCCTATTTTGGGATGTTGTGTGGGATCTCCAAGAGTGATCCGATTGTGGCCATAGCATATGTTGCCATGTTGTTACCTCTTTGTATTTTCTCAAAGGTGACATCACAAAAGGATTCTTTGAGGATCTCCACTAGTTTCTTGTATGGAGTCAGCTTATCATCCATTGTTTGGTATTCATAATTGACTTGGTTGATGATAATCTTTGAATCCCTCTAGACCTTGAGTGTCATGATCCGACATTGTGCAATAATTCTTAATCCTATAATGAGAGCCTCATATTCAGTGATGTTGTTTGTGCAGGAAAAGGACAACTTATAAGATTTGGCTATGCAATCACCTTGTGGCATTATGAAGAAGATTCCAATGCCTGACCCATGCTATGTGTGAGATCCATCAAAGTACATTTTCCAATGGTCTTCTACACTTATGTTGAAGATGGATTCATCGAGGAACTCTGAGATAAGTTGTTTTTTTGCATATATAGGAGCCTCCACCAGTTGATTCGCAATTTCCTGTCCTTTGATGGCCTTGCCCTCTACATATTCAATTTCATGCTCTATTAATATCATAACCCACTTGGTTTTCCATCCTATGAGAGTTGCTTTGGAAAGTACGTACTTGAGTGGATATATTTTTGTGATTATCTTGATTTGATGCACCACCATGTAGTGTCTGAACTTTTGAGCTACAAACATGACTGCTAGACAAGCTTTCTCAATAGGTGTGTAGTTTAGTTCATGTTCTACCATGGTCCTGCTAATGTAGTATATTTCTCTCTCTCTTCCATTTTCATCATGTTAGACTAGGAGAGCCTTGAGGGTTGTCGTTGTTGTTGATATGTATAGGATCAATGGTTTTCTTGGAATTGGCGGCATTAGAACTGGTGGTATAGGTAGGTATTCCTTGATCTGTTTGAACGCTTGGTCACATTTGTCATCCCATTTTTATGCTACCCCCTTGTGGAGTAGATGAGAATATAGGACTTCTTTGTCTTCCAGTTATACTATGAATTTGTGGATAGACTAGAGCCTTCCTTATAGACCTCTTAGCTACTTTAGTGTCCTGGGTGCTTCCATTTCGAGGATCGCCTTGAATTTGGTGAGATCTACCTCAACTCCTCTCATTGACATGATATACCCCAATAGCTTACTTGATTGTACTCCAAAGACACTTCTTTGGGTTGATTCAAACCTTGTACTTTTCCCACCTATCAAAAATGGAGCTCAAAGCTGATATGTGGTCTCATCTTTTCCTTGATTTAGCCAGTATGTCATCCACATAATCTTCCACTGTCTTATGGATCATATTCTGAAAAATTAATGTCATGGATCTCTAATAATTTTCTCTTGCATTCTTTAGCCCAAATAGCATCATATTCCAGTATTAGGTTCCCCACGGAATGTGAATGTTGTGTTCTGCTAGTCCTCTTTTCCTATCATAATCTAATTATATCCCAAGAACCTGTCCATTAGTGATAGAATCTCGTGTCTGGCTGTCATATCCACTATCATGTCAATGATTGGTAGTGGAAAGTCATCCTTGGGACATGCTTTGTTTAAGTCTCTAAAGTCCGTGTAGATGCAGATGCCCCCAATTGGTTTAGAAAAACATGCAAGATTTGACACCCACTCAAAATAATCAAACCTTATGAATCTAGAATCTAGGATCTTTTGCAATTCTACTTTGACTAACAAGGCTATTTGGGGATGCATCTTTCTCAACTTTTGTCTTAAAAGTTTTTCTTTAGGATATACAGCTAAATAATGAACTACCACCTCTGGATCAAGCCCAAGCATATCAATAGAATGCCATGCAAAATTTACCTTTCTTTATTTTAGGAATGCAGCTAGGAGCTCTTGTTCTTCTATGAGAAGTGACAACATAGAATGTGATGTGTGGTGTTTCTTTTGTTCCCAGATTGATAGGATTGCATTGTTCTACTAGGACTGTCAAATTTTCTTGATGAAGTGCAGTCAGGGGAAGATTGAATCCTTCATCCTCCGGTGCCTCAAAGAGGTTTTCACCATTGGATTTCTCCTTTATTTTTACTACTTTTGGGTTAGAGAGTGCCACAGTGTGGTTTTCACTCAAAGACCTTGAGATTATTCTTAATCTCTCACTTTTGCGATTGAAGGATTCAATCATCTCCCGATAATAGGTGTGAGTCTCCAGTGTGATGTCAAATGTAGCCTTATAATCTCCACATGCTATTGTATCCTGCAATCTCATGAACTCCAAGAGTGCCTCATCATTTTTGAACGTGTCTAGAATCGGTGGTCTTCATTGGTCATAATCGATGAGTTGGGGTAGACCAGGTTAATTTTATGGGTTTGGTGGTCTGAATCAAAAGATAGGGAGCTAATCATGCATAGGGAGGAGTCTTCAAACAACATAGGTAAATCAGTTAAGGGATCCTTGTCATGACTACACACATCGGTTATGTCAAAAGTGAAGCAATCTAAGGGTAAACCTATAGATACTGGTAGTTGAAGGGCGGATTCCACTAGCTAAGGGGGAGTCCTGACTGCTTTAACCAAGGGACTTCTACCATGTATGATTACACTCAGAGGGGTACATCCAAGGCCAAGATTTTTCATTCATTTCTCAACAATGATAGGTTCCAATCGGCTATTTCTGTTCTTTCCCAGACTTCCATTCCTGTTAATTGAGGTCCTATATTTGCATCATCTATAGGAAAGGTTGGTACGTGTCTTTCATCTTGATAGAGGAGACTGGAATGTCTCGCTCGTCCACCACTTCTCAGCCTAGATCTCCCCAGCTCCTAAATTAGGAAGGATCCACTTTGAAAGTTTGAGTTGTTGTATTGGTGGGCTGTGGTTGTCCATCGGATTTAGGGGATTAAGAAGAAATCCTTGACTACAAAATCTCCTTTCTTTATTTTGTATTCCCCACACCCATTATCTTGGATTATAAGCTTGATGTTGGATATGTCAGGGATGGTAGGTGTCTTTGTCCCATAAGTGGAGGATATGTTGCATGGATCTATATATGGAGTTGAGGGGCCTTCATCATTCTTTGGGACTTGGGTGACTTTATAATACTTGGCTTCCAAGTTCTTGCAATAGGCGAAGGGCTCAAGATCACCATAGATTGTGACCTCTTGATTTTGGTATGAAAACTTGATGCAATGGTGGAAGGTTGATGCAACTGCTTGCATCCCATGGATCCACGGGTGCCCCAAGAGGATATTATAAGGTAGATCAAGGTCAAACACCTAATAGGTAGTTTCCATAATGGTTGGCCCTACTTGAACAGGGAGTTGAATAGTGCCCTGAGACACTCTTTCCTGATCATCGCAAGCCCTGATTGTGATACCTTTACCCTTTTCAATGGAATCTTCAGAGATTCCCAAATTCTTTATAAGCTTGAGTGAACAAATTTTGAGGCCTGCACCCCCATCCACCAAGACTCTTTTGACATAATTTTTGTGAACCAGAACTTCAAGGTGGAGTGCATGGTTGTGAGACGGTTGGGCGGGGAAGTCTTGATCTAAAAAAGTGAGGAGATTTAGAGTGGTGATGTTATCGACCATAGCTTGGAATTTCTCTGTATCAAGGTTGGAGGAGACAGTAGATGAAGCCAATGCTTCCTCAAAGATTTCTCTATGGGTAGATTGAATCTTCAGTAACTCGATGATGGAGATCTAAGCAGTGGTTCTTTTTAACTAGTCTAGGACGTTGTAACCATTAGGGATGGATTTCTGATTTGAGGTGCAGGTCCTAGGTGGTTATGATGCCCCAACAATGATGACCTTTCTTTTGCATGTGGTGACTCCACAATCCAATTTGGATCCCTTAATGCTAACAAAAATGACCATTTTTTCAAGGCATGCAACAAATCCTTCGTACACATGGCTCACATTCCCATATTTTTTCTTCCCTTTGTTGTTTCATTGGTTATGATTGGGCATCAAATTTGTCTAGATTTTTAGATCTTGATTTCTAGCTGGTTGCTCAACATTTATGATTTTGTCATCAATGAGGTTTTGGATGACATTTTTTTAGTTTCATGTAGTTGGTTGTTCTATGCCACTTGAGCTTATGATAATCCTAAATGAAATTTTCATTATACCAAGGTGGTTTCACATGAGGCTCTTGGTAGTTATCATAAGTGGGGATTTTGATGAGGTTCTCATTGACCAACTTCTTCATGATGGATTTGATTGATTCCCCAAGGGCTGTGAATTTCCGCTTGGGGGGATATCTATTTTGCGAAGGTGGTCCTCCTTGATTATTAAGGTTGTTGACCTGATTGTGGGGTGGTTGCTAGGTTACCGCATTGGCTTGTGTGTTATTGTGATTTTTGTTCTGCTTTTGATGATGTGTTTGGACATTCTACCTTGGAGCACTGATGATGACCTTGGCATCGACCACTCCATCATTGGTGACATTCCAATTTTTTTCCCATGTGCGAGGTTTCTCATTATAGCTAGTGGATGGGTGACTATCTTGATGTTCAAGATATGTAGGGGTGCCCCCTTGTGCAATAAGGGCCCTTTCGATGTTGAGTGCCTTGGGGATCAATTGGTCATATGTGGTGATGCACTACATATTTAGATAAAATGCCAAGTTTTTGTCCAGATTGGAAATGATAGTGCAAATTTGTTGCTCCTCTGGCATGGCCCACTTGCTCTGATTGGCCTTGGATCACCATCATTGTAGGAAGGAGGTGAATGATTCCCCCTTTCCCTATTTGAGCATCAATAATTACTTGAGACTAACATCTGTGCTGATGTTGAATGCATAATTCTTGAGGAATGCGTCTACGATTTCTAGGAATGTTCTGATGCCTATAGGCAGATGAGAGAACCACTCCATGGGGGAACCAGCCAGGCTCCAAGGAAACAACGGCATCAAATATGTATCATTGTACGTGACTTCCATGCAATGTACTTGGAATTCCCTGATGTGATCTTCAGGGTTTCCCAACCCATAATATTTGTCAAATCTGAGGATTTCCAATCCCTTTGGGAATGATATTATTGCAAGGATCCTATTAAAAGGATAGGGACATAGATTGTTAGGTGTCTTTGTTGTTTTTCCTAATTAAATATCTAGTACTTGTTGCGAGAGAAGTTTGATTTGTGTTGTCAAATCATCTTTCGGATCAGGACATGGAGTGAACGTGTTTTGAGGGGGTTGGGATGTTTGATTGATGGGTGGAGCATTGGTGGGGGTTTGTTGAAAGCCTTGCTGCATGATTAATGACTACATTTGTTGTTGAGCCAAAAAAACTTGTTGTTGGTCATGTTGTTGTCGTGCCAACAAAGCTTGTTGTTGGGAATTTTGTTGAGTAGCTAGTTGTTGTGTTTTATACTCTTGCAGGGCATGTTGATAAGCTTGTTGTTGGACTACTTGCAACTATGCCTGGTATTGAGCTTGAGCTTATGCATGTGCTTGTTGGGATGCTTGCACAAATTGTGTAGCCTCTGCGGCTTGAGCTGCTTGCACAACTTGGGCAACTTGTTGTTGTTGTAGTATAGCTTAGGAATGAGCAGCCTATTGTGCCTGTTGCGCTTTTTGTGTTTCTAACTATCCTTGTGCTTGCTAGGCAGCTAGCTATGCAGCTTGTTGATTTTGGATTTTTTTGGAGTGCCTTTTGATAGGCAGCTTGTTGAGCAGCTTGCAATGTGATTGTAACTGAATTCACCATGCTGGGTTTTGGTGATGGTGGTGGTGGATTGGGAATGGTGTTGATCGTTGTGATGAGAGGAACAGTCATGTTGATGATCATGGTTTGAGTAGTGGATGGCATGATTGAGATGATTGGTCCTTAGGAAACCATTTTTGAGAGTTTTAAGGAATGGTGGATGTATTGATTATTTGTGTTTCTTGGATGGTTGCCATCTGTTGTTGTGATATTGATGGCAATACAGGAGGATTTGGTATGATTCTTTGATTCTTGATAGGGGTGTTGCTTTGATTGAATCGATTGATGGTGGGTAAAGGAGGAAGACCTGACCTAAGGGCTGATGTGGATGTAAGTGGTAGAAGTGGAAATGGTGGAAATATGGGCAGTGCATTTTCTTGAATAGATGATGATGAGGGATCGAAGACCCCCTTGCTCTGAAAAAATCACCAAAGGATAGACTGGTGTTGCATGGAAGGAGGATGAATTGGTATGATTGTGAAATGCAAGTGAAATGTATGGGTGTAATGGATTTACTGGGATGGATTGGTGCAATATGGTGTTTGCATCCAACTCTTGGTTATTCACAAGGGGATTTTCTTGAATGGAATGAAGCAATGAGCTCCCCTTGCTAATGATTGGTGGAGTTAGAGAAATGAATGATGTGGTTTGTGCGATGCTTTGATATGGAGGTATGGGTGGGATAAGAGGCATGATCTCAAGAGGTTTCTCCACAAGAGTGCTTATGTCATAGTCAAAAGGGATTTTAGCCCCTTCCTTGGCCAGTTCAAACATCTATTGGGAGGGATATAACCTCATAATGGCATTAACAATTTGATGATTTTCAAGATTTTGCACCATCTCAAGGATTTCATCTTGTGCCATCCCTAAGACATTTGTGGTGATGTCTTCCACTTGACCTTCCTCTTGAGGATTTTCAAGTATTTGAGGAGGATTGATTGGTTGGTCAATGGATATCATAGGGTTGATGTTTGTTTCAGTTTGACTTAGATCGCTTGAAGTGGATGTTTCTTTGTTTTGCTCCATGTTTTTTTTGTATTGAGATTGAGTTTGAACCATAAAATAGGGATCAATTTCCAGGAATGTAAGAGATGAACCTCTAAAACCTTCGATTGTTCTAAACTTTAGGCTCAAAGAAGAGAATCCAAGTTTTCTTTAAGGATCAAAGGATGGAGAAGGGATAGACGGAGGATGGATGGTGTAGATGATTGTACTCTTGAGAAATATTGGAGGAGATACTAGACTTTAGGGCTTTGATTGGATTTTGATTTGGATAGTGCACTCAAAATCCTTAAGAGGTTGGATGTTATCTTACATTAATCTTGTACTCAAGATGATAATTTGACTAAAGGTGTAAAGAAGGATTTATCAAGATACCCCTAGTCAAACAAGATGATTTTGGATAATGAACTCCTAGACCTCAAAATTTTGGATTTTATCAAGAGGTAAACTTGTTCACAAAGATTTATAATTTGATCAAATATGTGGAGAAGGATTCATCTACACATATCTAACCAAACAAAATGATTTTGATTTTCCAAAAGTTTAGTATGGATGATATTTTCAAGATTTTCAAGAGTTATTGATGAGATTATTTTTGGTTTGATGTTATGAGGGGTGGATGAAAATGTCGATTTTGATCCTAGATTTAAACCTAGATAAAACTCCTTTTTACAAGACCTCATTTTTGAAGAACATGCAATACTTCCTATGTGAGAAATGCAAACCTTTGGAAGAGACTTGGCTTTTGTTGGTAATAAAATTCATACAAATTTTGATTGTTCTTTGAAGGTTTCTTGTAAAAATTATAGACCAACCTTTCTCTAACTTCAAGAATTCTTTCAAGATGCTCCTCATGAGCTTTAGGACTATGACTTTTGATCTTTGGTTTTTGGATTTTGATTTTGTAGGAAATAATTTGGAAGAACACGTGTGGGGTTCAATTGTCTCTTAACTTTGCTTAATGAGTTCTTTTCACCATAAACAATTCTTTCATTAAAGTTTCACACTAGATGTCTAATGTCCTAATTTCTTCTTATCTCACAAAGTCCATTATGTGGAAAATCAAGAAAATTAAGGAAAAAGTTTCCTAATGT
The DNA here is from genome assembly GCA_007115665.2 of Sequoiadendron giganteum. Lineage (NCBI taxonomy): Eukaryota > Viridiplantae > Streptophyta > Pinopsida > Cupressales > Cupressaceae > Sequoiadendron > Sequoiadendron giganteum. The sequence continues at coordinate 146,285,384 of CM021108.1, forward strand.
TGACTTTAGTGAAAAAAAATGATGATAAAACCCAATTACTTAGATTCCTCTAAGGATGAAATCCCTAGGGCAAGCAAGATCACTTGAATTCATCAAAGGTATTTGTTTCCCTAAAGGGTTTGAAATTTTGGGGATCTTGTGAATGTTTGTTTTCAAATATTTTGAGATCCAAGCAAAGTGTTTTTGATTCCAAGAACATGCACAATCCTAGGATGAAAAGATAATATTTTTTGTGTTCCCACTTGGATAAATCTAGCTACGCTTAATCTTAATGGATGACTAGATGCTTCACCACACTGGCTCCCCTCCACGACACACACTTCTCAGGTCATCCAAGCATCAATACCCATGAATATCCCATGGCATACTTCTCATCTCTACTAAAAGCCGTAAGAATGTGGGGTGGCTTCAAAATGACCGTTCTTGCACCAACAAATAGATTAGGATTTTGGCCTTTCTAAACAAGGGGTTTTAGTGCAGGAATTCCATTCATGGGGGACCATCCATGTGGGAAGAGACCATTATTTATGTTCTTGTCAGAATGATCCTCGTGATACTCAAACTTTCCTTGAGTACCCACACTTATATACCAGCTGGAAGTCGCTTGGCTTTAGCATGTTATCGGTTGGGTTGTTCCTTGGGGTGAATACTTTTTCACACTAGGTAGGCCCTCTAAGATAAACAAAAGTGAGAAAATGTATCTGTATTTCGTTCGATCTTTGTTGAGAAACAAGGAGAGAACACTCGCGATATGCTCCACTCACACTCGCAAGAATTGTTCAATTTTAAACCCAAACTTGAAGTGTGTAGGTAATTTTTTAGGCAATCAATGTCACTAGGATGCTTTAGGTTCTCAAGATTCTCATGAAGTGCAAGAGAAGTGCATACACATTCGAGTGATGCTAATTGAAAAAAAAATTATAAAATAATGAAAGCACAAGTTCGTTTTAAGCCTCAAAGCAATGATGAATTCATTTTAAAGCACCAAGATGGAGTGTGAAGTTTTTTGTTTTTTTTAGACCAAATCAAAATCTAGTATGTTTCTAAGGTTCAATTTTAATCCAACATGAAAAAGATCAAATCAATAATTAATTTTAAAACTCAACAAAAAAGGAAAGTGAGTTGGTTTAAAACAAAAAATGAGAGTAGAAAATAGATGCTCTAGATTATGTCAACAAGCATTAAAAAATTATTTTTCAAGTCTTAATTTCAAATTTTCCAACTCCAATTTTCTCACCTTTGTTCAATTCCAATGCTCAACTTCCAACGCCAACCTGTAAAAAATACAAATTTATTAGAAATAGGATTAATGATATCTTTACAAAAATATAAATCGTGCATTAATGATCTCCCAAATGCATGATAAAACTTTATTGATGATCTCTTAAATATCTTTGAACCATTTTAAAGGCTCAAATATTGAAATATATGCATAACAATGATTTAAATCTGTCTAAATGACTAGGCAAGCATGAAACAAATGTAGACCTTGTCATAAAGAGAAAATCTAAATCTATGCAAAACATGTCATAAACGAACAATATATTGTTTCTAATTCAAATCAAGCATTACTAACACTCAAAAATAGCTTATGTGATACTTCATCCAAATAAACCAAATGACCTATCCATTTTATGCTTATATTAATGACCAAGTGAAAGAAGGTCAATAAAGTTGACAAAACAATGAATTTTGAAACATCACGATTAATGAGACAAGGACAACAATAATGTGCTATGATTTGCACAAAAGGATTGGTTGAAAATAATTTAGAAACTCCCAAGCTAATGCAGTTACCAGGCATAAAATCAAATTCTATAGTGTTTTCTAAAAGGCAATGATATCAAGATTTGTGTGCCTTTATTGTTCCCATTCATGTGCTAATCCGTACTGGCAGATTTTGGGCATGATCGCTTTTTCATTTGAATGTAAAACCAAGAATGAATATAGACCTACTTCAGTAGACAGTATTAAGTATGTAGATAGTAATATCTTCATCTTGAGACATCCTTAGAGTTTCAAATTTGACTTTGTAGATTTGCATATTCACTTGTTTGACCTTGTTGTCTCCTTCATAGATTCCTTACAACATTTTATAGATATCTCTAGTAGAGTTGTAGCTTATAACCTTCACAAGTTTTGAATTAGTAGGACCACTCAGGGTAGCATTTCTTGCTTTATCATTGTTTTCATATGCCTTGATCTCATCATTAGTTGATGGTCCATTTGCAGGCATAGTATAACCTCTTTCAACAAACTACCAAACACCAAATCCAAGGGAGACAAAGAAAGGATCCATCCTAGCTTTCTAATAGGTAAAATTTGTTCCATTAAACAAGGGAGCTTTGGCACCTTTCTTGTGCACCATCTAGATTTACCTCAAGTGTTTAAGTTTCTTTGTGAGATGATACCAATTATTAGATGCATAAGACAACTAAGAGGGGGGTAAACTAGTTGTATACTTTTAAAACATCAAAAACCCTCATTAACATTCAGATCTACATTAGTTCTTAAACCCTTATCTAGCATTAAACCTTTAACATGCATTACTAGAATGTAAACATGTAAAGTGTTGATGTTGTAAAAGCCAACCTAATAGAACCTAGTGATCACCTACAAGAAAAATAACCTATCACGTAGAAAAGATTTGAACAACACACATATATTTCTCTACAAACCAAGAGAGTAAAATTGCATAAATAAGAATGGAATAATTAAAATAAGATCAATCCTTGTGAAAGGACATTGAAAACCTAAAGTGAACCCTAGGATTTAATAAATTAGTTATTAAAGTTCCTAATTTTAGCTTAAGTGAAAATAAACTAAAAGGTGACTTAATTAATTAATGAATATGATTAAATTAATTAAGTAAACAACCTATTACTCTAACACCCCCCCTTAATATAAACTTAGGTAGAAGCTAAAAAACTAAGGACATATGCATGAAAGCAAAGATGGGTCCTGACAACTAGGCTTGATGAGACCTACCCATGTACAAATGTAAAAGATCTCTCATAATAGGAGAAAAGGAGAAAATCTCATGGGAAAAACTCTTCTCCAAAAGAGAGAAATACATGTGAAGGATTAAGAAGCCTCCAAAAAAGAATGCCCCAAAAAGAATAGGAAGAAGTGAAGGACTAAAGAAGCCTCCAAAAAAGAGTGAAGGACTAAATGAATCCTTCAACAAGAGTGAAGGATGAAGAAGCCTCCAATCAAGAAGAAATTTTCACAAAAGATAGGAACAAAGGATGAACATAAAAAACACTAGACGAAAGCATGAAGAAATTGCAAATACTATTGTAGAATGACTGTTGAAATTTTGAAAGGAGAGCCTCCAATGGAACATATGATGATCAGGATGAAGAAGACAAGAATCTCTATGAGTGCCCCCAACAAAACTACTCAAACCTGATAGAAAACAAAGGAAAACATAAGGAACTCAAAGATACAAATGGCACAAATACCAATAATCTGAAGAATTGATCAAGTGCAAAATGGAAGTTCACCTCTAGAAATAGGAATGCAAGAGTCTCCATATGGTAAGTGATCCATCTCAATGAAATACAAGTAACTAGCCACTAATGTACTCTATATCAAAAAATACATAGGAACAAATACTGTATACATAGCTCACTCCAACGTGAAACCAAGGAAGCATTAGCATCAATAGTAGAAACCCTCCCATAATGCTAACAATGGAGAGGTATGATAGGTACACTGAAACTAAATCCCTGAATGTAGTGCATGATAAACAACCAAGAACATCTAAATGTGCAGACATGAAAGTATAAGAAGATATAAATGGTGCACAAACCAAGGCACACACATGCGAAAGGTATGAAGGAAAAAACAAGGTGCATATGAACCCCCATTGCACTTTATATCATACTGTGAGTACAATAATGTGCAAAGTAATGTGCAAGATCCCATAATACAGGTGCAATATAGAGGCACTTTATCTAAGTACATCTACAAAATCATAAGTGCTTACAATGGAAGCTCATAATGTCAAAAAAAGACACAAGATTTGAAATACATGTAGAATAGCCAAAAACAAGTCATCCCATGCAAACGAGAACTTTCGAGGAGCTAAGATGTCCAAGTAATTCACTAGAATGTGAAAACACAAAAAAAAAAGGTACCTGGTAAATTTCCTGATGAAAATTCTACAGACCTAGGAAGAGCATTAAAATACCTTTCCAACGCCTATTCGTTTTTTGAAAAATGGAGTCCGTATGCAAAATTTACTACCCCATAAGTGTATAAATAAAGATCTAACTTTGACTGGAAATAAATGCAGAAAAACATAAAAATCATGAAAAATAACCTACACCATTAGATCGGTCATGGAACTAGCTTTCCAGTGATTTTTCTTTTTCGAAAATCCAAGTTTGGGTGCAAAAGTTATGGCCAAAATACCAAAACTACTCCAAAAGGGGTTTGGTGGTTAAGCCTAGTGGACAAGCTAGCGTTAGCTACTAGCATTAACCACTAAGAATTAACTGCTAGCAGATAACTGACCGAGGTGCCCATTAACATAGTGTGTTTTTTTTTTTAAATCTTGGATTATGTGTCGTACCGGGTTGTATGGCCCAAAAATGGAAAAACATTACCTCTTGGAGTCATATGTCCGATTTTGACAATTTGATAGTCAATTTTGTGGTTTTTGGGTGCTCTGAATGCGATAGTGAGGTCTCATTGGGCTCAAAACACTCCAAAATTTTAGGTATGCTCTAGATCTGAAAACCCTCATAAACTTTAAACCTTCCTAGATCAGGCACTGTATAACCAAAATTGATGAAATAAAGGTCAATCTTGACTATTTCAAACATTTTGGATGTAATGGTGAGGTCTAAATTGACTCAAGATGCAATTAAAATACTCTTTCAAGGCTTGAATCCTTTGAAATATGAACAATAAGCTATATATCTAAAGCTCTTATACCATGTTGAAGTTGTTAAAGCCAACCTCACAAAACCCGACGATCACCTGCAAGCAAAATAACCTGTCGGGTGGAAGAGATTCAAACAACACACATATATTTCTCTACAAAGCAAGAGAGTAAAATTGCATAAAAAATAAGTGAATAATTACAATAATATCAATCCTTATGAAAGGAGATCTAAATCCTAAATCGAACCCTAGGATTTCATAAAGTAATTATTAAATTTCCCAAGTTTAGCTTAAGTGAAAATAAAGTAAAAGGTGACTTAATTTGTTAATCAATATGACTAAATTAATTAAGTAAACAACCTATTACTCTAACATAAAGCAATAATGCAAACACATAAAACACATAAGAACACCAAATTCATATGGAAAAACTAAGAAAAGAAAAACCATGGTAATGATTAGCTTGCTAATATATGAATTACAACAATGAGTACAATAAGACTCACTGCCCAAAAAGATAAAGAAAGTTTCACTATAGATAGCTCACTACCAAGGGACTCATTTTCAAAAAGAAAGAAAGAATAAAGGTAGGTCACTACCAATTTGAACTACTAAAAATGGATCTCTCATATCTTGAAGGTACAATTCCACTGAAACACAAATAATGTATCAAACAAACTAAAATATTAGGAAGTCATATGGATTAATTCTTGAACTTAGATAAACATACTTGATCACTTTCACATATTTTGTATCACACACTCTTTACACATAATCCATACAATAATTCTCCTTACATGTATACCCTTCGCAACCTAAAATCAATTTCAACTAGGTCAACCTTAATGAAACGTATACAACTCAACCATGCAACATCAATAGGTCAGAACCAAAAACTTTCACAATATAAATAAGTAAAGGAAAACCATGCCACTACATCATTGGGACCCAAATCTAAACAAACATGCTTCTCAACATTTCCTCAATCAACAATTATCCTCCATAATTAGTGCTAGCACACCAAGTTGGCCAAACCTGCACTAACACTAACATGCAACTCCAAACACAACTCTCAAGGTTTGAAAACATCTTGTGGACCACACAAAAATATTCAACACTATTCATACAACATCTTAGAATATTATAGCATCTTCAGAATATTTTTCACAACTACTTTAACCACCTAAAACTCAAGAACACCTTCATTTTGTGCAACTAGATGTACTAGTAGAGACATCCAACACATCAGACAATCTTGCAAAACAAATCAACACCTGAAACTTTGAGGAAAGGTAGATACAAATATTATAAGCACATTCTTAGATCTGTAATACCAAAAAATTCACTACAAAGAAATGCGGAGGAATCTCATTTCTCTTAGACACCCTATTTTACCAAATAGACATATTGTCAACACATCTTCCACTATAGAATAATCCACAATCAAAAAATTTGGATATGACACATCTTAACACCTATAATAATCATGTCCAAACTATATGGACACATCTTCAACCATGAAGAAATGTGAAGCAAAACACTTAACACCACTCTGTCACACTAAACTCTCTTTTATTCAAAATTTCTCAAAAGAACATGGAAACCAAGTGAACTAACTTCATCAAAAAAATACTCATAGATCTCTATGAAACGTCTACATCATCTACAATATGCAACATCTTCCAAATACAATAGTATTTTCCCTAAACATAGGTCAGACCAATAATCTCTACAACTATATTGAATTTTGACATCAATGACAAGACTAAATAAATTGATTGAAAGCATAAAAAAGTATGGTGCATACCTATCCTATAGTGGATTGGTGCACCTTTGATATGAAAAGGATCCCTTTCCCAATCCTTTATAAGCTTCAAGATGATGATCAAAAAAATATGCAAGATGAAAAAGAAATGCAAAATGATGATGAACTCAAAAATGCCTATAGTGCAAATGCTCAAACTGTGGATGAAAATGAAGTAGAAGAGATTTTTATTTATAGAAAGAAAATAAGGAGGAATGAGAAAAATGAAGCAATGTGGGATCATTCAACATCCAATGTCCAAGTGTCACTTGTCAAGATGTGAATGGAGGAAGCTTGAGCACATTTTGGAGATTGTGGAAGTAAATGCTTATTAGGTGAGTTTTGAAATTTGAAAGTTGGAGGGAGAAGAAAGAGTCTTAAATGCCAAGTTGGAGACATGTTAGAGGAGTTAATACCATGTTGGAGAAGATTCCCAAGATGCCATTTTGGAGAGATCTTGTGCAAGTTGAAATAGAGAATTGATTAGATTATCATTAATCATGATTTGATTAATTTTAATGGAGGTTAGTTGATTCATTCAACTGAGAAGATGCCATTTTAGGAGATTAAAATAAAAAATGTTTAATTAGATGAATTTAGGAGATTAATTAAATAAAATTGATTTATTTAAATAAAGAATCATATGGTGACTTAATTAAATAAAGATTGGTTTATTCAATTAAAAGAGGAAATATGATGAATTTTAATCATAAAGATTATTTGATTAAAATGGTTAGGAGAGGGATAATTAAGGATGAAATGAAATTAGTGAGAGATGCATGTATTTTATACATACATTCTATTCTACAAAAGGGCTTTGGGTTCTAATTGATCTCATGACTTTATTGTTGATTTGGTGAGAATAAATAAACTTAATGGGGGCCATAGTATCCTACAAGCCACATGCTTTAGTAGCAAAAGGTGTAAAATATGAAGGATTGACAAACAAATATGAAGAAAGAAAGATAAGGAAATACAAAGGGGAAAATCAAAGAAGGAGGAAAATACTAAGAAATATGTCAAGTGTTCCTTTTGTAAGAAATTGGGGCATAATGAACTTGACTGTATGAGGAAACAAATAAATGGTCATACTCAAATCATTGAGGAAATTAAGATTGTAAATTTTGGATCTTCATCATCTATAGACACTAAAAAGCCAAAAGAGAAGTCAAAAGGACATGCTCTTTGAGTGATTGAAAGATCTATTGTATCTTATTTTGAAAAATGTCTATTTTTTACTCTCTTTTTGGAAGATAGTTTTTTCCCATTGGGTTTTTTATCTTTCTCCATCTTTATGATATTTTGCATTGTAAATGAGTACCTTATCAAGCCTTGTTGTTGGGACTCAAATTTCCATTGTTTTTTGTGCCCATCTAAGTTATGCTTAAGGGGGGGTGTTAGTGTATGGTTTTAATCATACACTTAGGCTGTAATTATGGAGATTGATTTCTTGATTGAGGATTCCTATCCTCAATTCATGGAGATTGACAAACTTGATCGATGAGGTTTATCCTCAATTCATGGAGATTAGAATCTCAATTCTCTCATATATTATGTACATCTTTTTCCTCTAAATCACAAGTTGAGCTTATGCATTCTGAGTGCTTGATTATTGTTTTGCAGATCTGGAGAATTCTCCAAGTATAATAAGATGTCTAGATTTTGACTATGCAACAAATTTTACATCAAAATTTTTGATCATACTCGATGATCCAATAGAAAGATGAGAAGTGACATGATAGTTAATGTGGAATAATATTTATTAAAAACTATTTAAATATATAATTTAATTTTTAATATTAAGGCTATATATATATATGAAATGTTAAAAAGTAACATAAAATATACAATGTTTACTAAAATTTTGAAATAAATTTAAATAAACATAGAAAATACTAAAATAATGAATGTTGGATTTTTCTAAAGTAAGATTAAAGTTGCACACATAAATATATTATCAAAAAATAGCTGGTAAAACAAATAAAATAAATCAATAAAATTCATAAATAAGAAAAGAAAAATATGTATTCATATAATAGTTAAAATATAAAATAAAATGAATATCAAGAAAAATACATTCTTTTTTAAGGAAATTCAAATTTCATTTTCTCATTTCAAATAGTTAATAAGTTTTTAAAATTAGATAATATGTTTTTTGAAAAATCATAGATGTTAATTCCATTCTTTCAACCACGTCTTATATAACTTTTAAGTATCCCTTATCTTTAGGATTTTCTTTTATGTATAATTAGAAAATAATAATGACATATTAATAATTATCATAATATAATTGATATTTATTTTTACTATTTTTAGAGAGAGTGACTAATAATTATTATTAAAATATAATGAAATAATATATAATAAGAATATATAAGAGACATTCATTACATAATATATATATATATATAATAGAATCTAATTTATTTATTCATATATATAGAATAAAATAGTTTTAATGAAAAATAAAAGAAATAAATAAAATGAGTTGAAATTGATTTTTTTTTGTTGTTTTGTAGATAGATGTATTTAAAATATATATTATACTAAATAATGTTAAAATTATGTTTATTATAAAATTTTAATTGTTCTTAGAGATATAACTAAATGGTGGAATGATATGATAATATATTAAAAACTTTTCAAAACTTACATATATGAAATAATATCACTATAATTCAAAACTAATAAATATCTCTAGACATTTTAAAAATATATTTAAAATATTTGAACATAAAAATTAAAAAATATTATTACTATTTGCACTTAAACGTTTTTTCTGATCAATATATTGCATATGAGTCACCCTTATGAGGCTTAAAGGAGTGATGTAAGCAAATACCTCTCCGCATGACAATTATACCTTTACCTCTCAAAATTGATATTTCCCACTATCTTCCAGATAGATGGATACATTGCGTAGTCAAGGAGGGGTTCATTATTATTTTTACTGAGAAAAGATCTCCGCGTGTTACAGTGGAAGCAAGGAAGCCCAGACCCGACATCAAATCCGCCTATCCTATGAGAGGCCTAGTCTTTTTAAATTCCAAACGTCATCAACGCTCAGACTTCTGTTCTGTCGTTGTCTCCACACTGAAATATATTTTATGGTATTCCAGACAGCGATCTATGACCTTGAATTTCCTAAAGTTTGGGCAAATTTCAACAGCAATGACAATGCATGTTTTATAATGAAAGTCACGGAGGAACGAAGACTCAAACATAGCCTTTTATTCTTTAGATAGTTAGTAATGATATTTTATTTACGCTGAAGGCGTATTCAATTTGAAATGAACCAACCTGACTTTTGCCATCAACAGAGAAAGAGGGTTGGGAGACGATGAGATTACAATTATTGACCAAAAGAGACGTGGGATACGGGGAAGCGTAGCTGGCAGGCAATACGCGGAGATCAAGGTTACCGTTAGTCATTGTCGGTTTGCTCTTATCTCATCTCTGTTGCCGTTCCCTGTTAATCCTGCGCAAAGTTTTTAAACCTTTTTTTCCTGCTCGAATATACCCACATGCAACAAACAGGTTTATGCGCCTAACAGACTTCATGTGCACGCCTTCTCATGGCCTGTGGCAAAATGGGAGCTTTGTAACAGGGTATGGACGTCCATCTTCACTCTTGGAAATACTCTGGTAGACATGTCTGGCAAAATTGGAAGCATAGACAAGAGACATGAACTGTTTGACAGAATACCTCAAATAAATGTGGTCTCGTTGAATGCTAAAATTGCAAGGTATGCACCAAACGCATTAGTTGGAAAGGATTTAGAAACTTTCAGTTGAATGTCATGGGTAGGATGTAAACCCCGGCTCTACAATCTTTGCCATCATCCTCCCTGACTGTTCCAAAATGGGAGCTTTGGAATGAGGTATGGACATCCACCAGAGGATAAAGGAAAGGAATTTTATCAGATGTTGTAGCTGCAACTGCCCTGGTAGACATGTATACAAAATGTGGAAGCGTAAACAAGGCACGTGAACTGTTTGACAGAATATGTAATAACCCTGTCAAGTAACTCCAAATTCCCAGTAATACTTTTTTTTTTCGTTCTAAACAATTTATATAGAACCCATTTTACTATCATAAATAAGAAAATTATTAGTACATTCCAAAAACAAGTATCTCTTTCCTCCAAGTAATAATTTACATTCCAATCATACTTGACCTAATGTTTCTGTAATCTTCAATTAAAATCAAGTTCAACATCCTGAACCAAACATTAGAAAAAGATTCATTCTTTAAGTAAGGCTTGCTCACCATTCGATTGTATTGGTATTATGAAGTTGTGTGGACTCTAGCCAAACCCCCGAGCAAGAAATAGAATACATGTGGACTTAATTAATTATAGATTGTCCAGAAAAAGATCCAAGTGTAGTGTAATAGCGGGTATGCAACCCTTTCTAGAACTTGATTTCTGAGACCATACACCCCAACAACATAATTAATCTATAAGTTCATAATAAAATAATTCACTACTTAATCACATTAGATGGATATTCTAAATTAACCTCAAATGGAAAAATTCTAACAATCATAAGTAATTCCCAATCTACTCATTAGAATATGTAGATTAAGCAAAGTATAGGATTCCCCTAAGGTTTTAAACCTCCTTTTCGGCTATTGGATCAAAGAAATATTTAATGTTTGATATTCAATATTCATGACTATACTAGTTGTACATGTTAACTTGATAGGCATAAAAATAACAGACTTGGAAAGTTTACAATTACGATATTAATTAATCACATTATATTTTCCTTCTCCTAAGATAATTGATTGACATAATATAGTGTTACGTATTTATCTTCCTTCCAATATGTCCTAGTTGGATGCCAATTAACTAGAAGATATTACATGCCCTGTCACTTGAATTCCTTGAAATTCCTTGACTCACCATTAATATTTTACGATCCTTAAGCAACTCACTCCTTATCTTAATAAACAATTTCACTTGCTGTACTTGACACAAAAGCTTCATATAAGGACACAATTTAATTGATACTAGGAATGTGAAGATAAGAGCAAGACATTGATTCTAAGAGGAACTATAACTCTTCTAATGAATGTTTCTTCTAACAAAATATTAATTGCCTAAAATTTTGACTAGTGTTTACTAATTAAATAATTAGAAATTTAATGGTAAGATAAAAATAGTATGGTGAAATAAGTACCCGTTGAAAATACTTCTATTCTTTGCAAAGATTATTTCTACCGTGACATGATGATTATATACTCAAGTCACCAAACTTACCATTGGTTAATAATTTCAACAATAGTTTAAGTTTTACAAATGATTTTTGAGCCATATTATAAATCCAAAATAGATAAAAGTTCATATGTAATGATTATAGAATGAATATTCATTACCAAAAAGAATTTAAATATAACTCATACCTCTTTCGATCCTCCATGCTTTGGACATTGGGTATTGCTTGTATTTACTAATGAAGGTTAATGATATGTTACTATCATCCCCTTCTGCATCTAGACCAAGTCACCATTAGTTCAAGTTTTCAAAAAAATAATATTACAATTGTAGGAATACTAAACATAATTCTTGATCTTTATGTGAAATAAAATAGTGAATATCTAATTACCCTTGTGGCAAGTTAATCGAATCACAATGAATTCTCTATTAAATTTCCATGACATAAATTTATAGAAAATTATAGAGTCATAATGTATGTAGAGCATAACTACAGATGATGGAATACAACACATTATGGAATTTAAAGCATTTATTATCTTGTTCAATCTTTAGTACCTAATTCGTAAATAACATTTAATAATGATTATACAATATTTTTGAAGTAATTTATCTTGATTCCTATCTAAGATAATCATTCTATAAGATGTGAATGTGTGCCATGATTACTTCATGATTTCTTCAAAAGAAAACCATATATCATAAATCTAATATATTTTTGATGAAATAATGGAATTTCATTTTACTTGCTTACTTTTTAGTCTCTTGCAAAATTTATTAAGTAAAATAAATAGAAGATTAACCAATTCTACTAAATGTTAATTTAAATACTTATTGATATATGTACCAAGGTAAAACTTCTAAACTAAGAATCTTTCTTATGATAACAAGGTTTTAATACATCAATCATAGTGTTATAAGGTTTAACTCAATGCGAATCTCTTTATTATTAGGTATCCTTCCAAATATCATATAATATTAAAATCATCTATATTTATTAATATTATTGTCAATTGATAATATTGGTAATAATGGTAATATGATCTTCCACATCATAATTTATTTTATATGTTACCAATCATTTGAAAAACTCAATTGATATTACTTGAGAGCTAGATCTTCCTTGATAATTGACATTATTATCTTTATTATTATATTAGACAAATTAAATTATGTTCATACTTACAATTAAACTTAAATTTGTATTAATAGTATTAATAATAATTTGTACAATAAAAAATGAAGAAAACAAAAACAAAATCAAATATTAAAAAAGAGGGAAAAAAAATTGTGGAGCCACGTGGATTTTTAGAAATATGCAGTTGCTGCTTATTTCCAGCCCACCCTCTTTTTTCAGAGCTTGTTTTCAATTCCTAAACAGTAGCTACTCCATTAAAATGGGAAAAGATTCCAAATTATCCTTTCCCAAAAATAAAATTTATCCATGGGAACACCCCTGCTGTTTAAATTTAAGCAGAAAATAGAGTTAAGCAGCCGCATGAAGACATAAAATTAGCATGCAAAAGATTTAAAAATAACCACCAAAATATTAGAATTAATGTAATATAATTCCAGATTATCCTAAAAGAAATTTATAATCCAAGTATTTTAGAAACAATAATACTAAACCTTTATCTAGATTTAGAGCAACCATGCTAAGACAACCCTTCACATACATCAAGGATTCAAACTGATAAACTTATATTGCATTCTTACTCTGCAAATGCAAATGAGCAAGGGATAATTCTATGGAGCAACTCTATCAAAATTGAGTGTTAAAAACTTAGTACTGTGCACTTTAAATGCCAGGCATTGTAAGTGCAACACAACCAAATGGTGTGGTCTAGCATGGGGATCTTTGGCGTACCTGGCATAACCCATATACACTATGCAACCCTACATGTTTGAATTAGTATTTCTGACTTACTGCATGCATTGCAAGATTCAACAATTCTAAACCCGTGCAAGGATAACTTTACAAGAATGCAACTGCACCACTTTGGTGGACATGCATATGAAATGGAAAAGTGCAGGAACAGAGAGAAGAGGAAACACAGACAAGCACAACTCTAAAACACAGGAGAACTCAGTAAAACCCCAGCCCTGCAAACCACAGGCCTGCCCATCAGACTTATAAGAAAATATATATTAAATGCTAGCTTCACTGTAGCATAGAGTTAGCTGAATATTTATGATGGATAGTTGGAACAGGACTCCTCGTGGGTAATCTAGAAGAGAGAAAGACTCTAGAATTCGGCTGGATGTGACTTGGTCGGCTTGGACGGTCTGGAGAGACTATTTGGCTGGTCTGTGCCGACTATCTTGATAGATAATAAATTTACTTCCAAAAAAAAGGTGTGAGTATGGTTTTAAATGGATGCACGAGTACGAGACTCTATAATATAAAACAATACAGAGGAAAGATTTAAGTACAATGACAAATACGTTTTTACTTACATTTTATGGGCATAATAACCACACCTCTAATGCATGGAAGCCAAGATCCTTTGAAGTCTTATTCAATTTCCTTGTGATTTGGATTTACTATAACCATTGGTTGCCTTCAATTCACTGTACATTAAATCAGTGATATTCTTAATAGATAGAAACAGGAAGGTTAGGTCTTAAAATTCAATTCACTCTTTTAGGGAAAGGGAAATACAGATCTACACTTGAGTTCTGGCGCCATTACTGTACTCCTGTAATGTTTGAAATGACTGATCATGTAGGAATCAAGATGACTTAATATACTAGATTGGAGATTGCTGCTCAAAGATGGTTAACGAAAATCGAGCCAATATTTTTAATACCTCCACACATAAAAGTTGCCAATTTGAGTCACAAATTTAAAGCCTTAAAAATCTGCTTTGTCAGCTGCTTTAAAGGATTAAAACACTTTATTATCAATCTGAAATCATAATTAAACATCCTTTACTAACCTAATTATTTTGAACCAATAACAATATAAAATTAATTTTATGGAGTTGAAACTTATTTAATTCAATAATCATCAATATAATTTCTTAAGAAACTATTTTATAATTAAATAATTTTTGAAATAATTCTTCTTTTTATTTCCCAAACCAACAAATGACTTCAAAATACATTTAAACTAGAATTCTTCTCTTTTTATTTCCTAATTTTCTTATTTCCAAAATGTATTAAACATTATGAGCACACAAATATTTAACTTTCAAAATGCAAATGATCATTAATTCTTTCACCAGGTATTTAAAAAGAAATCATCTTACTAGTAGATGTTAATTAAATATTTGTTCATTTATTTGCAGCATCCCTAATATTATTTATTTATCAAGAAGATTAAATAATTATTCATTTTCCAAGAACTTAATTATTTTAATCATCCTAATAGAATTATATCCAAAATATCATTTACTTGATAACCATTAATTTAGAAAATAACTCTGGAATAAATTAGACTAAGGAGGGTTGTGACATAATACCCCGAATAAATGTGGTCTTAGGGAATGCCATGATTGTAGCATATACTCAAAATAGATTTGTTGAAAAGGCTTCATAAACATTCAAGCAAATGCAATTGGTAGGTGTAAAGCCAAACGCCATGACCTTTGCGAAAAATGCCTCAGAAAAATGTAGTCTTAGGGAATGCAATGTTTGCGAGATGGATTTTACAAGGATGCTCTCAAAATATTTGAATTAATGAAGCACTTTGGAATATGTCCTCACACCATAAGATTTTCTTGTGTTAAATATGTGCATGCAACCATGCAAGTTTAGTGAATGTGATTTGTACATACTTCAATCACATGGGTAACTATTGACGCAAAATTTTGCATGTAGTAGCAGCCTTATGGGAAACTTAGCTATTGGAGGACATTGTGCGCTATCTAAGTGACCTTCAGGATTTTATCGAAGCCGGCTCTTCGTTTAGTGGGAATAAAAGGGTTAGAAAGATAGCGAGAATGCAAAAAACTACACTATAGGTAATGCACCAAGATCATAGACGAATTTCAATAAAGCATAATGCAAAATGCAAAGGCTCGAACCACTAAAATGCTACTAGTTAGGTTATTTTTTTCTCAAAAGCATTCATCACATAAAATACCCTCTAATTTGCATAATACAATCAAGCATAACCTTATCTAACACAGAGGAGTCAAAGAAACATGATATGCATTCATTGAGCTATGAAAGATTACAGAAGTTGAAGAACATGCATTCATACGAAAAGAAGATAACAACACAGACTAATAGTTCTAACAAATGTTTGAAAATAGAAAGGCTGAATTCATTTGGCACACTCCAAAGTCTTTGAATTTAAAAGAAAACTATTACAAACGGCTTTCTTCCTAGTGCTCGGGAGTTTTGTCAACTTAACCAACCACAAATAAAAGAAACATGACCGTATTTATCAGTCAGCCCACCACTTGAAGATGCCTCAATAGAAAAGAAAACCACGCACAGTGATCGAGAGCCCAGATCATCTCGAGTCACCACAACAAACATCGACCGGTTAGCAACGTGCTAGCGAAGCCACGACATATAATGGAAAACCACGCAACAGCAGTAGGGAACACATGACACCATAGCAAGAAACGCGAGAGCAGGGGAGTACAAAAGGTCCTGCAGCATTTCCAAGGTAATTGGCACGAAAACAAAATCACCACGTGTCACTCAGATGGAGCCCAACAGAAAGTTGAAAAGGTGCCTAGCAGAAAGCCTCGAGAGAGAGCCATGTTTCAAGCTCTGAGCAAAATAAAGTACGAGACGGGCCCAACTCAGAAAATAGCCAGAGTGAGCCACACGCCACATAGACGAAGATTGCTGAAAAGCGAAGCAAAAGAAAAGTGAAAAAATTCGCGAGGAAGCCACGTGGAGTGCTCTGAGGTCAGTGAGCATTTGAAAAATAAGGTGCAACCGCGAAGGTAAGTATAAAACTGCAAAAGCTTCGACAGTTTTTGTTGAACAGTTTGGTGACTCATAGGGGATTTTCACTCACGAAATGGAGGACCCCAGAAACTTTGGTTCAGCATAAAAAATGCTCACAACTTCGAGAGGGTGGCCTGCAAATTGGTCCATACTTCATTCGACGGTGCAGAGAGAGCTCGCAGATGCTCATGAGCCAGTCTGAGATCAATAATTGCTTTGAAGGGCAATCCACCTGATACTTTTGTTTCTAATTCCAATTGGAAGAAAAGTTGTGCCAGCTGATGCATGATTCCCTCGATTTCTTCAGTAGTCGGAGATTGATCAAAGGTCTGGAAGATAGAAAGTTCTTGCTTCTTCTCTTCGATCATTGCAACAATATGCTCCACACCCACTACTGCCTAGTCTGCAATGAAAGGCGAAGGGAGGCCTCTCTGAGTGAAGTGGGAAAACTTCACCCGCATGTCGTTGGTAACTTGGTTTAACCGATCTCTTCAATCTGCTATCTATTGAATGGCCTCATGCATGGATTTGAGGCTACTCACACCCAAAGTTGTTGTTGTTCGTTCATTGATGCCCATGCCACTCAATGCTTCATCTAAAGCAGTATACAACTTATGCAATAAAATTCTAGCCTCTAGAACCTTATCAGAAGTTAACTCTTCAACCTACTGTATCGATTCACTCACTATTCCACAGAGGCTAGCCGCTTGCACCATAAACTTTAAGGTGGGTTGAAGAGTAAGGCACAAATCCTTCACCTTGTCCTAGTATGATGCATGCAACTCTTTGACAATTTCCAACGAGCTCATCTGGGGCGCAAGGGGTCTGGTCTGTAGGGTAGCCAATTCTACTTCTTTGTTGCTCAAGCTTGCCTTTACCTCTAACAAGCTTCTATCCAGCACTGTCAGCTGGTCCTTCAGAGTGAAAACTTCCTTTTCTTTTTCTACTAGGGCCAATTTAGCCTGCTTAGTTTTTTGAATTTCCAACTCCAGGTTGGCATTCACTTCAATAATTTCAGAAGTGGTGCTCTGCTGGAGCTCTTTCATTCCCTCAATTAACAGGTTACACTCAGTGCAGAGTTATTTCTATTTTGCTCGGCCCTACTCAACCTCCTGTTGGATAGTCAAAACGATCCCTGCGCTCAAATCCTACAGTTCCTTGATATTTATTTCGAAGGAACTCCTCTCCTTTTCCAGGCGACCTATCTCGTTCTCCCGAGGCTTTAAACTTGTTTACCTAGATGTCAACCTTTCCTTTGAGCTCCGCTATTTGATCATCCTTTTTCTTCACCTGCCGGTTGACTTTGAGAAAATCAGTGATTACTATTTTTTGGGTCTCCTCCATCAGCTCAACTTTATCCTGTAGTTGGGCCTGCTACAAGTCTAACCCGATAGCATTCACAGAATAATCACTTGGCAACATTTCACCTATTGCCTTGATCATATTAGGAGTGATCTTCACAAATATCAAGGAATTCTGACTTTCATTGAATACAGTTTGCAAGTGGGGCTTCGCCTACCTCGTTGCGTCTTTCTATCTTTTTTTGTTGATCTGATTGGCACGAGCACTTTTATTTGCATCAACCTGTGAGAAATTAACCTGGGTCGGAATACCCAGTCCGCTAGCAAAAGGATACTTCTGAGGAATGACCAGTGGTAAAGACAACCTATCCAATGAATCAAAAACCTTGCTAGGTCATGTTATAATAACTAGGGAGAATGGCGGGATGAATTGATTGTTTAGAGAGGATGATAGTGAAGTGTAAGGGAAGACTGGAGATGCATAAGTCGTAGGGCTAGGCCTTGGAGATAAAAATTGTTGGCCCACAAGCCCAGAACTTATACCAAATTGTGTTCTGGGCAAGATATGGGAAGCGGAAGATAAAGGTTGGAAACCAGGAGAGGCGAGATTGGAATGCTTGACAAATCCAGTGGCAGAGAGAATTGGTGTAGATGAAAAAGCAGGGGCAGATGAAGGAGAGACCAAAGACATTGATGAGAGAGAATAGTGAGGAAAAGTTACCTGAGGCTCAAGCAAAGTTGTAGACGTGTCGACTGCTTCCTTCATCAACTGTTCCTCCTCCGCACTAGATTCTGTAGTTCATTGTTGCTTCTTGTCCAGAAAATCATCAAGGTCAAGAATGACTCATCTCTTACCACAGGTAGTCCTTGCCCGCCTTCGTGTTGATTTAGAGGAGGTGGCTGGCTCCGATGTTTGTGCGTGCGGCTCTTCCTCCTGCACAGGCTGCTTACCGATATCCTTCTCATGCATTGGTCTCCTGACAACAGCAGGGAGATTCTGAGTTACTTCCTCCCCAGATTCCGTTGTAGCCTCCTCTCTTCTATATTGTTGCATGGATGTTGAGTGGTTCAGAGACCTTTCAACATCAGGATGTTCAATTTCCTAGATGTCATCAAATCTTCCATCAAGGGCTACTTCATCATAAAGCTTGCCAGCTACTAGAATCTCCTGCTAGTATACCCAGAAGGCTTGCATCTTCTCAGGCGCCCAACCAAGCTTACTCAATTGGGTGACTAGGGAGGGGTTGATCTTCAGTTGTGGGTTGACCTTCCCCACGATGTGATCAAAATTTAGCCATAGCAGTTGACCATCCATTGTAGGCAAATACTCAAGGCCAACATATCTACTTAAATTTCCCTCCTCAGCATTCCTCCGGAGGTCCCAGAATGGTCGAGGCGAATGCGGGATCTTGATGCTGACTCCCAATAAATTATTGTCGGGGTTGTAATTCCAGGAATCGTCTATTAATACCAACTCGAGGTGACCCAACTTTGAAAGTAGAATCAGTGAGGTATCAATCTTTGAGGTCCTCTTTTTAATCAGCAATATGGAACCAAACGTGATTAGTAGCAGCAAATATGAGGTTAATGTTTTTCCCCCCAGTAATCATCGTCAAGGGTACATAGTTGTCTCATTGCCTCCAGGGCCAACACTCTGTCAGAAAGAAAATGGGGAAGTCAGAAAGGCTCCCAAACGAAACTTGGCATGTGGAGCATGGTGAAATTCAGACCAAAGAACCAATTATAGGGCGGAGTTAGCTTCCCCAACTAGGACCTCTATCGGGGCGATATGCGTTCGGTCATATTTATGCCAGCTTTATCCAAAGCCCTTATAACCAGGGCTATGAATGAATTCAAAAATACATAATAATCAAAGGTTTTTGACATGATAGGGGTCCATGTCAAGACTAGCTTCCTTAAGCCACCCTCATCAAAAATAGACAAGAACATGGACGTCAAAAAGTAATCCAGGTTCTAGTGCAAAATCAAGTAAGTCAGGAAAGATGAATACCTGAACTTAGAGCCGACCCCAAATTCCTGTAATTGCTATCAAATTCCATCACTAACAACTCTTGCGAACTCTAGGAGCGGAGCCTCATGATTCCTTTTTAGCATAAAGCTAAGGAACATTTGAAACTGAAAAAACACTCTTGTCTAAGTCCAAGCTACTCACCAACACCAGCATAAAAGCGATAGAGGAAGAACCACCTTTTAGAGCTTTGAATTTGAAAGGGAATTTTGGCGGTGTTGAACTACTCATTGGCTGATTGATCTTGGAATGATAAAACTATGGCCCCGACTGAAGCTCTCCCCACATTTGCTGCATTCTTTACATTTCAAAAATCTCAACCTCATGGGTCAAGGAAAGCAGGATGCACAACATATCTTGAATAGCTTCAGGGCTAATGAATACCCTAAAATCCTTGCTGCTCATTACCCCTGTGTCCGAGTCAAAATGTGTCACACATTCTATCACAACCTTTGGGCAAGGGTGTACCAAAGGAACCATGTACTGTGCGAGCCCACAAAACCATAGCTGTTTGTGAAATTGGTCTGTCATATGCTTCATTTTTTCACATGCAGCCTCTCTGAGGCTCTTAGAATTGTGAGATAACTCAGGGTCAAAGACGTTATCCCAATCCTCCACAACCACTGCCTGATCCCTATGAGGAACTGTGTTTAATATCTTCTGGTTCACTGGGTGAGTGAAAGGCTAGCTAAGCTTCGTAGGTATGTCTGGAGTGGCATAAGACTCTCCATCGTAAAGCTGCATGTGGGGTGCATTCTTCATTTGTTTGCTTAGCTTTACTAGAGCTAGGATCTATGAAGGGTTCTCTACAATTTTAGCCATTTTTTATATTTACAAGAACTTTTCTGCAAACCTTAGCTAACGGCTTAGCTTTTCTAAAAATTTCTTTCCTCTTGCAAATGCCTTAGTTTCTTAATCCTTGGTAACCTTTTGCAATAAAAATGTCCTCTACATGCCATAACCTGCCTTTTCAGTCCTTGAGAAAAGCGACCAAAAAGGTTACGTGCCAGCCATTCATACCAAATTGCTATTATGCGTTACCAATTTTATTCATGTGAAATGATCGCCAACCAGCCAAACTGCTCAAGCATTTAATAGACAGTCTTTTACATGTGACGAAGCTTGATTTTTTCTCGAAAGATGAACCAAGAAAAATTTGCAAACCTCCTCACAAGCTATTTGCATTAATTGTTTTCAATGTTCATACAGAGCACATTGCCCAACAACCTTTTCTAAGATTTCACCTGATTCAGATTGGACGGCGATGCTTTGTATTGACACCTGGCCAATCTTCGAATGGATGTGTCAACTCAACAGAGTAAGTTGCAAGCTGTACCTACACCTTCCCATCACCTCGCATGCTACAACATGGAAAAATGAGGCCTGGAAGCACACTTGGGCTCAGTTGATAATAGTGATTCTCTCGGCTGGCTAACCTTAGCTAGTCTATCAATAAGGCCCCTTCATAGCATTACAAATTACAAAATTTTCAAGCCCTCCTCGCTTAGTAAGCTCTTCTTGCCTTAGCAACTGGGTTACTTCCCAGCCCAAAGCAAACATCATGGAAACGCCAGTGAGGCTTGTCTGCAAAAAGACTTAGGCTACCTTTGTTAAAAAAAATAGATGCAGGTGCCTAAAGCACATGACAGGTGTGAAGAACTTGTTGTATGTGAAGGCAATCAAGTGGGTCCTGGGGAGATACTACGTAGATTATGAAGAATAGTACCGGGTGAATACTAGCATCTGTTCACACTTTATCGCCTCACTGGTGGACATTAGCATTTTCAAACACATGGTTTTGAAGCTGACAAAGCGGGTCTTTCCTCGGTGCTACCTCAGAGGCTTGGATCAGATTGTGCATGCGGCCCAATTTAATCGTGGGATTCCCTCGGTTCGTAACATTCACGTATAGCAACTGCATGGAGGCATTGTTCCAACTAGGCCCTTTCTATTCGGATTCGAGCTGGAAACTCACAAGGAGCATCGTGCCAAGGTCCATGCAGGCTACTACTTCCTTATGTGTGTGCACTACATTGAACCATTCCAAAATCTTGAGTGGTATGAAGATTTTGAAAGAATGGCGTTTCCTGATCTTGCGCTACCTGCTGCCATGATTACTGGTCCTTCCCACGGTTGACTTGAGAATGAAGATGATCCCAATTTTTTCTTTTCTATCCTTCCAACTTTGCTCTATAGTGGACCTATGTAAATATTAATACAAGGCCTCCGGCCCAAATATATTGTAAATTTCTAACTCTTATGAATATAATATATATTCTTTTCAGAAAACTTAGCCCATTCACAATATTTTCTTTTATTTTTCTGCACCATTGTTGCTATTTCGTTTCATTTCTTAAACTGAGAGGATTCAAAACTTAAAGAAGGGAAGAATAATTACATATATACAAATTTACAAAAACCTCACGTAGGCAGAATTAA
Organism: Sequoiadendron giganteum; assembly: GCA_007115665.2. Classification (NCBI taxonomy): domain Eukaryota; kingdom Viridiplantae; phylum Streptophyta; class Pinopsida; order Cupressales; family Cupressaceae; genus Sequoiadendron; species Sequoiadendron giganteum. The sequence goes on from CM021108.1 coordinate 146,307,980, forward strand.
TAAAATCTTTTAAGATGTATTCCATTGGCTAGAATACTTAGAGCATTACCTTCCATATCCTCTAGCTCGAAAGAGTTGAACTGTTTACACTGGGTAATTTTGAATGACCCTTCCCAGAGACTGTCAAATTTTCCATGTTGTCTGGGCTTTGCTTCGTGCTCATTGAATTTGAGAACAAAATCTCTGCATTGTAACCCTTGATCAAAAGTCCTTTTGTCAAACCATTTCTTTACCACCTGTTGGCAGCTGTTCATCATTTCCAAGGCATGCTCTCTTTTGTCTTATACCTCGAGCAACTCGGAAAACCTCACCTCCATCACTCCATTTTGTTTAATTTCCAGGGACTTGAGCAATTGTAGGGCAAGAATTTTGTGGTGATAGGCAGCAATGCCTCCTTCCCGTACACCCTCTTGTAAGTAGATGTCTTCAATATATGCTTGGGCATAATTCGATCTGCCTAGAGTGCTATTCGGAGGTTCCTATGCCACTCTTTTTGATGTTCTGAGCCTATCCTTTTGATCAACCTGATGAGGTTTTTGTTAGTATACTCCGTGAGACCATTTCCTTGGGGATAGTAGTTAGAGGAGGTCTTCAGGAACACTCCATATTTTAGTGCGAACTGGCTCATCTTTGAGTCAAGAAAACCCTTAGCATTATCAGAGATGATTTTTTTAGGCGGGCTGAATCTAGCCACCAGTTCTTAAAGGAAATTAACAATCTCCAATTTTGTTGCATTTTTAAAAGGCACTGCTTCTGCCCACCTAGTAAAATAGTCAGTTGTTGTTAATATCCATCTATGTCCAACTGAAGAGAAAGGGTTAATCATCCAAATGAAATCTAATCCCCATTGAGCAAAAGGTTCTTCTACCACTATAGGTCTTAAAGGGATAGCAGCATTCTTTCTCTTTCCGACATAAATCTGACATTCCTTGCAAGACTTAATCAATGAAAACACATCATTAAAAAGTGTTGGCCAAAAATAACCAGCACATATAATTTTAATTATCGTGGTTCTTGCAGAAAAATTTTCTCCAACATGGCTATTATGGTATTGATCTAAAATCTTCTTGGCTTGCTCCTCATTCACACATCTTAGCAGGATGCCGTTAAAATTTATTTTAAATAGGACACCCTCCAAAAGAACATAATTGTTATTCTGTAGGTGATAGAAATGTCTTTTAAAGGATGGGAGATCAATCGGATACCTTCTCGTTTGCATAAAATTTATTCTACTGTCAAGCTAGTTGCTCTGAGAATTCTCTTCATTTATTAACACAAGCTCCGGAGCTCCAAGCTCTATCGCTATTTCACTACTTTCGGTGATATATTCACATAGTCCTTTTCCCTTGACAGTCTTGAGAGGTCTGACTTCAATATCATATTCTAGGATCTTGGTGATCCAATTAGCTCTCTTCTCAGTGATTTCTCCCTCCATGATATACTCTCGCACACTAGGATGCGGTATGCAAACAATCACCTTATTATATGATATCAAATGCCAAAACTTCTTAAGCCCCTTAACAATGGCAAAGGCTTGCTTTTCTACAAAGTTATACTTTACTTCGTACTCTTTTAAAGTTCGTGAGTAAAAGACAATGAGAGACTCCCTTGTATTTTCATTATCCTTCTAGATAAGCACTGTGGCAATACTATTTCAACCACCAAAAACATACATAATAAAATCTTTTGATAGGTCTGGGTTAACCAACATAGGGATAGAAGAAACAACCTCCTTTATAAGCTCGAAAGCTTTTCTGGCTTCCGTCGTCCATTTGAAAATCTGATCCTTCTTGAGCATTAAGGTAATAGGTCAAACAATACCTACAAAATCTGCAATAAATCAGCTAATAAAATTGACCTTACCCAGGAAAGAGTGCACACCCTTTTTGTTGACAAGTAACGAGAGTTCCCAGATCACATCCACTCTTTTTGGATCAATGGAAATGCCTTCCTTCAAGACAATATACCGTAATAACTTTCCTTGGGGAACTCCAAATACACACTTCTTCAGGTTTAAAGAAATCCCAAATTCTTGGAACTTTTGGAAAACAAGCTCCAAATGATCAAAATGATCATCAACAAATTTTGAGAATATTGTTAAGTCATCCAGATAGATGAGTATAATCTTATGGATCAAATCTTTAAAAGCAATGTCCATAGCTCTCTGAAAGGTGGCTCCAACATTTGAGAGTCTGAAAGACATTTTTGCATATGGATATGTTCCCCACTCTGTGGTGAACATTGTTTTGTATTGGTCATCTTCCTTTACCCGAATCTGGTTATAGCTCGAAAAACCATCCAACATTGAAAACATTTCGGAGCCAACAACAATTTGCAGAATTACCTCCCTTGAAGGTAGGGGGTAATGATCCTTTAAGGATGCTCTATTTAAATCTTGGAAGTCTACGCATAGGCGTATATCCCCATTTTTCTTCCGGACTAGCACTAGGTTTGACACCCAAGTGTTGTGCTTGATCGAAAACACTATTTGGGATGCGATCAACTTATTTAACTCCTGTGACATGAGGGATTCTATCTTTTGGTTCACAAGTCTTTTCTTTTGGCAAACTGGCTTCTCCCCTTCTGACAATTGAATTGTATGCTCGATGATTCCGGGATCATATCCCTTAATATCATCATGTGGCTAGGCTACTACACTCAAGTATTCCTCGTAGAAGTGTCTTAGTCTGTCTTTATTCTTTTGTGAGACTTCTTTTCCCACCTTGAGCCTTTTGTCTTCCGTGATATGCAAATTGGTGTAATTGCCTTTGTCAGCCACCAACTTCCTTTTGTCTCTTGTCGCATCATCAAAATCAAATAGGCTCTCTAGAGTAACTAGGCCTCTCGGAAGCTTGTTGGATTTCAACTGGATAATCTGATCCCCGTAAGCTTCAGTGATCTTTGGTTGCAGCTGATTGGAAAACTCTCTCGATGACTGGAGGAATGATTTAATATGAGCATCACTATCGAACACCTACCAATCTTGATTTTTATTGGGGATGGTAGGTCTTATGATTACCCTCACCGCATGCTTATTTCTCAATAAGTTAGAGGTCGACTCAAAATGAGCCCCAATAGTCACTATTTTATCGGTCTCAGAATTCATCTCTCTCAGAATAGCCTGGATATAAAATGCTTCAAAGTTGTCAATCAGATCCCAGACTCTATGTCGATAGGATCACATACAAATGTTTTTAGCAGCAAAATTCCCACAGATTTGGTTACACACTAACTCTAAATCTCCGAAGACACTTATCTGCTTGGCCCCCATTTTTTCTGCAAGGCTTAAACCATGGATGGGACCTTCATATTCAGCTTCATTGTTTGAACATGCAAACTGGAAGTGGTAGGACCTCAAGGTCTTATCGTCGCATGGGGATATCAAAAAAATCCCTACTCCAGCTCCTACTCTACATCTGGCTCCATCAAAGTATAAGGTCCATATTTCCTAAGACTCTTCACCTTCACATTCTTTAGTAACCTTGGGCATGATCTGCCCTTCTTTATGTATAACATAGGTTTCAAGGCTAGTTCCATGGTAATTCCAGAAAGGGTCTGTATTAATGAATTCTTCTAATAATTTTTCTCCATCTTCCATCTAGGAGCTAGTACCCTTCTCTTCTTCAAGAAATTCCACATTGATCCTTTCTTCCCGAGTGATTGAAATTGTGTTGCTTCAAAATTTAGTAGAGCTTCATCAGCAACATGTTTGGAATGCAGAGTTTCCAACAATAGTTTCATCTTAGCCCCATGCTTAGTTCTCATAATCAAGTGTGACCAATCTAGTGCTAGATATCCTCCTACATTTGCAGTGAACTCTCGGGACAAACAGATCTCGAACAGAGGAGGGATATCAACGAGTATGGTATCCTGATTTATAGTGATACTAGGGCAAACAAACAAAGTCATAGGTAATCCCTTGATTATCATGACAGTATCAACCTTATTTCCATCAAGCTGCATGACTCCTTTATTCAGAGGTTCATACCTTAAACCCAAAGCATCAACGACTTGCTTTGGCATGAAAGTGGTGCTAGCACCAGAGTTGATCATACAGTTATGCAGTAGCTTGTCACCAATAATCAATGTTAGAAAGAAAGGCTTAGGTTTAGGCTTACTTTCCCTTCTGGACTCGAGCTTCTCATCTGGTTGAATTGTTAGCACTCTATCCAAGTCGGGCCTGGATACTTTCTCCTCATTAGATTGAGCAGGAACCTTAGCATCCTCCTCTACTAACAATGCCTTTTGTAGTAGCACCTTTTTCTCTAGAATAGCTAGGACGTCCCACAGAGAAGTGTTGGCAGAAGACTTCTTCAGTTGTTCCACCACATTCAATTGCACTTGTGACAGGTGAGTTGCAGTGGCTTGCTCCTTTGGTTTAATAGTCAGTACAGGCTTGATGGCCGATGCGTCTGGTTGTTTGACAATAGCAGGGGTGACTGTAGGAGCCTTTGCCTTCAAAGGAAGTGGATTCAGAGAGCTAGGAATAGCCATTTCTGACTGTGGTGGGATTAGCAATAGACCTACCACTGGGCTAGGCATCGGTTGTGATATAGCATTGGTAGGTAAGGTCATGAATTCCCTAGTGAATCTATGCTTAGAACATGTATTATGGTTAGATTGTACTCGGGGTACTTTATCTATAGGGATATCGTTCAGAAACGCTAACTCTTCTCCTTCCATCCAAGAAAAGAGAGCCTGGTCCAGAACAATGTCTAACTCTTGTTGGATAGACATCCCCTGTATTTGTGTGGTGAGGACTGCATTGTCCATTTGTTGAGAGGCATATGGTGGGTTGCTGGAAATAGATGTGCTGCCTTAGCTACGTTGATCTGTGATTTTTTGTTGCAAATTTCTCCGCGGATAGTTTCACGGCATATGTGCATCATTGCAAGGAAAACACCATGAATTGGCGTCTTCGACTAAATTGTTCTGTCCTGCCACCAGCTCCTTATTCAAACTAGGATAAATAGTCTACATAGGCAGGCTTACCGAAACCATCTGGTTACTTTGTTGAGCTAAGGTATTCCCATGTGACCTATCCTACCACAGATTTGATTGGTACAGAGGTTTTCTGCCTTGGTAATTTTAGTATGCAGGCTTTTGATAGCTGTATTACTACCGCTCTAAGGTGGTCAATTCATTAGTCATAACCCACATTTGTTACCTCATTTCGTTCATCTCGACAGCCATGGGATTAGGTACAAGAGCTATGGTCAAGGTCGCCATCGGGGCCAAGCTTAGAACACTTTCAGGATAGATGTACATAGATTGGGGAGGAGTCGTAGGCATGCTGGTGGAAGGAACTTCGGCCTCTACAACATTGCACTTGGGGAACAATGGCATGATGGGTCTTGGTGCTGACTTTCCTATAGCGATCAGATTATTTTTTGTGGCAATAACCAAGGCATAAGCTTGAAGAAGAGTGTCTCCACCCAGAGCTTGTAATGTCATGGAGATATCAACATTGATCGACTTTAGATAGAACATGAATGCTAGATCCGGAGGTGGTCGGTTGCCCACAGGCACTCTCTGCCAGGTCAAATGGAAGCTCGCATTGAACTCAGGTAGAGCTTCATGAGAGGCTCACTTTATATTTTCCAGTTGATGGTACAGTGAAGATTTGTCGCCAACGTTCGCAAAATGCTCATAAAATGGGGTTCTGAGCTGATCCCAAGTACCAATAGTACTAGCTTGTAAAGTCCTCTACCAGTTTAACGCCTTTCCTTGGAAGGAGGCGGCCAACAATTTGAGGGTTACATTTTCATTCGATACGCCATGTACTAGAAATGCGTCTGCTACATCTTGCAGATGCTCCGTTGGTGTCTTTGATTCATCCCTAAAATATTTAGGGATAACTTTTAGAGCGAAAATAGGGATGAGGACCCATATTGCAGGAGGCACAGATTCTATTAATGGATTCTCAGAGTCCTAAGCTACATAATTTCTAGAAGCCATAGGATTAGGTGGATTAGGCGACGACGAAGAAGGAGGAGATGGAGGAGGTGAAGGGCTAGCTTGGCGACCTCTCGGGTGTACAAAAACCAAAGGCAGCACAAACTGGCTAGGGACTCTCATAGTTTGTGACCTAGTTACAGGTCGATGGCTCGTACACACTTATAAATATTAGGTGAACATGTTAGTTCACGGTCCCACCGGGCGTGCCAGAAAAAGAACTGTTGATGCAGAATTTTGCATGTAGCAACAGCCTTATGGGAAACTTAGCTATTGGGGGACATTGTGCACTAGGTAAGTGACCTCCAGGATTTTATCGAAGCCAACTCTTCATTTAGGGGGGAGAAAAGGGTTAGAAAGATAGCGAGAATGCAAAAAACTACACTACAGGTGATGCGCCAAGATCACAGATGAATTTCAACAGAGCACAATGCAAAATGCAAAGGCTCAAACCACTAAAATGCTGCTAGTTAGGTTATTTTTTTCTCAAAAGCATTCATCACATAAAATACCCTCTAATTTGCATAATATAATCAAGCATAACCTTATCTAACATAAAGGAGTAGAAGAAACATGATCTGCATTCATTGAATTATGAAAGATTACAGAAGCAGAAGAACAGGCATTCATATGAAAAGAAGATAACAGCACAGACTAATAGTTCTGGCAAATGCTTGAAAATAGAAAGGCTGAATTCATTTGGCACAGTCTGAAGTCTTTGAATTTAAAAGAAAACTACTACAAAAGGCTTTCTTCCCAGTGCTCGGGAGTTTTGTCAACTTAACCAACCACAAATAAAAGAAACATGACTATATTTATCGACCAACCCACCACCTAAAGATGCCCGAATAGAAAAGCAAACCATGCATAGTGACCGACAACCCAGATCATCTTGAGTCACCATAGCAAACATCGATCGGTCAGCAACGTGCCAGTGAAGCCACGACATATAATGGAAAACCACGCAGCAGTAGGAGGGAACACGTGACACCATAGGAAGAAACGTGGCAGCAGGGGAGTACAAAAGGTCCGACAACATTTCCAAGGTAACTGGTGCCAAAACAAAATCACCACGTGTCACTCAGACGGATCCCGACAGAAGTTTAAAAGGTGCCCAGCAGAAAGCCTTGAGAGAGAGCCACGTGGAGCACTTTGAGCAAAATAAAGTACGAGGCGGGCCCAACTCAGAAAATAGCTAGAGTGAGCCATGTGGCATGCAGATGGAGATTGTGAAAAGCGAAGCAAAAGAAAAGTGAAAAACTTCGTGAGGAAGCCATGTGAAGCGTTTAGAGGTCAGTGAGCATTTGAAAAATAAGTTGTAGCTGCAAAGGTAAATATAAAACTGCAAAGGCTTCGACAGTTTTTGTTGAACAGTAACCAAGACCAGATTTTCTATGGTTCTTGTATTGCAAGGGGGAGCATGATGGTGGTGATTAGAAGTTGAAGGCATTTACACAACTTTCCCTATCCTAGGAACTGAGAGAGAAGGTGGAGCATCTTTGCATTGAGTAGGTGGGTATGCTTATTAGTGGAGGAATCAAGATGCCATTTTTAGGAGTTTTTTCCATGTGACTTTAATTATTGAAAGATTGTCAATATTGACATTTCTTATTATTGGAAGATGCACTCCATGTGGTGCATGGGTTTTTGAATGAAACCAAAGTTTTGCAAAACATATGAAGATTTCTTGTCCCATTATTCTATGAATTTTTGGTTATTATAGTTACATAGGTTCTATCAAACTGAAGAGAGAAGTGTGTTGTTTATGTACTCTTGTTTCAAACAATTACTACATACTTGAGTCTCTCTTTGATAGTCAAATTATTTTCCCACATGGGTTTCTCCATGCACATTTAGTGTTATATATCATATTCTAATGATTTGTTTATTTGTATTTGTTGTTATATACTTCCACATAATTTCATAATGCTTAATCTAATGTTGAAGAGCTTACATTTGTAGTAATCTACTTTACTTTACCAACATCATGCATTTCCCATCATACAATTATAATTTTGTACCTTATTTGTAAATATTATCAATTGCTCCCCAACCTCTGAATCGTAATGAATGAATTATTTCCATTTCATGAAATTGTTTATTTATGTTCCATGTCCACCATGTTGCCTTTCACTCCTCCAAAGTAGACTTTCTACCCTCCCTTAAAATTATAAAATTGCATATGCACCTTCAACCCCCCACCCACTTTACTCTATGGAGGTCCAAATGTCTCATTTAATTTTATAATCCTCATAATTTTTTATCCAGGATCTACCACTCTATTATATACTTACGTTTTTCAAAGTTTCAATACTTATATAAAGTAATTGCTAACTACTCACCGAGTTTCACTTCTTCACTCCAAATGTTTGCTCCTCATTCACAACACACAATAGCTAATTTGTTTGTGTGTAACTCAACTTTGTGGAATGTGTGTAAACCATCAGACCTACCCCTCCTTATGCATGCAACATTAATCATCCTTGGACATGCTCAATGTGTATACCTCTTTTTCAATGACCACTCCATTTCATTTTAGAGATGCCATTTTGTTATGCATGGTACATACTTATTGATCTACATGTGCACTAGTGAAAACTTAGTTCTATGTGGTAGTTTATGTTGTACATTCACTTGGTGCCACATGTCACCATGTTGATATCACTAGTGGACCCCAAAAATTTAATATTATAAGCACTTGGTCTTCCTTGATGTGCTATATGGACTTAATAATGAATGATTGCTTGCTAGAAATCACCTTCAATTGTGGTATGCCTAAGCTCGCATTTATGTGGTTGGATTTCTAAAGTTATAGGAAGTTACTACACATTATATGACACTTGTGTGGCAAATTTAGTAAGCTCAACTCTCCCTTTGTGGCTTGGTTTTCTATCATGTATGCATGGGTGACATGGTGAAGGTGTATGTAATCTTCCAATTAGTAACACATATACTAGCCTCAACAATTAAAATTATTAATGTGCATTTTTCTTCAAGTTCTATGTGTAGGCCATATAATATCATTCCATTTTAGTGAAGGTCATAAATATTCATCAAATGAATCAACCTTCATCTCTTAATTATGATGCTTGAGATCCCCATGTGACACATCCATTGTGGTGTTTGTCCTCATTGCATTAGTCTCCTATTGGTTCTTCTAGACCCCTCTTAGAAACATAATTATTTTGAGATATTTGAGCCATTCACATGGCATCTTGTCAATGGTGCCACATGTCTTCTCCAATGGGTTATTTCTTCTACATAGCATATTAAAAAATTTATCATTTCTTAGTGATGGTGTTAGCTATGATATACCCTATTATTATTGTCTTAGCCTTCTAAAGTGATTCTAATTATGCATCTTGAGATTATGTGGCTTTATGTAGATCAGTGATCTAGAGTATTATTTTGTAGCATTATAATAATCATTGATCTCTACCATAAATAAAATGTGATCATAGTGCATGGCTCACTCTTGATGGTCTTCAAGCTCTATATATATAACATTATTTAGGGATTTCCTTTGTGCCAAGGATAATAATTATAGAGGCCAACACAATTAGTAAGCATAACCAATTTCCATATCTTTATATTATCCAAGAACTCACCAATATATGGATATCTAAAACACTAGTGGTTATATTTTGTATTTTTGTTGTCCATGCCTCAATTATGACCTATGTGCCCTAAATATAGGGTTTTCTTCCTCTAGCCAATAATATTGTGAATATGGTGGGTGTGGGTGTGTACAGTGTCTTTGAGCCTATTGATAATGGACCCTAGTTATCTTCCTAATTCAAAATGTTCTGGTTCAATCGTGTTTGAATATTTGTAAGTCGATTCATAGTTGAATTGAAGCTATCAATTTTTATTGAGATCTTTATTGCACAAACAAAATCATTTGATAAATAACCTACCAATTGATCACATGTAATTCACAAATAAATGCAAAAAAAAAAACCAAAATTTTCCCTAAGTGACCTTCCACACCTATTCGGCGTACCCATTGCACACTAAGTTGTGATTTCTAGTTTAATTATTTTTAAATTATATATATTTTTCTTATATTTCATTGTAATCATTGATTAAAAAATTATAATGTATTTAAATATTTTATATATAATTATGTATTGATTTGATAAATGAATAGTTATTAAATTTGATTTAAATAATTTTATGTTAAACTTTTAAAAAATGTATTTATTTAATTTTTTATTACAATTAAATGTTTAGGGACACAACTTGAATTTTGTTAGGTAAAAACCAAATTTCAAAGTTTGTTATGATTATTTATCATTAAAACTAGTAAAAAAATATTGATAATGAGGGATATAAGCATCCTAAGAAATGTCAAGGAGGTGGTTATTAAGGAATAAATAGAAGAAGTACTTTAAAGGCTGGTTGTCATATATTGATTCTACATTTTATTGTATCCATATTATATTTATTTAAAATAATTTGGTGAGTGAAAATAGAGAAATAATCAATGGGATGGTTAAATAACATCTATAATAAATAATTTTAACATGTTATTATATATAAGTTATCAAAAAAAATGAATGGAAAAGAAAAGTACGATGTCCCCACAAATTATAGTTTGAGAAAATTATAAAATAAATCTAAATTTTATTATACGTTGATCTTATATTATAAAATTTTAATACAATAATCATATTTAGAAAATAAAATTAGTAGAACAAATGTAGTTTACTTCTTAACAATACCTCTCAATCCCTAATTTGCAATCTAAGAAATTATTAAAATTTTGTAAAAGTGTGTTAATTATTTTGATCGCCACCTCAATTGACATGAATTTAACAATAAAAGATCAATATTATAAAAAATGATGAAACAATTAATCATTAAGAATTTAAATTTTATTAAAATAAATAAATTACAACACAATGAAAAATATTCATTAGCAAATTTAAGAGTAAAGATTGGTGTATTGACCTCAATTTTTTTAAAGCTAAAAGAAAATCAAATACATATTAGTAAAAAATAAAGTTAAAATATCCAATGAACTAATGAATGGTATTCTTTGTGATGGATATCTAAAATTAATTTCTAATTATTGTATTGAAATGAAAGATATGATTATGGACACTAAATCTAGTATATTATCATCTCCATACCACCAACCCCCTTTTGACACCAAGAAGCATCAACTTATAAACATAAATCATCATATCTTAAATAATTCACTTCATCAAAATTAAATAATATTTATTATTCAAGTAATTTAAATAAACTATTTTCACACAAATATTCAAAATATAAATTAAATCCAAATAAAACTATTATCCATAAATAATCTAATAAAAATAAAATCAATAAACAAATTAACTCATTCACCAACATAAATAAATAATTTTATTAAATGAATAATGAGTTAATTATCTAGTAATAGTTCTTATCTCTCCACATTTGCTCCACCTTTAATGAAATAAACTAATGTTTCAAGATTACATCCTAGTCATTTATCCATCCATCCATCTCATCATAAATCTAAGATCTATGGAATAAATTCTTTATATTTGTTGTTATTGTGAAAAGAGACAGTGTCAAACTAATTAGCTATTAGCCTACTTTGAATATTCCTATTCACACTACACTTAAGCTCACTTAGAGGACATCTAGAGGTTTGTATCACCTCCACATGTTCTCACTTTGTGAGACACCTCTACACCTCTTGCATGATCACTTGCCACTCACCACAACATGTCATGTGAGCTAACAAGTGTTCAATCTATGAAGGGTTAGTTAGTCATTGTGTTTCACATGACCAACTTCATCTCCTTGCCTATATAGGAAATATTTGTACACTCATTATCTCTTGGCTCAACTAAATACAATATTTAATTGTTCATGTGCTTGTCTCTTATCTCCTAGATCTTCCTAATTCTAATAGATTTTTTTCTTAGAAGCCTTTCATCCCATGTCAAGCCCATACAATTTTTTAAGTGTATTTTTTGATTAAATTTGAGGAGTTGGAATGTTGTCATGCAATTTTTAAATTATGAGAAAAAGATTAAATTCAATGAATTTTCTTTTTTAATGGATAAAATACTATTTATAAATTGAAAATTAGTTATGGAAAAATTGAGGTGTTGGAGATACGTAGCAACTACATATTTTCAAAAATGTCATGCAGCTCAACAAATTTCTTTCCCTCTTTTTTAATATCTACTTCCAAATTTTTTCTCTAATCTTAATTGCAAAAGTTTATATTAATACTATTAAAATACAAATTTAAGATGTTAGCTTAAAATAAGTGGAAAAAATAAATATCCGTGGAGCTAAATTAGCTCCACTAATATTTCTTAAATAAATTGAGTAATAGCAACTAGCCAAAATAAACTAAGTAGTCACATGAGATCCTACCCTTAATATTATTTTATCTATTTAATAAAGTAAGCCGAGAGGCTTCCTACAGTGGTATCCAACAATCTATGTAAATTTTTTGAAATTGCATTTAAAATATGTGTAGGTGGAGCTGGTAATGAGCAACAAATAATTGTTCAAACATTGGTTTATAATGAAAGATGAAAGATGTAAACGTTCACATGTTTTTTCAATGGTTAGTGTTGGTGGTGATAGTTACAAGATGATGTGTTTGAAGTGGATGGTAGTGGAATAACTATCTCCTATAATGTTCAGTTTGGAATACACCTTCATTTATTGCTCCACTCAACATTTATTTCTCTCCACTGTAAAATTTTTATTTATGGATTTTATCTTAATTTTACCTCTCCACTAGCCATTAATGAGTAGCAGCATTTTGTCAGCACCAATGATTTCTTCGAAGGAGTGGTTTGTCCTATATCTAGGCAAGTTGTAACTTCTTTATATTAGAAGAATAATATAGTTTTCATTATTGTAGCAATTTGACATGAAATATACCAAACGGCTCACAACGTTCATGTTTCTAAAGAGTAATTTTGGTCCATTGTATGTCTCTATTTGTCAAATTTTCACAAATTTTTGTAACTTTGCAGAATGGAGATCACAAGATGGAACTAAGAAAATACAAAAAGGCATTCCATTATCTTAATGTTTGTTTGTAACTTTCAGTAGACTTTGTATTTTATCTATATTTCTATTTAATCTAACATCATCATTCCTCGTTAATTAAATAAATGAAATCCCTTCATTTAATTAAACCTATCTCTCATCCTTTTGATTTAAATCAACACATAAATCTAAGTCAAATTGTCAAATCATCTAATCTCCTATTAAATTAATCAAATTCTAATTAATTTAATCCTAATCACTCCAATCCTCTAGATTTTGCAACTTGCACAATAAATCAATTTATTTGATTTATTAAATCATCATTTTCAATTCAAAAGGGCATCTTTTGTGGAATATTCTTTCAATTCAAAAGTCCCTCCAAAAGGGGATGGGTACTTCCAACAAGGTATTTAAGACCTCTTACATGTCCTTTTCATTGAGCCAAGTGACATTAACTCTATTTCCCTTCCCTCTAAACATGTCACATTCAAATTTCAAATTTGAATCTCATAGCATTTATCATGCACATTGATCAAAATGTGCTCAACCTTCACCCATTCACATCTTCACAAGTGGCACTTGGTCATTGGATGTTGAATGATCCCACATTGCTTTATTTCACTCTTCCTTCCAATTTGGAAATCTATAAATGAGAGACTATTCCTCTCATTCTATTATCCATAATTTGAGTAAACTTACTATACTCAACTTCATCCTCAAGCATATCTAGTTTCATCCATTTCATCAAATTCTTAGCTAGGTTATGCAGATTTTTCATCATGGATCTTGATTGAATATTCATCAAGGTGGACCACTCATCAAATCATCAACATTGCAATAAAGGAGTTGGGAAAGGGCCAATTTCGACACACCAATTGGAACCAATTCCCCGATGGGATCAAGAGTTTTCTTGCTTAATTAGGGTTTCACTTATCTTTCCATGTTTTGTTTCTTCATTTTCCTATTTTGAGCATTGTAAATGGATTTCATGGGGAATCTTTGTTTTATCTTGCATACAAGCTTATTAATATGTTTGCTTCTTGTATTTGTGCAGGTATAGGATTGGGGTTCACAATAGCAGGTCCGAACAAGCTAGTGTTGGGTCGACAAAGAAAATAAAATAGTTCAGGAAGGAAAAGTTACAGATATTGGTTAATAGTTCACGTTTCTTGGCGAACTTGTAGAAAATATTTTCTTTCAAACATTAGCCCTAATATAGATGGGTATTTTATGTTTCTTATAGTAGTTTCATTTTGCAACTTTGTGATCTAATATTTGTAATCTTTGCTGGGAAGATCATGTTGGTTTGTTATCATGGTTATGAGAAGAATCTTGCATTGATCACATGCATGCATTAATAATTGTTAGATGTATGTTCACTTTAATTTGTTTTCTATTCTTATGTATTTTTTTTTGTATTAAAATTGACAACTCAAAAGAAGCTAATCAAGTAATAAGGTATTGTACCTTTATGTACTTTTCTACTTAATATATTTTGCTACAACATGAGATAAATAGGTTACAAGATCAAGTTCAATGAGGAACAACGAAGGGCACATCGAATAGAGTATCAAAGAGCTTATCAAAAGAAATATCAAAGACATAGAAGACAACAAATGATAGATGCACAAATAGAGGAATAGGGAATATATATAACCAAATGGTTGGGGTTAGAATTAAGGTTAGGGATAGAATTAGTGTTAGGGTTTGGACTAAAATTAGGGTTAGAGTTATGATTATAATTAGGGTTACAATTAGAGAAAACATATATAATGTTAGAACTAGGATTATTAAATATTTATTATTAATAAAAAATATATGATTATTATTAAATAATGTTATTAAAAAATTACAAATGCAATTGCTACTAGCATACCTATTGTATACACCTAAAATTGGTCTAGAGAATTTAATTAGTTAAATATGATTTATTTGATTAATTACCCTAAATTCCTCTACTATTGAATAAATAGAAAAATTTATTTATATAGTTCTTGTTTCAATTCTTATTTAAATTATTCTAATTCTACTATCATTTCATCTTAATTAAATAAAAAATAATAATTACTTTGTCTTATTTAATTATCAAGATCCCCTATCTATTCTATCCTAATCGCATCATTCAATCAAAATTAATTAATAAAGGTTAAATACTTTATTGTTTAATTATCATATTTCTTCTATTTTAATTTAATAAACAACTCCTATAGTTTGTTTTATTAAATTATTAATTCCACTTTTGATAATTTAAATAAATCAAAAATATTTAAATAAAAGCATAAAGAAAATTCCTCTATTTTCTCACCTACCAAATTAGACATTACATGTCTAAATTATGTCAAAATTAATGCAACTTGCATTCATGGGAAAGCTTGCAGGAAATCCTCTCAATCCTCACAATCTTCTCCCTTTGATCCTTCCTATCCTCTTGCCTAGTGTTTTCGTGGGGAGGAACCATTCCCAAAATCAGCTCCAGCCTTTCAATCTCTCACCCTTCAAACCTCCAGATTGAATCCGGGCCTTTGTTTGCTGCCCCTGTGCAAATGTGTTGCTGGGAAATCTATAAATACAACCCCATACAACAAAGAATGGATCCAAATTTGTGCAATCTTACTTTGTAGGAAATAGAGCGATCAAGCATCGTAACAGTAGCAATAACATCATAGCATTAGTACAATTCATAATCATGGTTGCATATTGTAGCTTTCATCATAGTTTCATGTCAATTTAATTTACAATATCATCATATAGGATTAGTTTCCTACATTTTGACAACTTCTCGATCTCCAAATTGTCATTTTAGTAGTCATAGTGCTTACATGATCTGAGAGCCATAGTGGTTTAATAAATATTTGGAGATAGAGAGAAATATGATGCTTTCAATGGATTTCTGGTTTTTAATAGCTAAATTGTTGATTAAATTCATTGATATAATGTCATATTAAGAAGTGCTTCTAGTTATTTTACTCATACTTATTTCACATTTACAAATTGGCACCCACCTGGGGAATAACCCCATTTTTTCACAATTTTTCTTTGAAAAGTGTCATATAGGATTCTGGTGTGTTTATTTTAGCATGAACGAAAGTTTTTATGGTGCTTCTGACAAAAATTATAGCTCTTCTGAGGAAAACTTTAGCACTTTCGAACTCTATTTTAGTGCTTCAACATAAACTATAGCGATTCCACGACCTATTTTAGTGCATCAACCAGACATTCACGATAGTCTTTGTTCTCAAAAATTATATAGCACTTCGGTAAAATTTTATGGCACTTCTGACAAATTTTGTAGTGGGGTGATCCCACAATAATGGGTTACAAGTTTTGGCCTAACTTTACTCTCCTCTTAAGATTTCACCTTCCACACATATTAGTCATTTAATAATTAATATTAATTATTAAATGCACTCACCTTTAGGGTTAGGTTTTCCTTTTAGGTTTTGATCTCCTTTTATAAGGATCGATCTCTTGTATTTCTTTGATGCTCTATTCATTTTTCTGGAATACATCTTGCACATTGTGAGAGCCAAACCCTTGTCTTGATCTCTCTCTTTCTTTGTGACAAGTCTTTTGCATGCAAGTATTGATCGGGTTCTGTGGATTTGCATTTCTCAAATCCTACATGGTATCAGAGCCAGATCTATTGCAGCTTGTTCAATTTTTTGAAAGGATTAGAGATCTAGGTTTGGCTGCATCATATCTGTGTTTCTTTTCTAGTTTTTTGTGGATTTGGGAGGGAGTTTATTTTTGGTGCATTATGGGCAAAAACCGACATCACGGTTGAGTCCAGAAGGCCCAAAAACCCCTATTTTCATATAAAGTTCTTTTTGCATCTTTTTTTGGAGAGGAGTTTTTTCCCACTGGATTTTCTCCTTTTCTCTGTTTCATAGAGATTTCCTTGTACTTGGGTACCTGATCAGGCCTAGTTGTCGAGACCCTTCTTTTCTTTCATGCATTGTAGTTACTTTTGCTTTCTTGCACTAGTTTGTAGCTGCACTCTTGCTTATCTTAAGGGGGGGTGTTAGAGTAAAGTAATTAATTTACTTTACTCTCCTCTTAAGATTTTGCCTTGCACACATATTAGTCATTTAATAATTAATATTAATTATTAAATGCACTCACCTTTAGGGTTAGGTTTTCTTTTTAGGTTTTGATCTCCTTTTATAAGGATCGATCTCTTGTATTTCTTTGATGCTCTATTCATTTTTCTAGAATACATCTTGCACATTGTGAGAGCCAAACCCTTGTCTTGATCTCTCTCTTTCTCTATGACAAGTTGTTTGCATGCAGGTATTGATCGGGTTCTGTGGATTTGCATTTCTCAAATCCTACAAAATCAACATTTTTCACCAGATCTTCACTTTTGTACGCCTATAGAAGCTAAACCATTAAGAATTTGAAGATGAAGAAAACTAGTGATTTGTGATATTTTGTGTTGAGAATCTAATTATATTTTTTTGAAAAAATTAAAAAAAAATTGTAAATTATTTTATGTAGTTTTTATTAACTTATTTTTTTAACTAAACATCATTTTCAAAAACTAATGCTTACTTTCAACTGCATAACTTTTTATATAGAAAGCATACAATTCTAATTTTTTAAATACAGTGTTTTCACACCATTATCTAGTGGATGGATATTTTTTCATAATTTTTCGTTTCATATATATTTTTTAATTAATTTTCTAATCTAGAGTAATTATAATTTGGATATATTATACTTTCAACTACATAACTTTTTTTGTATTCATTTGAATTAACTTATTCTTTTTTTTTCGAAATAAGGACATCAATAGCTAGTTTACATGCATTTTTAAGAATTTTTTTTCTCTATTTTCCTATTTTTTCGTATGTGTGAAATAAAGACCTCGATGTTCATTGAAAAACCTACATTCACAAGAAATCAAAAATAAATATAATAATAAAATTAAATATATTTAAAATTATACTTTTTGGGAAGCTTATATTAAGGAGTACATGTTTACAAAAAATAATTTTAAATAAATTAATTTGATCCCCTAAAAAGTAAATCAAAAGTGGTTTTTTATTAGCATTTTGATAGGTGTAGAGGAGACTCCATTATAGGTATGGTTTAAAACTAGTGGCTTTCTATCCAAGAGGGTTTGATATAAGTGGGTTTGATCAAATCCTCTTCAATTAAAACCCTTAAAATGGAACCCTTTTAAGGCTTAAATCATTATATTTTCTAAAAATATGTGATTTCAACAAAAATCGGGATGTCCCAAAAAGTGTAACCCATTATTGTGGCAGCACCCAGCACTTATGATCTGAACTGTAGCACTTTTGATTTCTGTTTCAGTGCTTCAGAACTCTTATTTAGCGCTTTTGTATTTTCTTGTTTTCTGGATCCGACGTGACTTTGGTTAGAATGTTATGTTGTTTGGACTAAAAAGAATCAATCCTAGGGTAGCTATTTGGTTTAAAATTTATGAATCCTAGGATAGACATCACACATTTTTCTATATCAATTAAAATTAACACCATGACTTTTGTGAAGCAAAATCTTCACATAGAATAGCGAATTTGTTTGTTGTGCTTGTGTTGAATTGGCTTATGCTCTCCCCTTAACTGGGTGATAAAAATGCCAGACTCATTCTTTATTTTCATGAAATTTACGCTTTTGTTAAATCCTCTAGAAGGCCTGCCATAGTGGGAAAAATTATTCACCCTACGGGAATGACCTAAGTGGGAATAACCAAAGCCATGTTTTCCACCCCACCATAAAATTTAAAGCGAATAAGAGGAAACCCACTTTTGCCAAAGTTGTGCAAAGATAACCATCCCCAAAATATTTGTTCTAAAGATTGTGAGGTCTCCTAAGGGATTTTATCTATTACCTCTCTAAACGGAAACCCTATCTAAGAAAAATAGTGTAGTATCTAGCTGAGTCAATAACCAGACATTGTAATACTCACAGTGCAAGGGTTGGAAAGAATCTGCCCCCAAGACACTCACCATATAATTGCCAAGGACCGTTTGCTTAAGGGAGGAGAAATCCAACTTTGAGTACATGCCTGGAAATGACAAAAACACGGGCACCCTCTAGGGGGTGACACGACTGTGTGAGTCAACGATGTTTTAAGATGTGGGTTGTTGAGTATAACGATGAACTTTTTTGACTTTAAGAGTGAGTATGTCTGAAGTGTATCTTTGGTAAAACAAACCAGTGAAAATTAATAAGGACGATTCATTTTTTTTGAACATACACTATCTGTTGAGATTCTAGCATTAACAAAAAATGTTCTACAATTGTTTTCCATGTTCTCGAATCATTTAATTTAGGTAAAAATCATCCACAAAAACATCAAAAAGAGTCAAACAAAATCACCTAGAAAAAAATCATGATTATAGATTGGAAATCCAAATTTTTTGTCAAGAAATCCATCAAAATCAAGAAACCGAAGAAACCACTTAGTTACCAAAATATTTTGAGAAGAAGACATTTCTTGTATCATACTAGAAAAATCTTGCTTAATCATACAACTTTCATACATATGTATCACGGTTTCATTAGGGGTTATATTGGTGATTACGCCTTAGAGTCTCTTTATTCACAAGCCTTTTTGCAAAGAAGAGCTCTTACACAATATTATAATCATAGTCAACCCATTTGTCAGTCCTCCATCCCACGATTAATGATATAATATTCCACCAGGCCCAATCAATTTTTACAATAAAGAAACTCAAAATCTCTAGGCTTATCATCCAACATTAGAAAATCACTAGTGGAGATATTTTTTCAAAATAAAAATTCCCGAAAAAATAATCTCTTCACGAGTAGAAAAATCAGACAAAATCATTGAAACCCAAAGTAGCACTTCCACATTCTATCTTAGTGCTTTTGAAGTCTGTTTTAGTGCTTCTAAGGCATGTTTTAGTGCTTATGAATCCAAAGAATGCTTACACCATCTATTTCAATGCTTCTGACCTGTATTTTAGCACTTCAGCAAAATAGCACTTCAAAAAACTGTTAGAGCTCTTCCACACTCTATTTTAGCACTTCAACAAAATTGCACTCTATTTTAGTGCTTCCAAAATCTAAAAGAAACAAAGAGATTACAAACATATCAGTCAGACTTGTTGAAATCTAAAGCTTAGATTTTTATCAGGTAGAAACATCTTCTTAGTCCATACAGTGTCTTAAACCTGAAGCAAAATAGGTTCTTACAAGTCAAAAGTCTTTTCAACTAAAACCCAGATCTTGTAAACTACAAAGTGTCCAATTATCAAAACACAAATCTTGATTATGGAGTTAAGTTTCCTCATCAGTATTTTGACATTCTACAATCACGAAACGAAACACAATATCAAATTTTTAACTTGGTCTCATCAATAGAATATATAATTCTATTTGACTTTGTTAAAATCCAATTAACACTAATCCAAACATAGAAGATCAAAGTTTAGTGGAAGTAACAAACAATCGTATGCCAATTTTGACGAGATCGCAAAGACATAAATTTAAAGAAAAAGAAACAGAAACATCAAAAATCATGGCTAAATAAAATCCTTGGAGTGGACTTCATCGAAATGACACAAAAAAAATAATAGAAAAGGACATACAAGTAGCGCAACAAGACCCAAAATTCCATAAATTCATGGAAAAGATCTTAGATTAAGACATGGAGAAATATCTCCTAATGCTAGTTGAATCAGCTACCAAACTTCCCAGAGATTTTGATGTCAGTCACTTAAAAGAAGCACCTAGAACAAATTAAATTGAAATACCACAAGATACGCCAAACATAGATCAACTTGTGGCCCTAACACAACAAATGCAAAACTTGCAACAACAAATTCAAATTATGCAAAAGGGAAACACAAAAAGGTATGCATTATAGGAAATTTTTCCTTATCCTTTTGACCCAACTGTGGATATGATACAATTCCCTAGACACTGTGAATTCCAAAAATATGACAAATATAATGGTAAGACAGACCCAATCAACCATGTACGGGAATTTAGAACCATGAGCTTAGAGTTTGCACAGGAAGAAACTTACCTAATGAGGTTACTCCAAAGAAGCTAATTTATGGAGTGGTTTTCCAATTTGCAACCGAGAATACACACTTTTGAAGAGCTCTTCAATAGGTTCATATCACAATATTATTTTAACATCCAACATGACGTCACAATAAAGGACCTCTATAACATGAAGCAAAACAAAGGTGAGACATTCTTGTCATTTTTATAGCGATGGCAAAGACTATTTGCTAGGTATCCTTGCTCCATACCCAAGGAAGAAAAAATGGAGTTATTCATTGATAACCTGACTAATGAAATGAGCTATAGGATCGAATCGCAATGTCCTCCAACATTCAAAAAAGTGATTGAAAATGGCCTTAAAATCGAAGAATCCTTAGTCAAACGAGGGGTGATCAAACACTACAATGAAAAATCAAACAACAACAACTCCTCAAATCAATATACCAACAACGACAAACCTAAATTCTGGAAAAAGAATAGAAATAACGGGATCAATGAAATTGCAAATGACGTATAAAATGTAGAGCTAGTTTTTAATTTGACAGCCTCTACTACAAAGACAAACCAAAATAGTGATCAAAACATCAAGTCAAATATCAATCAAAACAATAATCTAAACAATGGAGAATCAAAACCATAAACTTGTCAAAAATCATCCAACTGGTGTTGATTCACACCATTAGGCCAAACACTGGAATCATAAATGAGGGAGCTTGTTTCAAGTGGTCTTATTAGTACATGAGAAGCACGATTTTGGGATCCAAAAGTCAAACCACCATGGTGGAATGATGCAGATTATTGTAACTTCCATAACAATAAGGGACGTAAGACAAATGATTGCATGGAATTAAAACGTATAGTCCAAGATCTAATTGATAACAAAAAGGTATACGTAGAGGGACATCAAAACAACAACAATCATATAGGCTTTAAAGATCCTTTACCAAATTATGATAAGGAAGAGTCATCTTCTACAAATAGTAAAGGAAAAAATGCCAATCATGTTTATGATAGCATGATATTTTGTTTGTCCAAAGTAGAAGATGATAGTGCAACCAGTAATCACATGAACAACAACAAAACCAATGACATTATCCCCCTAGATCTAATCTCGAGCATACAAATATCCAAGAATCAGATAAATGTTATAAAAATTAGAGAAAGAAAATACTATCAACCAATTAATGTAATGACAAGGGGGAAATCCAAGGTAATTTTGAAGTGAGTTGCACCTAAAAACACCACTCCACATCCAATTTGATACAAAATTGTCAACCAACTTAATAAAATACCAGCACAAATATCAATACTTGAACTCCTTAAACTATCACCATCCCATAAGGAGATTTTAGAACAAGCACTTCTCTCCACCATAGTACCCAATAGCCTAGATGTTTGTCAATTCTAGGCTATGGTGGGACATTTGACCACACCACACTGTCTATCATTCTCTTAACAGGATGATGTGTCACTTAATCATCCACATAACACCACCCTCCATATTGAAGTTTTGATCCACAAACATCATGTTAAAAGAGTCCTAATAGATGGGGGAGCTGGTTTAAGTATTTGTACTTTAAATTTAATCTATGCACTAGGGTATTCAGATACTGCTATTGATGCCTAGATAAAAATGACAATAAAGGCTTATGATGAAGTAGAGAGATATTCTAAAGGATTGATTGTGTTGCCCATTCAATTGGGACCAATGGTGAAAAATATAGCATGCCAAGTACTAGAAAAATATTTAACCTACAATATACTCTTAGGACATCCATGGATTCATGAAATGCAGGCAGTACCTTCGACCTATCACCAATGTTTGAAATTTCTAGTTAATGGACAAGAGGTGACTATATCGGTAGATTATAACAATACTCAACATTTTAACACACTCAGAACTTCTCAAGACACCTTTGTGCCTCACAATAGGAAAGCATGCACTTTAAATTCATCAAATGGTGAAAAACCTCCAAACATTATATCCAAGTGGGTGGAGAAAAAGGATAAATCACAAGATACAAGTGTTGTTGAATCTACATTAACAAACAAAAAGGATCCTCTAAATTCTCTATCACAAAAATTCCAAGAACAGGTCCAAATAACAAACAAAGGCATGGGAAAATATTCTATTGATTAGTCTCTTAATATTTCACAATTGATGCCATCTCCAAAGTCATATGAACAACCATCATTGATAAAACAACAAAAATCACAACCTACCATGTTTCTAGAGGAAAGATTTGTGAAAGCTGATACTACAGAGGATGAATTAGAAAACAAAGCTATCCTCAATTAGTTGTACAAAGATGAAGAAACATCGACATCAACAAACATCAACATCAAGACAAATAAGTATGGCAAAGGAAAGGCTATTTTAGAAAAAATGGGTTATGAAGGAAAGGGACCTATTGGAAAAAGGAAAGAAGGCATTGTGGAACCAATTCAGCCTACTACTCTTTATTGAAAGGATAAGATAGGATTGGGTTACTTAGAAGAAGAAAATAAAGAAATGAATAAGAAGGTAGTTGAAATAATCCTTCAAGTAAGAGATAGCTCTAAAATAGATTCTAATGAATATGAATGGGATCTATATTTTGATAGATCTTACACAGATGTCCAAATTGATGTCATAAAACAATATGCACATACACGTGAGGAGGGACAGAGCTCAGGGTCTAGATCGCTTGTATAAGAATCACAACATATTGGTGACTCAAGTGAGGATGAACAGACATCAACTGAGCTAGATAATCTCGAGGAGAGTAACATCATTGACCTTGACATCCCTAATAAAAACTCTAATGACATAACCCTCTGAACCTATACCGCAATCAACCCAAGTCAATCCAATGACTTCCCACCCTTATTCCATCCCGAAATTATCGAGTGGGAACCCATTGAACCTTTAAATGTACTCATCTATGCAAATGATGATGCTATCATAAATTAGATTTGTTATGACAAACCTGATACAAGTTCTATCCATAAATCTAATAATAACGCGGATCGACTGGAGGGTGTCAAATCTTCCAACTGCAAAAATCAAAAAGGAATAATGGATCTAATGGTGAAAACCATTCTATGGTAGTATTAGATCTTGAAAAGAGAAAAATAAGGAACGCATCGGATGGTGAAAACCTCTTGGAGGAACTGAAAGATGGGAGATTTGACACCCTTCCAGAGCATTATCATGAAAGATCATTAGTTTTGGTGGAGCCTACACAATCTGTAAACATTGTTACAGAAGAAAGAGCAAAGATTTTACATCTGGTAGAATCTATGAAAAAACAAGAAAGACCTGAATTTATTAAAAATTTTGAAGAAAGAAGCATAAATTTTGCTTGGTCATACTTTGATATGCTGGGTTTAGACCCAAATATTTTAATGCATCATTTGTCTTTGCCTACTAGAATCAAACCTGTAAAACAAAAATGAAGAAAGATGCATCCAAATATCACATTGATGGTAAAAGATGAGTTGAAGACGTTATTGGATGCACGATTCATTAGGTCTATTGATTATGCCGAATGGATATAAAATATTGTGCCTATATCAAAGTCAGATAATAATATCAAGATATGTATAGATTTCAAGGATCTAATTAAGGCATGCCCCAAGGATGATTTCCCCTTTCCTAATATTGACATCATCATGGACTTAACAATTAGACATGCCATTTTATCAATAATGTATGGATTCTCCTGTTACAACCAAATCAAGATAGCGTTGGAAGATCAAGAGAAAAATGCATTCACATGTCCATGAGGAACCTTTTACTGGATTGTCATGCCCTTCGGGTTGAAAAATGCAAGGGCAGCTTATCTAAGAGAAATGACCACTATCTTCCATGATATGATGCATACCTTGATGGAGGATTACATAGATGGTAGTCTAGCTAAGTCATATTCTAGAGAAGGACATCTAGATATCTTGGGTAAAATTTTCACAAGGTTAGAAAAGTTCAATGTTAGACTAAACCCTAAGAAATATGTCTTTGGGGTTACATCAGCAAAACTCTTAGGATACATAGTCTCAAAAAAAGGTATTGAAGTAGATCCAACAAAGGTAAAGGAAATAATGGAAATGCCACCACTTATAAACATCATTCAACTAAGGTCACTACAAGGAAGGCTACAATCAATCAGGAGATTTATCTCTCAGTTGGTAAACAAAATTCACCCATTTAATCATCTATTGCATAAGAATGTTGTGTTCAAATGGGATCAAGGGTGTGAAACAACTTTTAACCAAATAAAGAAATATATGATGTCGCCACCTATTCACATGCCACCCATAGAAGGAAGACCTTTAATACTATGCATTGCAACAACAAATATTTATTTAGGAGCATTGTTGGGACAAGAAGATTATGAAGGAAGGGAACAAGCCATTTACTACATCATCAGAAATTTGAATGGCTATGAAATAAATTATACCTTCATTAATAAAATCTTGTTTGTTGGTGGTATTTTCTACCTAGCAGTTGTGGCATTACATGTTCACTCACACAATAAGGCTCATAGCAAAAAATGACCCATTAAAGTATCTACTCAATAAGGTCTCTTTAATAGGTAGAATGGCCAAATGGGTCATGCTTCTAAGTGAGTTTGATATTCAGTATGTGGAAATAAGAGCCATCAAAGTTCAAGTGATCATCAAACAATTAGTTGAAGCTCCTTTAACTAATGATCATCCTATGATAATGGATTTTCCTGATGCAGAAATTCTTACAGTAACAACACAATAATGGATACTTTACTTTGATGGATCATATACACAAAGAGGATCCGGTGTAGGAATTTTTTTCATCACACCCCAAGGAAACACCATCCCAAAATATTATAGACTAATGTTTCCATGTACCAATAATGTGGCATAGTATGAGGCATTAATCATTGGCATCAAAGTGGAAATTGAATGGAAAATCACAAAGTTACAAGTATATGGGGATTCTCAAGTAGTCATGTATCAAGTAAATGCTGAATATTAGACAAAAGATGATAATTTGATGCCCTATAAGTAACTGATAGATGATATCAAACAATACTTTGCAATATTAAATTTGAAAAAATTCCAAGGGCAGAAAAAAAAGCAGCAAATGTTATGGCAACAATTGCTTCTCTTTTACAATTATCGGAGAAACATGGTTGTTATGAGTTTATGGTAGAAAAAGTATCTAATCCTTCTTGTAATAGTTCAGAATCACAAACAATATACCATTTAGATTTAGTTGAATCCTCCATCTATGAAAATACCTATGCATACCTAAAATACAACATCCTTCCTCCTAATCTTTCTAGAAACCAAAAATGCAACTTCATCCGCCAATCTGCCTGACATACTTTTATCACTGACATAGTTTATCATCGAGGTCTAGATGGTACTCTTCTCTGATGTTTAGAATATAAAAATTCTGAGACAACCTTACATGAGGTTCATGAAGGTATTTTTCGAACTCATTCAAGTGACATAACTCTAGCAAAGAAACTCCTTTGTTTAGGGTATTACTAGCCAAGTATGGAGAAGGAGTCTTATCAGTTTATCAAGAAGTGCCAAAAGTGTTAGATTCATAGTAATCTAATCCATGCATCTGCTCAAGAATTTCACCCATTCACATCAACATGGCCCTTTTGTCAATGGGGACTAGATCTGGTAGGAAAGATAAATCCATCTTCTTCCAATGGACACAAGTTCATAATCATAGCGACAAAATACTATACAAAATGGATAGAAGTAGTTCCTCTCATAACTATCACTAGAAAAAATATCTCATTTTTCATATTGAACTACATAATTTGTCGGTATGGCATACCTCATTCCATTATCACTTATAATAGATGACCATTTAAAAACTAGGATTTCCAAGAATTGTGTGAAAAATTTCATAGCCAACATCGTTTCTCAACACCGTATTTTCCTCAAGGAAATGGCTAAGCAGAGGCCTCTAACAAGACAATTATGAAGATACTCAAGAAAATGGTTAATGATGTTGGACATGATTGGGATGTTCAGCTCAATCCTGCATTATGGGCCTACAAAACCAGCATTAGAACACCAACAAGAGCTACACCATATGCCTTGGTATATGGATTAGAGTCCATACTACCCATTGAGGTAGAGATTCCCTCACTCTGAGTATCACTAAAGGGAATCATCTTAGATGAGGATTATAGAGTATCTAGGATTCAAGAACTAGAACTATTGGATGAACATCATCAACAAGCTATCAATCATCTAACTACATATCAATAGAGAATGTCCCAGAGCTACAATCATAGGGTAAAACCTTGAATCTTTTAGGTTGGGGATTTGGTCCTAAAGGAAAACCCTAGAAAATAGCAAGACAAAGAAAATAAAGGGAAGTTTGAACCCAACTAGCTAGGTCCCTTTGTCATCATATCAGTCTACAGATCAAGAGCCTATCAACTGTCAACATCAAAAGGGGATCTGTTTGATGAACCTATCAATAGTATCCATCTCAGAAATTTCTACACCTAAATCACCTAGTGCATGATTTGAAAATACTAAAAATGGTTGCCTTGATGAAAACCTGGCTAACAGGAATCTTGGTAACAAAAAAATACAAAATACAAAAAAAAAAATGAGAAAAGAGAAAATACAAAACAAAAGTGCAATTAAAACATATGGTGAAAACCTAGAAAGAGATGCTATATGTGATTTTAACTAGCTTTTCCATCTATTTTGATACATATCATGGTCATTAATCTCACCATCATTTTTCATCCAATACCATATCATTTCAAATGGTCATGTCCCACTCTAGCTTGGGGGCAACATTTGAATCTCATTAGGGGCAATAAAACGTCGAGCTTAATAAAATGGACAAACAATAGTATGAAAAATGCAACAAAAACAATGATCGAAACACAACCCAACATGGAACATCAATCACCATCAAAAACATATTAGCCATCCATATCATATCAAAATTAAAAAAATAGGTCAAAAATCACTCAAAAATTCAAAAAATAGAGTCGTCCAGTCAAACTACGTGGTCTTTGCATGTATAATGTAGGCAAGGCTAATCTTCGATTAGCCCCCAAGGCCCCTAGGGTAGGTCTTTAGGTTAGGTTTGGTTCAAAATATTAGAAAATCACAAAAAAATCATAAAATCAAAACTCAAAAGGGATGATCTAATCTAAATAATGATTGAAATACTTTAAGTTAAGGTGGGACATGTATTTTGATGATTCTTATCATTTCTTTGGAGCAACTCGATGATGCATTGAACTAGAGAAGCTAGGAAGGAGATTGATATTTTCTTTGTTTTTTGTCTATGAATTAATCATAATTACTATGTGAATTATCGCGGGAAGTGCTCTACAAAGTATCATGGATGACATTCCAATTCACATAGGAAAGTGATTGATCCCTATCTGTTTACGCAAGAAATACTCAGGTCATCTTGGTTTAATTATACCTAGATGCTTGTGTTCACTTGCAATATCAAAAATCATGGAAGTAGTATTTAGGTCATCATGGTCTAAAATATACCATTGATGCTTGTAATCACTTTCAACATAAATTTAAAAATCTCTATGATACAAAGCACAAAAGTACTATTAAAATGCAAATAGTTTGCATATAGTTTTGCATGATAAAATCAGATTGCATTCATAAATGATTTCAACATCTATAGAGTGTTTTTTATAAAAAGGTTTCAAATTGATGATTATCTTTTTCTATTAATAAGATTGAGTATAATTGACATAAAATAAAAAAATAAAAACATCATCATAATCATGTAGTTGCATCATCATTCATACATTTGAATCAAATATTTTTGCATTCATCATATCACGTTTTTCCATATCACATAAAGGTTCTAAGAGAAAGTTTCAAAATTAAATCATATCATTGCATTCATCCATTACTTACGTCATCCATTCACATTCTATTAGCATACATTATTATCATACATTTATTACATCAATCATCGTATTCATTGCACCCTATCATTCAACATTTTATTTATTACATCAAACATTATATCATTGCATTTCCATCAATTCATCATTTCTTTTATCATACATCCCATTTACATCACATATCATAAATTATTGAAAACATTACATCTACATCCATGTATATGGAAAATCATCATTTTATCAGCATACATCCATCATGCATTCATACATCATACATCCATGCATCATACATCATACATAAACATTAAATAGAACATCATAAGAACCATTTCATATCATCACATGGCATATAGAGTATGGAAAATAAATGAATCCACCATAAAATAATAATAGAACCCATCAAAGATCAATAATAGTCTATTGCATATCATATAAATCATATAAAAGATCAATGTCAAGTATACAATGAACTCTGAAATAAGGGAGATATATCATTAAAACTAGTTGGACTGAAGTATGCATAATGTCTCAAAAAAAACATAGTATCATAATAGCATCTAGGATCATCTACTACCAGAATGTGCATGCATCATAGGACTGGTACCTCCACCACCACTAGATGGCCCGGGATCTCCTAGATCTCTATGAGGAGGTTGGGTCACACCCTCACTAATAGTCCCGATATGTGTCCTACCTAACCGTGAAGGAGCATAACTCACTCTCCTCTCAACAAGGATTGCATCATGATAATGACTCCTATAAAACTCCACCTCTCGATTGACACGAAGAACCTCCCTCATATAATCACCAACACTAGTACCATCAAAAATCCACTGTAAAGTATCTGTAGTCGCCTATGCCCTCTCTGTCGTCAGTGTGGCAATCTGCATCTATGCAACTTTGAACTGTCCATGTACCTATTTCAAGGCCTATGCATGAGCCTATGCCTAGGTTTGTAGCTATTTCTGAGTCTTCACAAGTAAACCTTGAGCCTGCACAAGCTGCCCCAACAAAGTCTGAATCTGTACCTGAAGGGTGGAAATTTGTTCCTGATGCTCTGAGGAAGATGTCTCCATTGCTTGCCTCTTATGAGGCATACTAGTGTATGGACCTCTACTACCAACCACAATCCCTCTGCCACTATCTCATCCAACATCCCCGTCATCACTGTTGCACTCATCATTGCTTCTCTCACCACTACCCTCCTCCTCATCGATATCCTCCTCCACCTCAACATCTATGGCCTGCTCCTCCACAACATCCTCCTCTTGCCTTCGTCATTGATTGGGAACAACAACATCCTCCTCTATAGGTAGTGACACTAGCTCACCAGGAATAGTGATTTGAGGGCATTGATGTAATGCAAGAAAAGTTGCATACTCCTCTATCACTGGTGCCTCTATAATATCGCGATGTATGTCCTAGGCTAAAGGTTGTAAGGCATGATATCCCTCTACTAAATTATGATATGATAAATGGGGCCCCCAATTTGCTACATCACTCTATCATTAGGCATAATGTGCAACACCTTGGGGTATCCACTACACAATACCATACTTCCTGTAGACCCTCTATAGTAAGAATCTCTCTAAGATAAAGCAAGTCTGGCCAATCAAGTACATAGAGTCGCAAAAGTAACCCACCTTTGCATCATCCTCATCCCAATGCTCACAATCTAGATATGGGCACCATGTCACGACCTCTAAATCATCCAAAATGTGCCTCCAATCCTCCAACTTACCCATCCTAGCCTAGGTAAGTCAACCTCTATATCAAAAAACATATGGCCTAGTAGCAGACATATCTCGAACTAGCACTGGCCGCATGACAACAATGTGCTCCCATGCCCAAACCTGAAGCAAGGTAGCTCCTAATGATAAACTACACCCCCTCAAATAAACTATTGAATGCAAATCATGATACAAGTGGGCGAGCATGCAAATCCCCCAAGCATAGTGGGTCCCATGTACAACCATACTCTCAAGAACTCAGCCCCATCTGATAGATAATCCCTTTGACCTGTGATCAGGACAAAGGAACCCTATAATAAATACTGCCAGAACTAAAGGAATGGTGGCATATGCATCCACCATCTCTCACCATGGAATCCACATCCCAGCAATATGCTCATCCTGAAAGACTCTATGAAGATAATATATCCCGCCCACCTCCTGTGAATCATACCTGACAATCTCTCTGATGAACGAAATGAGTAAAATATGTCATAAATCCTTTGGAGTAACTATCATCTTGCCAATGGGTAAGTGGAAGGTGTTATGATCACTATGCCACCGCTCAACTAAGGCTGTGAGAAGACCCTGATTAATCCTAATCTGGGACATGTCAAGAAATGAAGCTAGTCTGCACTGAACAATAATTCGTGTCTCATCTGCTATTAATTGTGGAATCAAGTCAAAGGTCCATGGAAAATTTCATCGAATCTAGAGGTTATCCAGAGGCTCCTATCATCATTAAATTTTTTAAATTAGTACACTATGTCAAATATCACATGTCATTATCCTATCAAATCTAATCAAATCTTGGTATGAATTTTGATCAAAATTCGTAAGCAAGCATCATCAAACCTCATTTATCATGAGTTCATCATTATCAATCTAAAGTTTACTTCACCTACATGAGGTAAATTTATTAAAAATCAACCTCACCTATATCATGAGGTTCGTCAAAATTGATTTTATTCCTCACCTATCATGAGGATAATTAAAATCTATCAATCATTTGAATCATTCATCATGAGTTTGAAAATCATCAAGGTTATTAGATCATCAAATCATATCAAACTGAAGGGTTGACATGATCGAACTAAACAAAATCAACTTTAAATTTGATAAATTTTGCAAATCTAACTTAGATGTGCTAGAACAGACATTCAAAGCGCTAAAATATCAGAAGCAGTAATTCATCAGTCAGAAGTGCTAGAATAATTTATCAAAGCACTTAAACATCAAAAGCACTATTTCAAAAGTTCAAAGAGCCAAAACAGCAGTTTGAAGTGTTAAAATCCTCGAAGCACTAAAATAATCATTTGAAGTGCTAATCTATTCTACCATTGCAATAACATTCTAAAAGCACTAATCTAAATGCTCAAAGTGCTAAAAAAATCCTACCAAAGTGCTAAACTAGCCTACTGAAGTGCTGCAATATCACATTCAAGTGCTAATTCGCCGAAGTGCTAAAAACAAAAACCTAAAAGCACTACACTAGAGTGTAAAAGCGCTATAAAAGCACTAAAACTATGGAAAGTTAAAAATACAAAAAAATGCATGAATTTTTTTTTTGCACAAAATACAAGGAGGATCATGGGTATGTACCGGAGGTTCATAAGTGGTCAGGCACTGGTGATGTCCCCCACACTCAAACCTGTGGCTATGGTAAGGAATCAACATCTTACTCCAAGTGGCTCAAATATGTCTCTCTCACAAATTTTTCAAAAGTCAAATGCACGAATGAGTATGAAAATGACCTTTTTGACCTTTTATTAGGTTTTTAAAGGTGGAATTTTGTGGGATTTTTAACATTTTAATTAATTTTATTGGGAAATTAATTTCAATTCATCCAAGGGGAAAAATTTCTTCATCATTATCGGGAGATAAATTATTTCACCATCAAATCATCATAGAATCATCAAAAAATCATTAGAAATTTGAAAATTTCCGAAAAATCCAAAAAAAATCAACAAATCATAAATTTATCTCCCAAGGGGAAATATTATCATCAATCACTTGAAAATCAATGCTTGGGGCATACTGAATTTATTTATTTCGTCGATACTAGGAGCAGCAACAAAAATTTCTTTGAAGCAATGTGTAAACACATCACTTCAAAGAGGGGAAAAATGTATACACCTAAAATTGGTCTAGAGAATTTAATTAGTTAAATATGATTTATTTGATTAATTACCCTAAATTCCTCTGCTATCGAATAAATAGAGAAAAAAAAATATATAGTTCACATTTAAATTCTTATTTAAATTCTTATAATTCTACTATCAGTTCATCTTAATTAAATAAAAATAAATAAATACTTTGTCTTATTTAATTATCAAGATCCCTTATTTATTCTATCTTAATCACATCATTCAATCAAAATTAATTAATAAAGGTTAAATACTTTATTGTTTAATTATCATATTTCTTCTATTTTAATTTAATAAACAACTCCTATAGTTTGTTTTATTAAATTATTAATTCCCCTTTTTCTAATTTAAATAAATCAAAAATATTTGAATAAAAGAATAAATCAAATTCCTCTATTTTCTCACCTACCAAATTAGACATTATATGTCTAAATTATGTCAAAATTAATGCAACTGGAATTCACATGAAATCTTGGAGGCAATCCTCTCAATCCTCTCAATCTTCTCCCTCTGATCCTTCCTATCCGCTTGCCTGGTATTTTCATGAGGAGGAACCATTCCCAAAATCAGGTCCAGCTTTTCAATCTCTCACCCTTCAAACCTCCAGATTGAATCCAGGCCTCTGTTTGTGCCCCGGTGCAAATGTGCTACAGAGTAATCTATAAATGCAGCCCCGTACAACAAAGAATGGATCCAAAATTTTTGCAATCTTACTCTACAAGAAATAGAGAAATAAAGCATCATAGCAATAGCAATAGCATCATAGCATTAGTATAATTCATAATCATGGCTGCATACTATACCTTTCATCATAGTTTCATGCTAATTTAATTTATAATATCATCATATAGGATTAGTTTCCTACATTTTGAGAACTTCTCGGTCTCGAGATTGTCATTTTAATAGTCACAATGCTTACACGATCTGAGAGCCATAGTGGTTTAATATTTTTTTTCAAATAGAGAGAAATATGATGCTTTCAATGAATTTCTAGTTTTTAATAGCTTAATTGTTGATTAAATTCATTGATATAATATCATATTAAGAAGTGTTTCTAGTTATTTTACTCATACTTATTTGACACTTACACCTATATTTAGAAAAATCTATGGAAACTATTCAAGAGAAATCCTTCTCAAGGTGCCTATTTGAAATTAAATTTACACCATATAAATGCAATAGGCCTCTTGGGATGGATAACTTTCAGCTTTTTTACATAGATTTTTTCTAAATATACATATGCTAGTTTAATATTTTTTATTCAATATAAATGAGGGTGTTTGGTAGGAATCAAATTATTCGCCATGTGTTAGAGAGGAAGGAAGGAATCAAAAACCCAACTTCAAAGTTGCCTATCCTATGAGAGTCCAAGTCTCTTTGAATTCAAAGGGTCATCAAAACAAAGACTTTTGATGTTAATCTTTAG
The DNA here is from genome assembly GCA_007115665.2 of Sequoiadendron giganteum. Classification (NCBI taxonomy): domain Eukaryota; kingdom Viridiplantae; phylum Streptophyta; class Pinopsida; order Cupressales; family Cupressaceae; genus Sequoiadendron; species Sequoiadendron giganteum. Next base: position 146,342,151 of record CM021108.1, read on the forward strand.
CTTGACTGTTTTTGCATTCATTTACATTAATTACACATCTCCTCATCAAAATATATTTGTTTGCATTGATATTTTTGGGTGTTTTTGCCCTCCTTTGGCTGTGTGGTCAAAATATATTTTATGGTATTCAAGAAATCGATATGTGATTTTCAATTTCTAAACATTGCACAAATTTCAATAGAAATGTCAATGCATATTTAATTTAGTTAATTAACATCGAAAGGCATTTCCACTGTAGCAAGATTTTTGCCATGTACATTTTTATTTGCGAGATTAAAATTGACGTTCAAGGATGCCCTTGATCAATGAAGTCACCACACCCATTCTCTTCATTTGTTCAACCAAAAGTGATGATAAGTGATGGGAATGTTTAGTAGTCTGTTGAAGGACGAACAAGAATCGACATGGCACTCACAGACAATGATGAACCAACATGCTCACTGGGCAAGTTATTAGAAAAAGAATTTTATACATTCAGAAGTATCATAATTTCTTCTTGCATTTGCATGTTTTGATAAATTTCTTCTTGCATTTGCATGTCTTGATAAATTTCTTCTCATTTGCAAAATTTTAGGCAAAAGGCTTTCATTTTATTATGTGAAAATTACAAGCATCCACATCATCAACGCAAAGGCATAAAATTTTCCAATAGTCACAACTCTTGATGTTTTGGCATCAATAAGCACATACTAGGAGTGAGACCTAATAGTGAACCTCAAACCTTGGTTTATTGAATTTAAGAAATATAATATAATATAGAACAACCTACGGGCCTCATGGCATATACAGTGTGATGTTTAAGTCTTGATCATTTTTTTTTCAAATTTATCATGAACTTCTTCAACAACACCTTGTATTACTATTCCATTGAATTGAGTTCATTTGTTTGTGACAGATCTATGGCTACTTTCTTAGCATGGTTACAAACTGGGCTATTTTGTTTTAGTTGCAACTTGTTGATGGGAGTACTAATACTGGTATTCTCCAAGCTTGAATCATATAATGTCATCTGATACCCATCTCAATCAAAATATGAGAACGTTATGCAAAGATGTTTGGCAGAAGGAGGCAATGCACATTCTTCTATTTTTCTGAAATTAAATGATAATAGAAGGGAATTCTAGGCTTTAGAGGTGTTTCAGTGCCATATCGTAGATTGGACGATCCTGTTAGTTAAAATTTGTAGTTCCTATTTTTGTCAAAATTTACCTACACATTCAACACCTGGTTGTATAACCTGCACGGATGTGGAACCAAGTTTAGTAGTGTATCTTGTTTATAATTATAGAAATTACCCATCATTATCATTGGACCATTGTAGCAAGGTTTGCAAATCTTATGAAATATGTCTGATAAAGAAAGATCAGGAAAGCACAAATTATTTTCAGGTAAGTGTTCCAAAGCATGTAGGACACCCTTAACTAATGTAGAGAGATTGACCTACTCTCGGACTTGGAAAAAAAATTATTTTCTAATTGATATATTTATTGCTACTATCTCTATGGACTTCATATCTCCTTAATTTTAGCTCATTTGGCAGATATTATTTTCTCTGCACTGTGATTGTGGTCTTTTTCTTGATTGTGTTATATTGTTATACTGATATTACTGCTATGAACAATTCAATATTGCATGTTGGAGCCAACAACTAATATTTTTCTACAAATAGTTGAGTGGTTGCAGATAATGTTCTCCATAGGAAATATTGTAGACCTCTTGAGTTGAGACAGTGAGCATGATATTCAATCTTAATCATTGATTGAAAAGGTTGCTTACTTTCCAATGTTGTCTAAAAATTCAAGTCAATTTTTTTTAAATCAACAAACCAATCTTCACCTTTGCCGATGGAATTTCGTCTTTGGACTTTACTTGTGTTTTTTTCACCAAACTAAAATTTCATTGAAATTCAATATTTTCCTTCTTCTTACTTTGTTTTTTTAACCAAAATGAAATTTAGAGGGTAAATCATTTTGCTATTCTTTAGTTTTCTAATTTTTATGTTTGAAGTGTGCAGGATGATAAGGTTTTTGAAATTAAGGACATCAAATTAGCAACACTAGGGTAATAGATACTTTCATTATATCTCTGTCACTTTAAAAAATCATTTTCTCTTTAGCTCAAGATGCGATGTGGGTAGTTTCGCCTGAGGTGATGAAGCCCACATGGTTATGTTAATTTTTTTTCTTAATGAAAGGTGGTTTCACATTTTATTATTAAGTCTCTGTATTAGGTGGTTGCTCTAAAATTAAAAATTTAGGTGAAAATGGGTATATTTGCTAATAAGCCTAGATTTACTATGATAGACTAAAATCCTTCCCCCCTACAAAGTGTTGGAAATATGCGCCTCAATCTCGCTGACCCATTCATCGGTGTAACCTGAGCTATTGGCACAAGTCTCCTAACTCTCAGTGAAGATAGAAGTTCGATCAAAGCGCTTGGTCGATGTAACTTGTTCTGTTGAGATGAGTGCTCAGTTTTGGTGGTTTTTTTCTATTGGTGTGACTTAGGGCTATTGGTGGAACTTGATAGGTAGTCCCAAATAATAGAATGATTAAATTTTATTGGTGTGAATTGGAGTCATCAGTGGAACTCTTCACCGAGCTATGTCGATGGACTGATGGAAAATGGAAGTGACTCGGTTTCTGATGATAGTGGGGACCACATTAGAAGTATCAGTGTAACTTGGAGTCATCGGTGGAAATCTTCATCAGGCTACATTGATGGACAAATTCTTGTTAAAGGCAATCTTGATCTACGGTTGCGATGATATTAATCTAGTGGTGCTCACTTTATTCCACACTCAATTGGCGAGCACTGACGGAATCTTGTGAAGTGAGTGGAATTGCCTAAGCGATTGAAACTTGGTGGCTTGATCAATGGTGTTTGCTAGTACGGTGCCTCATTTAGTGGGTCTCGAGTGACTCATGTGGGGTGTGTCGGCTTCAAACACATTTCATTGTTTTGGGGAAATTTATCAGGAATATTGTAGATATTTTTTTGATTCTTCGAAAATGCACTAGTGGTGTACACATGTCTTGGTGGGTCCTTGCCACGGAAAGCGGTATATGAAGGGAAAGTTCTCAAAGGCTATTTGAACACCTAGGTAGTTTTTGACAGTTGGTCTATTGTGGATGTTGGACCGAACTGATTATTTAGAGTGATAGCCAAGGCAATGGATGAATAGCATTACAACATGTGGCACGATATTATTTCTTTGATTTTACATTGTTTTTGTACATCAACATTGATTGGCTGGAAGCTTTATTCTTTGGTAGCGATTAATTGCGAGTGTTGAAAAAGTGTAGTTTTTTGGTATGTCTCTATAATCCAATTCAATGATGGGTGACTCGATGTGTGCTATAGGGAGGTGTTTCCAAAGAATGGTGGAAGCCTGTCAGTGGGGTAATTAATTACCCTAATGATCATTGGTTAGTTAGGTTGTTGATCATGATGTGAGATCAGATTGAGGAGTAGAGTGTGTGTGTTCGAGAGGTATTCTTTGAGCATTGTAACAATGAACACTGAGACACACAAAATTGAGAAGATGTGAACCTGAGATGCCATGAGGATGTGTCATCTAAAAGGTTGGTTGTGTGTGTGGGTTGGTGAGATGAAATGAATATTCACTATATGTCGTGTGAGGACATTGTAATAGTGCAAGGCTTCAGATCTATGTTGTTGCATGTATTGTCCAAATGAACAAGATGTAACTCCTATAAAGGCCATGAGCTTGAGATTGTATTGTAACTCTGTTTGTTACTGAATAATACAATGGCTCGATATTTTGGAGGGTGGAGGTTTTTACCCAGAAGGGTTTCCCTGCGTAAATCTGTGTGTTCATTAGTTTGTCTTCCATGTTGTTAGATTCTATGTTTTGAATCTGTGTATATTTTGAATCTATTATTTGTTTGCATGTACTTTTCTTAGAAGGATTATTGGGGGAAACAACTGTGTCTGTTTCCTCTTTATGGCATAGTGGTTTTGTGTCTGTGAGGTGATTTGAAGATATTAAAGTCACTAGGGCACTATTGTTTTAGATGTTTCATTCTAAGATGACTAGTTTCTTTCCCAACAAGTGGTATCAGAGCCTTCTTCTAGGATTTTCTTATGCTTGCATGTGCAGGTGTGTGAGTTGCATGTACTTCCATGGTTCTTGATTGTAATTACATGGAATCACATGTGTCTTGCATGTTGTTGCATGTTGCTACATGTTGCTGCATGTAAGAGTTCCTGGTGTTTCAGTTTTGTGGATTCCTTCTATAAATAATTTTTAGTCTATCAGGCTTGAGGAAATCTTGTTGAATCAACTGATGTTTGATCCTTTGATGAGTGAAATTTCTTGCTCTTTTGAGACAACACATAGCATGAAAGGCATTGAAGATGGAGAATTTTGGAGTTGATCATATTGTGATGATGTGGTTTGAGGCTCCTATTTGGTAGCAAATGATCCTGATGCAAGGGGTGTGAATTTATGCTTATGGTTGTGTTGCAGTAGAGCGTGGTTCATATTGGGTGTCTATGTGAGGGGCTCCCTAGTGGTATGGGATGCTTGGGCTATTATTCAGCAATGGAGTATTATACTTGTGCTAGGTGTTCTGACTTGGCATTGAATGAATTTTTCTTTGTCACCCTAATTCCATGAAGGCTACGAAGTTGATCTTGGGTGGTCTCAAAACTTCTGAATAGCCTAGATCTCTCGTATGATTGTACATGAGTGTGGTTTTGGAATTTTTTTAAAATGGGCCAAAAGTTCCTATAATACCTGTATCTTGTACTATCATGTTCTAGTTTCATGTTCTTTGGCTCTGAAGGTTTTTTATAGATTTTCCTAAAAATTCTATGATGCATATTCATGTTATCTTTTCATTTTTCTAGTTAACCATGATGGTTATGTGCAAACTCTTGGGTCATCTAGATATGCAATGGATATGGATGTGCATGGGTGTTATGGAAACACGATGGTTTTGCAGGTTTGCACAGTCAAGGAAAACTTGTGGTTATGTGGAGTTGTTGTTAAGGTATTTCCTAGACCCTATCTTTTGGGGTGTGACTGGATGAGATAGTTGTAGTTCGACAATGTTTAAGGAGGTTTGATGTCTTCTCTACATGGGAGTGTTGGTATGTGATTTTTCACTCAACATTATTGTGGTGATGTTTGCTATTTTTCTAGACTATGGTGCTTGAGTTGTGGACATGATTGGCAAATCAGATTTGGTTTTGATCTAGTGTTTGAGTCAAGTTTGTCTACATTATTGTACTCTTTGAGATCTTAGTTTTGTAGTTTCCAGTGCGATGATAGATTTGTAGGCTTCATTGATTGGATCTATGGGTTGAGCATGTTGTGGGCTATCTTTACCTACATGTTTGCTATGGGTTAACTCAGAAGTGGACTATCAATATCCATGACATTGTTTCAGTTTTGATGCAAATCTGTTAGTTGGCCTTGTCTGTGGTAACTTGTGTATTGGTATGGTTGCTTTGAGATGAGAGGAAGGATAGCATTGAGTACTTGAATATTCAATTATGGGGACCTATAGTGTGTGTATCACTATGTCATGGAAGGATTGGGTACACTGGTTAGTGTAATATTTTGACAGTGATGGTGTGGTTTGCATGGTTTGAGATCTTGGTGTTTTTTGGCATTGTTGTCAGTTGGACATGTTGTCGATTATACCTAGAGGATTTTCAGATCAGAAAATGTTTGGTCATGATGCTTGGAAAGCTCAGTGTCACAATTCAATGGGAGCTTTAGCAGTGACTGTGGACTCATCACTTGGTGGTGAATGATCTTCTTTGGTGTTGCAGATGTTACTAGGAGGGACTCTTAGATCCTGTTGCTGCAAAAGGGTTATTTTGCATTTGCATGGACACTATTTGAGGATGTGCAACATCTTGGAACCATGGAGGACATTTCAATTCTTTGGTTGAGATGTTGGTGGTGCGTTACAAGTGATGTTGGTTTAGAGTTTGTTTGCTTGATGTCATGTATACTCTTGCTTGAGCATTAGAGTTTTGGCATGTTGCATTTCTCTTAAGACCATAGTTTTTTCACTTGAAGCATGGTATCGCCTAAGGGGGATGTGTAGATCATGATGTCATGATAAGTTCCTATTTCAATTTTTAGAGCTTTGAAAATGGTCTGGTAATTCTCTATGGTTTGAGTATATTGGTCATATACTTGAGAAATTATTAATAGTGCAGTAGTGTGGATTGGATTTTAGCATGATATGATCAGTTGCAAGTGTTCATGGGTACATGGAGAATAAGGTGAGGCTAAAATTCCTTTGATAAAGATGTTGATCATAGCTGAAAGTCCGAGTAGCCTACACCTTGGTTGGACATGAGTTCAACAAAGATCAATGAGGAGATTTCTCTTGGATGAATCATGGTGGCTTGTATATATTGAAGGAGCATTTTCTTCTTCACTCTTGGTTTTCTCGGAAGTGAAGTTTATTTGAGAGGGATTTGCCCATAATATCTTTCAGATGTGTTTTATGTTTTATCTTTCATAGATATTGATCTTAAATTATTGTTTTAATGTTCTAGAGGTTTCATAGTGGAAGGTGGATAGCATAGTTTATCTTCTTGAGCTTTTGTTTTAAATCATATTTTGATGAGAGCTAGTAGGGGATAATTATATGGGCTAGTTTGATCTTATTTGTGAGGCTTACATCCATGATTTCTTAATTTTTAATGGTTGGTTGTTGTTATGGCTTTTCCTTTGGGATGTGAAGGAGATCATACTTGACACAACTGGATTTTAAAGGTGTATGTAGAAGGAGGTTCTACAAGTATATGTTGTGCACCATTTCTCTCTTTGGTCTTGGTTTCCTTCCTGGAATTTTGTTTTCATCCTACGTTGGGTGTGAAAAACTTGGAAGAACTATGGAAGACTATTGAGAGAAATGGTTCCTATAGAAGTTGGTTGCAGGTTATACACTTCATTATGGATGTTCCTTGGTACTACATGATTATGTTTTTCTACATGATGTGATTGGTAGAATTTTTATGTCATTGATCTTTCATATTTGGCATTACCCATGCAATGGGATTACCTATATGTTTTTGGTCTTCTTTGACTAGTTGGCACATGGTGATTGTATCTGCGGTTGACCAGTTCGTTGTGCTACTGGCATGAGTTTACTAATGTGGATACCTTGAAGGTATGTGAGATTTGATGGAATAGTATGAGCTATGGGTGTTATTTTTAGTCTCATGTTTTTGATCAGTTGCATGGTTGCAATTTGATTTTTGGTTGATGTTCTAGTTGATGTTTTGCCTTGTTTCTGGAGAATGTTTTTCATAGAGGTGATCTGGTTTGGTCCTTTGAAGTTGATGTTGTCTATTCTTCTATATGGTTTTTTGTTGGTGCTCTGGAATGGTCAATAAGATCTTCTTCAAGTGGGAGATTGTTGGAAATATGTATCTCAATCTCGCTGACCCATTCATTGGTGTAACTTGAGCTGTCAGTGCAGGTCTCCTAACTTTGGGCAAAGATAGAAGTCTGAACGAAGTGCTTGGTTAGTGTAACTTGTTATGTTGGGATGAGTGATTAGTGTTGGTGGTTTGTTTCTATCAGTGTGACTCAGGGCTATCGATGGAACATGATAGGTAATCCCAATGATAGAATGATAAAATTGTATCAGTGTGACTTGGAGTTATCGGTGGAACTCTTTACTGAGCTATGCCAATAGACCGATGGCGGATGGAAGGGACTCAATTTTTGATGGAAGTGGGGACCAAAGTAGAAGTATCACTATAACTTGGATTCATCAGTGGAACTCTTCATTGGGCTATGCCAATGGATCAATTCTTGTTAAAGGAAATCTTGATCTATGGTTGCGATGAGATTAATCCAACGGTGCTCGCTTTATTCCATGCTCAATTATGATGAGTACTATCAAAATCTTATGAAGCAAGAGGAATTTCTTGAGAAGTTGACACTTGGTGACTTGAAGAAAGGTGTTCGCTAGTCTTGTGCCTTGTGTGGTGGGCCCCGAGTGACTCATGTGGGGTGTGTCAGCTTCGAACACATGTCTTTGTTTCGGGGAAACTTATCGAGAATATTGTAGATGCTTTTTTTATTCCTCAAAAGTGCACTAGCGGTTTATGCATGTCTTGGTGGGTCCTAGCCATGGCAAGCGATATATGAAGGGAAACTACTCGAAGGCTGTTTGAATGCATGGGCAGTTTTTGATGGTTGGTCTGTTGTTGATGTTGGACTGAATTGACTATTTGGACTGACAACCAAGGCGATGGATGAATAGTGTTATGACATGTGGTACGATATTATTCGTTGATTTTACATCACTATTTTAAATCAATATTGATTGGCTAGAAGCTTTATTCTTTGGTAGCGATTAATTATGGGTGTTGATAGAGTGTAGTGTTTTGGTATGTCTCTATAATCCAATTCAATGTTGGGTGACTCGATGCATGTTGCAGGGCGGTGTTTCCAGAGAATGGTGGAAGATTTTTAGTGGGGTAGTTAATTACCCTCATGATCATTGGTTAGATAGGGGATTGATCATGATGTGATATTGGATCGAGGAGTACAATGTGTGTGTTCACGTGGTATGCTCTGAGCATTGTAACCATGAACACTGAGACACAAAACTAAGAAGATGTGAACCCGAGAGGTCGTGAGGATGTGTCGACTAAAAGGTTGGTTGTGCATGTGGGCTGGTGAGATGAAATGAATCTTCAATATATGTCATGTGAGGACATTGTAATAGTGCAAGGCTTTAGATCTATGCTGTTGCCTGTATTCTCTAGATGAACAAGATGTAACTCCTATAAAGGCCATGAGCATGAGATTTTATTGTAACTCTATTTCTTACTGAATAATACAATGGTTCAATCTTTTGGAGGGTGGGGTTTTTTACCCGAAAGGGTTTTCCCCAGGTAAATTTGTGTGTTCATTAGTTTTTCTTCCATGTTTTTAGATTTTGTGTTTTAAATCTATATGTGTTGAATCTGTTATTTGTCTGCATGTAATTTTCTTAGAAGGATTAATGGGGGAAACAACTGTGCATGTTTCCACTTTATGGCATAGTGGTTTTGTGTCTTTGAGGTGATTTGAAAAAATTAAATTCACTAAGGCACTATTGTTTTAGATGTTTCATTCTAATATTACCTGTTTCTTTCCCCAACATAAAGACGGTGTTGAATTTCGGCTTGATTGAAGGCAGTATTCTCCACAGTGGTGATATGTATTTATAAAATTTGAAAATCCTTCTAACTTGAGAAGATGAACCAAATGTTTTGGACCCCTACCACACAACCTCTAAGGACTTTTGATTTTTTTGCTTTGCTCTGTCTTGATAATCTATTTGTAAGAATATATCTTTTGACGTTTTACTTTCTATATATGTTAAAGTAGAGTTTTATCACTCTAATTTATATTTTTGTTCAAGATTCAGAGACACTTTGGTTATTTCAGAAACACCTATATGAACTCTATTAATAGAATATTTTCTAATATCTCATACTCTATAATATAAAAACCTTACATGGGCATGTTCTATTTGTTGCAAAAAATTTAGAGTTCAAAATTTGGCATTGTTGTATTCTATTTTGGCATGCTTGAAGCTTAAAGGATCTTGTTGTTTTCTTTTGTTTATGATAATAATTGGTTCAGAAGGAGTCACTTTTTGGGTTTTAATAATTTTGGATTCCAAAGCACTGGTGTTGACACTTTTGTAATGTGTTTTTGTTGCGTGTAGCTAATGATTGTGTTTATAGGTGCCAAAGATTAGTCCTAAATTGTTGTAAATATGCAAATTATCTTCAAATTTTTGAGAATTTGTGAAGCTAGCTCAGGAAATATCCCCTTAATTTCCTTTCCTATCAAGCTCTTGACCAATGCACAAATGACAATTTCATACCAATTCTATGAGTAGACCATAAAACATGGAATTTTGTTAGAGTGTTAACAATACTTATTGAGGTTGATACTAATTATTCTAACTTTTTATTAATACACGAGTTTTTTGAATTAATATTTTTCCCAAAGTTTTAATTGGTAAAAAGAGAGAATTCAAGGATGTGTACAACTATCTTTTTCCTTTTGTTTTGTTCGGTCCTATCTAGATTGTTGAGTAGTTAAGCTTAGGGTGGTAGAAAGAAAACAAATTTGAACTTCATCAATGCTCTTTGAATAATTTACCATTTATTATTGTAAATCATTTTACTAGTTACCAATAGATAAACCCTTTGAATGCAATATTTTTAGTTGATGGGTATCTTCTGAAATCACATCTCTCTTTGGATTTTGTGTTAGTATGAAAAATAATTAATGTAGTTGCAAACACTGGATTCTTTCTTTTTGTTGCATTTTTAATCCTCAAAGATGTTGATCAGTTCTAATAAAGGATAACCTATATATTTGAAGATGCACATATTTGAACATATTGGTGGATGATATTGGATTTATTCAACTTCTACTATCAATTTGAATGGAAATTTGATATGCATAGGATGACCTTTTTCATGAAGCTTTCAGAATTTTATGAGAAATTCCTCAACCTAACGTGGTCTCATGGAATGTTGTTATTGTCGGATATACACGAAGTGGACCCACTGAGAAAGTCTTGGAGATTCAAAAAATAATTTACATGTTTTTATTTGATGCAATTGTGACTGCCATGATAGACATGTATGCAAAATGTGGTGACATTCAAAAGGCGCATGCATTTTTTTGACAAAATGAATCACCTAGATGTGACCTCATGGACTACAATCATCTCTAGATATACAATGGATGGCTCTTGCACTGATGCACTTAAACTCTTTGAACTAATGAGGCACTTTGGAACCAAGACTGGTATGATGTGCCTTCCACCATCTTCTCGATGAAAGGATAAGCAAGCACCATTTACCATGAGTTCAATGATGGTTTGTTGCCCACAATAGCATCACAAGTATATCATTAATGTAAACAATTTATGATTATTATAACTTAACAATCGTAATAATATATCTTTCCATGTTATTTATATAGATTTAGTATAAAGATAGATATACTAGTTATACTGACAGAAGTTTTAAAATGAAAGTTATGGAGGGATAAAGACTCAAACATAACCTTTTTATTCTATAGATATTTAGTAATGTTATTTAAAAAATATTTGAATAAATTATTTGAGATATAAATAAAATATATTATTATATATAATTGTTTATATATATTCTATTTAATTTATATGTTTTTTATTATATATTATTATAATTGTGATTTAAAAAGATTTAAAAATATATAGTATATTTAAATATTTAATATGTAGATTAATTATTAATTTATTGTATAAATAGAGATTAAATTTTATGTAAATGATATATTTGAAATCATTTATCTGAATATATTGGCTTCTTAATGTAAAAAGAATCATTTATTTTTAAGAGATGTATTTATTCAAAAAAATTATTGAAAATGGAATTTAGAAATCAAAGTGTTTTTTTTACATGTTCATATTTATAAACTATTAAATAAAATTTAAAAAAATTATTAAATAGTTGATGGCCACAAATATATTTAATTCTATTAGTCAAATATTTTTTTATTTTTATTTTTTAGAGTTATTTTGAAGTGTTTGGCTAGTATGAATATAAATATTTATTTCTATAGGTCATTTGATAGTACATTTAGATGATTTTACTAGTTTTCAAGAATTTATAAATATCGCATTAAAATAATTAGTTCATTTTGTAAGAACCAAACAACATCAAAAACAATTTAATACATTAGCGATCACTTTTCATTGATTCTACACAATAAATATTACAATTAAGCATTACTTCATCATTTTACTTTTAAGACATATACCTTTCCAATAACAATATATAATATTTTAGTATATTTAATGTAGTAAGTAATCTAAATAAAACTGTTCTTAGAAATTAAAATAAATCAAAGGTTTTTTAGTTTTGTGTTACATGCATTGTTGAATTCAAAGTAGAAATAGACAAGTAATAAATGGGATAGTGAATAATATCTACAATAAATGATATTAACATGTTATTAGATCTATGTTATCAAAAGAATCTTGAATGAGAAATAAAATTGACATGTCTAAATACCATAATTTTAAAAAAATCAAAATAAAACTAATTATTGGGATAGATTGAACCTATATCATAAATGATCAGACAATGATTATGCTTAGAAAATAAAATTAATAGAATATCTTAGTTTTTGAAAGAGGAAAAAATGGGTTTTACAAGGACCTAAATCCACAAAGTTTACATGCCAAGAAAAGATTGACCAAAAGACAATCCCAAACAAGAAAGGCTGCAAATAAAAGATAAATAGTAAAGACGAGCAGCCAACAGCAAAACCATTAAAGGGATAGAAAAAGACTGATGACAATAGAACTAGAACTAACCCAGAGACTTCAGTGTCTCCACAACCTCCATTTCTAGAATGTCCATATCCTGGACCACCACCCTAAGGTCCTAGGTCTCTAGAGGCATAGTATCCTATCTTTTCTTCATGTTGATCCTAGTTCTCATAGAAGGGCCCAAATCCCCATATTTTTTCTTGTTCTTCTAAGCATCCAGATCCATAATTAAGAATCTTAGCTGGGTGACGTCCATTTTTTTTTCCAAAGCTCTTAGGGAAATAGAGTTATTCTTTACAATTTTGTGGTTGTGTTCAATAGTGGCCTTCAGAGCTTCCCTGATTTTCTCAACCTCCCTTCCCAGGGTCTCCCGATCCTTTTTGAGGCTTTTGGTAAATTCCACCTCTTCCTGGATGTAGTCCACCATGGCCATCTTCTCCTCTATGGTCCACAAAGGCTCAATCGGGTTCAACTTCATCATTTTTGGTTTCAAGAATTTCCAATTTTCTTGTCAGATCTCTATTCTTCAAGTTTAGGTCCTTAATTTCGTGAAAGGCCCACTTCAAGATTTTGAAATTTTCAATCACGCCATTTCTAGCCAAAGACAAAATGTCACCATTATTGTCCCTATCAGAATCAAAAGTTGGGTCATTAGGGTTCAGGTCAACATTCCTCTCCAATTTTCTCTATCTCCCCCCTCTCTCTCTTCCTTCCTCTCACGCACCTTCCCTCTCTACTTCACTCTATCCAACATATCCCTATCTACCTCTATCTCTTCCTCCCTCCTCTCTCTCTCTTCTTTCATCCCAACCACCTTCCCTCTCTACTTCTCTCTATCTGGCCTATCCCTCTCTACCTATCTCTCACCCTCCCTCCTCTCTCTCTAGATCTCTCCACCTTCCTCCTTCCCTCCTCTCTCTCTCATTCTCTTTATCACACTTCTATCTCCCTCTATCCCTCCCTCCTCCCCTCTCTACTTCTATCTCTCTCTCTCCCTCTGTCCCCCTCTCTATCTCTCCTTATATAATTCTCTCTACCTCTCTCCATCTCTACCTCTCCCTCCCTCATTCCCACTCACTCTCCCTCCCTCTCTCCATCTCTCTTAATCTACCAACCTTGCTCCTTCCCTTTGTGTTCTCACTCACACACACTCTCACCCTCCCCTAGCTCTCTCTCTCTTTGGTTTAATAGGCTTTATGGTTTATGGCTAAGGATTTAGGTCCAACCCCCTCTCTCTTAGGTCTATACCTCCTTCTATCCCTCCCACCCCCTCTCTCTCTTAGGTATATCTCTCACTCCCTTTATCTCTCTGTCTCTTAGGTCCCTCCCTCTTAGGTCCCCTCTCCATCTCTTAGGTCTTCCCCTCCCACCCTAACAAGAGAACACACACACACACACTCTCAGGTCTCTCCCTCACCCCTCCCCTCTCTCTCTCTCTCTCCCACTCCCTCTCTCCTAGTTCTCTCCCTCCCACTCCCACCCCCTTTGCCTCTCTCAAGTCTCTCCCTCTTAGCCCCTATTTATCGGGTCTCTCTCTATCACCCCCTCTCCTTCTCTGAGCTCCTCTCCCCCTCTCAAGTCTCTCCCTCCCACCCTAACTAGAGAACTATCTCTCTCTTTCTCAAGTATCTCCATCCCACCCTAACTAGAGAAATCTCTCTCTCTCAGGTATCTCTTTCCCTCTCTTAAGTCTCTCCCTCCCACCCTAACTCAAGAACTCTCTCTCTCCCTCCTTCTATCTCCCTCTGTGCCTCTCCCTCTATCTCCCTCTCTCCCTCTCTCTTAGTTCTATCCCTCCCATTGCCTCTGTATCTCTCAATTCGATCCCTCCCAACCCCCCCCTTCTCTCAAGTTTCTCCCTCCTAGCCCCCCTCTCTCTCTCAAGTCTCTCCATCCCACCCCCTCCCCCTCTCTCAAGTCTCTCCCCCCACGCTAACTAGATAACACACACACACACACACACACACACTCTCTCTGGTTTCTCCCTCACACCCCCTTAATCTCTCTCCATCTCTATCTCTCTATCTCTCTTTATTTGTCTCCCACTGCCTATCTACCCCTCTCCCTCTCTCTCCCTCCCATCCCCTCTCCATATATCGAGTCTCTCCCTCCCACCCTAACCAGAAAACTCTCTCTCTCTCCCCTATCTCTCAAGTCTCTCTGTCTCCCACCCCATCTCCCTCTACCAAGTCTTTGCATCCCACCCTAACTAGAGAACTCCATCTCTCTCTCTTTGGTTTCCCTCTCCCACCCCCTCTCACTCCCAGCCTAACTACAAATATCTCTCTCTCTACCCCTCTCTCTGCATCTCTACCTATCTCTCAACTCTATCCCTCCCACCCTCTCCCCCTCTCTCAATTATCTCCCTCCCACCCTAAGTAGATAACTCTCCCTTTCATGTCTTTCCCTCACATCCCTCCCCCTCTTTTTGAGTCTCTCTCCCACCCTAACTAGAAAACTCTCTATCTCTCTACCCTCTATCTCTCTCCCACTCATACCTCTCTCTCAAGTCTCTACCTCCCACTACCTCTCCCTCTCTCAGGTCTCTCACTCTCACTCACTCCCTCTATCTCTCTCCCCTCTACCCCTCACCCTAAACCCTAAACCCTTAAATCCTCTACTCTTAACCCTATACCCTATATCTCTATAAAGTCTCTCCCTCCTACCCCTTCTCTCTCTATCAAGTCTCTCTCACTCGCTCACTCATATCTCTCTCCCCTCTACCCTCTACCCACTATCTCTCTCCCATGCCCTACCTCTCTCTCTTTCTCTCAAGTATATCCTTCCTACCCTCTCTGCCTCTCTCAAGTCTCTCTCTCTCACTCACTCACTCCTTCTATCTCTCTCCCCTCTACCCTAGCTTGCCAATTCTGAAAAATTGGGAATGTAGTGGACTATTTGAAAAAATGGGTCCAAGAAATGGGGTCACCCAATGATTTACATCACTGAGAGACCCCACTTTTTGAAACAGGCAAGTTAGGTTGCCAATTTCATCAAATTACCAAGCTAGTGGGCCCATTGGCTTGCAAATTCAATGAAATTGGCAATGTAGTGGCTTGTTTGAAAAAAATGGATCCAAGAAATGGGGCCTCCCTATGATTTATATCATTAGGAGACCCCATTTCTTGGAACCATTTTTTTAATTAAGGCAAGTTAGGTTGCCAATTTCACCAAATTGGAAAGCTAGTGGGCCCTCTACCCTCTACTCTTAAACCTCTACCCTTTATCTCTCTCCCACTCACTCCCTTTGTCTATCTTTGTCTCTATCTCTCTCTCAAGTCTCTACCTCCCATCCCCATTCCCTCTCTTAAATCTCTCTCTCTCACACACTTACTCCCTCTATCTCTCTCCCCTCTACCCTTAACCCTAAACCCTAAATCCTTAACCCTTAACCCTAAGCCCTTAAACCTGAAACCCTCTACTCTTAACCATATACCCTCTATCTCTCTCAATTCTCACCCTCCTACCCCCTTTCCCTCTCTCAAGTCTCTCACTCACTCACTCACTCCTCCTATCTATCTCCCCTCTACCCTATACCCTCTACCCTCTACCCTCTACCCTCTACCCTTAAACCCTTAAACCCTCTACCCTTTCTTTCTAGTTTAGTGAAATTAGGAATGTAGTGGCCTATTTGGAAAAATGGGTCCAACACCCCATTTCTTGGAACCATTTTATCAAATAGGTAAGTTACGTTGCCAATTTCATCAAATTAGTAAGCTAGTGGGCCCATTGACTTGCCAATTCGATGAAATTAGAAATATAGTGGCCTATTTGAAAAAATGGATCTGAGAAATGGGGTCTCCCAGTGATATAAATCACTGAGAGACCCCATTTCTCACACCCATTTTTTCAAATAGGCCAAGTTAGATTACCAATTTCACCAAATTGGCAAGCTAATGGACCCTCTACCCTCTATCTCTCTCCCACTCACTCCCTCTCTCTCTATCTCTCTCACTCACTCCTAATCATCTACCCTCTATCTCTCTCGCTCTCCTCCCCTCTCACTCTCTCAATTCTCTTACTCACTCACTCCTTCTATCTCTCTCCCCTCTACCCTTAACCCTCTACCCTAAACCCTTAAACCTAAAACCCTCTACTCTTAACCCTCTACCCTCTATCTCTCTCAATTATCTCCCTCCTACCCCCTCTCCCTCTCTAAATTCTCTCACTCACTCACTCCTTCTATCTCTCTCCTCTCTACCCTTAACCATTAAACCCTCTACCCTAGCTTGCCAATTCGATGAAATTGGGAATGTAGTGGCCTATTTGAAAAAATGGGTCCAAGAAATGGGTTCTCTCAATTATTTACATCATTGGGAGACCACATTTCTTGGACCCATTTTTTCAAATAGGCAAGTTAGGTTGCCAATTTCACCGAATTGGAAAGATAGTTGGCCCACTGACTTGCCAATTCAATGAAATTGGAAATATAGTGTCCTATTTGAAAAAATGGGTCCTAGAAATGGGGTCTCGTGGTTATCTAAATCACCAAGAGACCCCATTTATCATACCCATTTTTTCAAACAAGCCATGTTAGGCTGCCAATATCAATGAATTGGCAAGCTAGTGGTCCCTCTAGCCTCTACTCTTAACCCTCTACCCTCTATCTATCTCTCACTCACTCCCTCTCTCTCTTTGTCTCTCTATCTTTGTAGTCTCTACCTCCTACCCCCTCTCCCTCTCTCAGGTCTCTCTCTCTCTCTCTCTCTATATATATATATATATATATATATATATATCTCCCCTCTCCCCTTAACCCTAAGCCCAAAATCCTTAACCCTTAAACCATAAACCCCTAAACCTGAAACCCTCTACTTTTAACCCTCTACCTTGTATATCTCTCAATTCTCTCCCTCCTACCCCCTCTCCCTCTCTCAAGTCTCTCACTCACTCACTCCTTCTATCTCTCTCCCCTCTACCCCTAACCCTCGACCCTCTACCCTAGCTTGCCAATTTGGTGAAATTGGGAATGTAGTGGCCTATTTGAAAAAATGGGTCCAAGAAATGGGGTCTCTCAGTGATTTACATCATCAAGAGACCTCGTTTCTTGGACCCATTTTTTCAAACAGGCAAGTTAGGTTGCCAATTTCACCAAATTGGCAAGCTAGTGGGCCCACTAACTTGCCAATTCAGTGAAATTTGCAATATTGTGTCCTATTTGAAAAAATGGGTCTGAGAAATGGGGTCTCGTGGTTATGTAAATCACCAAGAGACCCATTTTTTCAAACAAGCCAGGTTAGGTCGCTAATATCACCGAATTGGAAAGCTAGTGTGCCCTCTACCCTCTACTCTTTACCCTCTCCTCTCCATCTCTCTCCCACTCACTTTTTCTCTCTTTGTCTCTCTCTCTCTCTCTCTCAATTCTCTACCTCCCACCTCCTCTCTCTCTCTCACTCTCTCCCCTCTACCCTTAACCCTAAACCCTTAACTCTTAAACCCTAAGCCATTAAACCCAAAACCCTTAAACCCAAAACCCTCTACTCTTTACCCTCTATCTCTCTTAATTATCTCCCTCCTAACCCCTCTCACTCTCTCATGTCTATCACTCAATCACTCCATCTATCTCTCTCCCCCCTACCCTTAACCCTTTACCCTCTACCCTTAACCCTTAAACCCTTAAACACTTAAACTCTCTACCCTAGCTTGCCAATTTAGTGAAATTGGGAATGCAGTTTGAGGTATACGTCCAAGGATTAGGGTTGAGGGTCCAATGTATAGGGTAGATGGCATAGGGGTTGGTTTTCACCCACAAAAGGATATAGAAGTCACGAAAAATCCTAACCTAGGAATTGGACATTCCAACAGGTGACTAACATCTTCTTATGGTCATTCATTTACTTTGTCAAATCAGGGAATGTATACTTGAAATGGCACGGCACTGTATGTGCACTAAGAACCAATTTTAGCCACAATTTACTAGAAATAAATTCTTGAAAGGAATTCTACTTCTGATGTAGGAATGTAAAGCAAAGCCTTCTCAACTTAAGCATAACTTAATTAAAGTAGAAATTGTGACAACTATTACTGAGAAACAAACCATGAACTGGTCTTATGCTGCAAGAACAATATAAGACTGAGTTTGCACTGAAACTTCCTGGAATGAAATTCTAACTAATAAACAATAGGAAATACACAACTAACTACATATACTTACTAAGTGGGCCCCCTTAGCAAGCATCAACCAATTTATGCAAGAATTGAACTCAAAACTTCATTAGCTTTTACTCATAAACTTGGAATCATATACATGGCTGTTCTGCTTGTAAGAAAACTAACACAAAACTTTGTTTATCATTATAACACTAACTCAAACATACTTTGTTTTGTTCTCTTATCTCTAATCTAGTCTTTTCCTCTTCTCTACTTGTTCACTCATGCAGGAGGAACACTTTTTTATAGAAAAGCAACTAACTAACTAACTTAACAAAGAAAGATGCAGACATAAATGCTTCCTAATTCCGAGGAATAGACTTCCCATAAATGGAAGCATATATGTTCAACTGATTCAGAGAGAATCTAGCATTCCACTCTCCCTAGATTGATGACCATTTAGATCTCCTCCCAATGACCCGGATAGAGAGTCTTCACTGGAACAACTTCCTCAATGTTGTACTGGAAATGGACTTCACTGTAGGACCAAGATCTACTGCACATTGACTCTTTCATGCTAAATTCAACAAACTGTGAAACAAATGGTGACAGAGGAAAAAGAAAGCATGCATATAATAACATGATACTCATTCATCAATCACACATATTAAGTTCATCTCATTTATCCAAAAACCACATGCATCATATCAGTCAATTCGGAGGTCAAATAGGGCAATGAATATAGACATATGGAGATATTAAGTTGCAGGAATATAGGAATGCATTGGCATAGGATACTACCTGATTTTAGATAAAAAATTTATAATCAAAGAGTTTAAAACAACAATTAACAAAAGAGTAAGGGTATTTAAAAATACATCATGACATTCAAATTATGAGCATATTTTGGGCTCATCATTTGCCTCTACTTACGCTAATGCTGGTCCTCTAGCATTAATTTTCTTGGTTGTTTATCTGAAATCAGTAGGAGTAGCATGGTCTTGCATTGAAGTTCCAAAATTGTAGTAGAAGCCTCTGTAATTCTGCCATCTTTCATATATGCAAGCTTTTGTGTCTTCATTAACATTTGTAGCCAAATAACGGTACAGCGGCAACATCAAAATAGGAGGTCAAAATGTCAATGGCAACCATAATTCAAATCTTTCCTAGAGACCCAACTATATATACCTTTCTGATCTTCTGATGGCTGCTCTAAAATTCAGGGGGATATGCGGGTGAGATTTTCTCAGACCAATTGTCAGTTTCTCCCATCTTGTTTTAATTCTAGAAGATGATAGCTTCCAAAACAAATATGGTTGGCCTTTAAACTCATCATATACCTGATTTCTAAGATCAATTTTTTTTATTCTTGTTGTAGGATCATAGAATCCATATGCAATAGTGAACCAAGTTCTTAGAACTGTTTGAGGATCTGAGCTTTTTGGTCACAAGGGAATAGGTTCTTTCCTTTCAGCTTCCTCATAATCCTCTAATTTCTTCCCATAGTTAATCTCATTAGCCTCCCAAGACATAAGTGACCTCAAATAAATGTCACCAATGTAAAGAAGCAGATTCCACTCTGTTTCAAAAGGTATTAACGAACCATACAAATAAAATTCACACAAAGAATTTCTTAACCAATTAGGTGTTGTTTGATATGCATCATAAAACTCTTTAGTAGAATGAATGTGAGGGTCCAGATTTTTGGAAATTCTCATTAATTGGAACCAAAAAAATTGCTCCTTTAGGCACATTGCATACACCCTAGGTGGTGGTCTACATTCCATGATTTGTCTAGCTACTTTCATCATTTCATTCATTTTCTCCTTTATTTCCTGAATTTCCTATTTTTGGCTTTCAATTTTTTTCTTTAATTTCTTCTTCTCCTCTTCCCATAGACTTTGTTGTATTTTAGTTTTAGCCAGATGGTGGAAACTCAAAGTCTAAAGTGTAATAGGCCTCCAGGCAATTTTAAGATATTCTAAATACCCAATCAATAATGTTCTTTTATACACAACCAATGCACGATAAGGTTTTGAGGGCAATGGTGTTTCATTGAATATTTTAGTTTGTTCAGGTTCTTCTTCTTGCTGCTCAGGAGGAGATTGTGCTTATTTTGAAATTTTCTCAGTTGCATCAGTCAAATAATTAAGACTTGGCATCCTCCTTTCATCACTACAACCTTGTTGTACTTCCTCAACTTCCTCTATTTCAGTTTACAATTCCTTAGGAACAACATAGGAACTATGTGGAGCATTCTCAGATACACTCTGAGAATCCTCATGACTAAGCTCTTTAGACTCCTCTGAAATGACTATAATTTTTGGCTAGATGGGGGTTGAGGTAGTTTTACTCTATTTCCTTGTTTAAGCTCTTTTAGGTAATGTAGCAGATGTAGGAGGTTATTTTGCAGCTTTCCTCTATCTAACTTGCCTAGGGGATTTAGACTCAGTCAGAGAGGAAGATGATGAAACTATGGTGACAATAGGTGTTGCTATAGGGAAAAGCTGGGTAGCAAATTTTCACTTTTGTGTTTGAGGGATTGCTTCTGGGGTTTGCTCAGCCCTGGATGATTCTCCTACTTTTGTTTTCCCCTTTTCTTTTCTTGTAGCAGACCAAGTTTTTATTTGGGTAGAGGGCTCACGTGTGGAGGCTACAAGACTAGGTGTTGCAGGAGCAGATGATTCTTGCTCTGCTTCCCTACTCGTAGATTCTACTCTCTTTTTCTTTTTCTTGGGTTGTGCAGGGAGTGCTCTAGGAGGTTTTGGAGGTTGCAGTCCTTTCTAGGCAGAAAATTCTTGCCAAGAAAGGGGTGATACATCCCTAAGGGAACACTCAATCAATAATTTAATAAGGGCATGATGGGTGATGGAATTATCTTTACCCTTTTGGGTTTCATGGGCACTACGTTCAAAAAGATTTAACAAGAAGTTTGGGATGTTGATTGTTAACCTATGCCTCATATGATTCAACAGTTTAAAATGGTAAGAATGCAAATAAGAAAAAAAAATTTCACAAGTCAAATATCTGATTATGAAGGAGGCATATTTTGAATATGGATAAGGCAGTGAGACCCATTTGCATCCTTGCTTTGAAACCTCTAAGGTTCCATCCATTGGCAATGTGAATTATGTCCTAGAAGAGACAATGTCCATTCCTGAAGGGAAGTTCTCTCCTACTCTAGGAAGCCTAGTCACTTCAGCAATCCATTCTTTTGTCACAGCTATTGTTAAACCCCATACTATAGCCTCTCCCTCTGAAAGAGTCCTTAAATATTCACCTATAACTTCCTCATTGAAGTAATCTATCCTGAGAAAATAATTCAGCCATTCACAAATACTAAATGCTTGAACCGCCTGAGGATCTTGCGTTAAGGCCTCATGAGCTACTGGCTCATGCCTTACTAGCTGACCACCCATATTCACAAATTGTCTCTACTAAAATCCCTAAAACTCAACCTCTTCTGAGAATTTCAAAAATACTTTTTCTTCACTCTATTTCTTTCTTTTTGTCTTGTTACCTTTCTTTTCTTTCCAAGAATGATATAAAAGACAATTGCATGCAATAATTTTTAGAAACTAATTAATTAAGTAGTTAACTTGTTGATCAGGAAAAAAGCACGCGTTCATTCTTGGCAAGTATAATTAAAAATTGTCTTTAACAAACATGGCTCTAGCAAAAGAAAAAGTTTTGAAACAGATTATCCCCACCCCCTACTTAAGATTTGGC
Source organism: Sequoiadendron giganteum (assembly GCA_007115665.2). Taxonomy (NCBI): domain Eukaryota; kingdom Viridiplantae; phylum Streptophyta; class Pinopsida; order Cupressales; family Cupressaceae; genus Sequoiadendron; species Sequoiadendron giganteum. The sequence goes on from CM021108.1 coordinate 146,364,308, forward strand.
ATGTGTCCACACATGTATGAAAGGATAGGTGAAGAACGAGCACTAATGACTGATAGATACTTGTAGTGAATGAATAAATGAAATAAATGAATGATGTGACAAATAAAAAGAATATCATGTACCTTGTATTAAATGCTCGCAGATGTTGGGAGATATCATAGCACAACCTAAAATGACTACTCGGAATAGAAATCATAAATGGAGGTGGTACGGTAGGATGGGTGACATGGATGGGTGACGTAGAAAAGAAAGATGGAAAGAATGATGGTGATGGATGGTGATGGAGAAAGTGGTTTCCGTAAAAAGAAGACCTTTATTATGGATGTACAACATAGTTTTTAAAGAGATGTTGCAGGAAGAAGCCTGAAGCCTTTTGTTGCATGAAGATCAGTAGCTGCATCTGAAACAAACTGCTTCATAAATTGTTCTTTGGATGCAGGCTTATGATACAACCGAACTCGATGTCCATTAACCAACAGTTTGAAGTGGATAGGATCTATTGTAGCCAACTGAACTAAACCACTATCAAATATATTTTCTATTTCATACGAACCAAGCCATCTTTTTGTAAGTTTACCTTGATTTTATTTATACCTGGAGTCATAGAGTAGTGCCCAATCACCGACAAAGAAATGCTTAGTTATGATATTGTGGTCATGCCATTTCTTCCTTTGTTGTTGGATAGCTTCAGTGTGTTGTAGGGTAGCTTTCCTTATCTCATCCAATGCATTCAGCTATAGGAGGCATTCCTTTTGGGCTTCTAAAAGATCAATGTTAACTTGAAGAGTAGTCCTTAAGGTCTTATGCTGAAACTCTATTGGCAACATGGTAGTTTTTCCATAAAGTAACTCAAAAGGGGTAAACCCTGTAGTTGTTTTCCATTTTGTCCTATAGGCCTAGAGTACTTCTGGAAGATGACTACTCCAATCTTTCTTGTGTAATTTTACTATTTTTGTAAGGATTTCCTCCAATTATCTATTAGTAACCTCTACCTGACCATTGGCTTGAGGGTGATAGGGGATTGACTTTTTGTGCCTGATCTTGTAATCATTCATCAATGCAGTGATCAGGTTTGATGTAAACTAGGCTCCTTGATCAGTAACAAGCTCCCTTGGGACTCCAAACCAAGTAAAAATATTCTCATACAAGAACTCAACAACTTTATTGTCACGAGTATGTGTCATTGCTTTTACTTCCACCCACTTGGTTACATAATTAGTGCAAACCAAAATGTAGGATTTCCCATTGGATGGAGGATCAATAGGCCCAACAAAATCCATTACCCACTTATCAAAGGGACTAACTACCACTTGTGGATACAGAGGCATTTCATCAGACCTTTTTGGTCTCCCCATTCATTGACATCTGTCACATTTTCTGGTGTATGCTACAACATCCTTGTGTAGTGTGGGCCAATAGTACCCTGTGTTAAGCACTTTCATTGATGTTCTCTTGGATGCAAAATTCCCATCACATGGCTCATCATGACAAGCATGCCAAATTTCATAGGTCTCATCTTCGCTAACACACCTTTGCATGACTTGGTTAGGTCCTGTGTAGAACAAACAATCTGCAATCCATGAAAAGTTAAAACTTTTCTCAATCAACAACTTCTTGTCCTTTGGTGAGAAGTGAGCTGGAATTTTGTTGGCTGCTAAATAATTTGCAATATCTGCATTCCATAGAGTTTGAGCAACAATAGAAAATAGATGTTCATCAGGAAAGCTATCATCATATACTTCAGAGGTGATAGGTGTAGTTGTTTGAACTTGACAAGAAATCAGCCACCACAGTTTCCCTACCTAGCTTATCAATAACTGTGATATCAAATTCCTACAATGATAGGAGCCACCTTGCTAATCTACCAGATATGGTAGGCTTACTCATGAGGTGCCTTATTGCTACATGATCTGTATCAACAAATATTTGGTAACCAGTGACATAATGCCAAAATTTGTTCAGAGCATACACAACTGCTAGCAATTCTTTCTCTATGACAGTATAGTTTAGTTTTGGGCCTTGAAGGTTTTTGCTAATGAAATATATGGCATGCTCTATGGAATTCTTCTTTTATCCTAACACTTCCCCTATGGCATAATTAGAAGCATCTATGTGTATATGAAAGGACAGACTCCACTTGGGTCCTTGAAGAATAGATGCTTCAGTAAGTAAGTTCTTAAGCTGTAGGAAAGATTTTTCATAGGCCTCAGTCTAGTTAAATTCACAATCCTTAGTCAATAAGGCATACAAGGAACCGGCTATTTTGCTGAAATCTTTAATAAATCTTCTATAATATTCAGGATGTCCTAAGAATCTTCTAACATCCTTTTGTTTCATAGGTGTTTACAAAGTTAGAATAATTTCTATTTTTGAAGAATCAACTTGAATTCCTACTGGAGAGATATGATGGCCTAAAACAATTCCTTCTTGCATCATCATAAAACACTTCTCACTATTTAAAGACAAATTGTGCTCCTGGCATCTTTTGAGTACTTTCTCCAAATTTTATAATGCTTCTTCATAAGTAACTCCATAAGTGGTGAAGTCATCCATGTAGATCTCCATAGAATCATGATAAATATCAGTGAAAATACTAATTACCGACTTTTGAAATATTGCAGGTGCATTACACATGCCAAAAGGTAGGACAAAAGTATGCAAAAGTCCCCCATGGATAGGTAAAATTTATTTTGTCTTGATCCCCAAGGGCAATTTTAATTTGACTATACCCACTATATCTATCCAAAAAGGAGAAATACTTTTTTCTGGATAATGAGTCTAGCACTTGATCAACAAATGGCAGTGGAAAGTGATCCTTTTTAGTTGTTGTGTTCAGCTCCCTGTAGTCTACACAAACTCTCCATTTTCCACCTTTTTTAGGAATGATCACCAATGGAGATACCCATTGACTGTCTAAAATGGGGTAGATAAAACTAGCATCAAGCAATTTTTAGAGCTCATTTTTAACCATTTCCTTGAGTGTTGGGTTTATCCTTCTTTGAGGCTGCCTAACAGGTGAATAGTCTTCCTCAATGTAGATCCTATGGGTATAGAGTTGAGGATCTATTCCCTTCATATCCCCATAGTCCCATGTAAAATCTTTGTGTTGATCTTGCAACATTGTGACTAGGGCAGTTTGTTGAGATTGAGGTAGCTTATTATTGATATTTAGACAATGGCCTGGAGATAGCTCAATTTTATTAGTAAGATCATGCATGGAGTCTACTGATAGAGGTGGTGTCTATATTTCTTGTGGAAGAAAATGTTGATAGACTGCAGGAATTTCAAATGGCAAGCTCTCAGGATTTAGTTGTTGTGGGAAGCACTGCTGAGGACAGTTATCTAAAACAAATCGGCTACTCATATCAAAGTTGGACTACAAAATTTGTAAAATCAAGTCATCCTGACTCTATATTTGGGAAAACGAATTAGTTTACAACATCATTAAGTGATCCAATGAACTAACTTCTTCAATTTCCTCACCTAAATCATGTCAAATTGGCTGAGACAAGTCTGGTTGAGGCTGAGCAAGTGGGTATAAAGCCAATTTCTTTGTTGATTGACCATTAAAAATTTTCATGTCTCTTGAATGGCATCCTATAAAAGCATCAATTGTGGCTAACCATTGTCTACCTAAGATGATAGGATATCCTCCCAAAGTTTCCTTAGTGGACAATATGGTGAAATCTGTTGGGTATTCCCGAGACTTAAGGTTGACAATTATATCTTCTACCATGCCATCAGGTGTTGTTATGGAACTACCAGCAAGTTGTAGGACAATAGGTGTAGACCTAATGGTTAGGATATTCAAATACTCCATAGTACGCTTGGTCATTACATTAATGGTTGCACCAAGGTCAACCAAAACATTCTTTACTATCTAACCATTAATATTTATTTGTACCACAGGACTCCCAGGGTCAGCATATTTTGGCATGACTACCTTCCCTAACATAATATGTTTGAAATTTCCTAGAACATGGATAGTTTGGGGATCCTTTTTCTTCCTTCCAGGTTTCTTCAAACAAGCCTCCTTAATGGTTTTCCCATAGATTGGAACATCTTTAATGGCTTGAAAGAGAGGGATTTTAATGTGTACATTCTTTAGCTAATCCAAAATATCAAAGGTAGGCTCTTCCATAGACTTGGGTGTATTGACTTGCAATCTCTAAGGAAAAGGTGGTTTTGATTGATGTTGCAGGATAGGCTCCTTAGAGACAATATCTGATATAGGCATATATTCTGTAGGACCAGTCATTTGTTTAGAGGTAGGGTTTGGAATCTTAGTAATTACTGGCAGTTGTGGAGTAGGTAGAGTGGTTCTAGACCTAAGATGGATATCATTAATATTCAGGGCATAGGCTGGATACTAATTGGCTTCTATGAAATACATAGGTTGCTATTGTTGTTGCTTATTATTAGGATTTGGAAATGGTTGAGAAGGCATAGGCGCTTGTTTTGGAGGGCTAGTATTTTTTGCAGGTGTCGTAGGAGGTGGCATGAGGGCCAGAGGTTGTGGTTGCCGAAGCTGCAAAAATCCAAGGGATTGACTCTGCCATTATTGAGAACCTCTCCATTGAGGATTCTACAGCCAGTTACCTTGGGGTGGAGTCCATTGTCCTTGTGGTTGCTGCCAACCTCCTTGAGGAGATTTTCATTGAGGACTTTGGTAGTAAGGCCATTGTGGTTGAGAGGTATTCCATGGTGGTGATGGGCCATATGTAGCTTTCCATTGGTTATTCTAATTAGAGTAAGGATTACCAAAATTCAAAGGTTCTTGAGGTATACATTGTCTTTGGGACCATGAGCGCCTTTGTGCAAAGTAGAATACTTGGTCATGATCATCTTCTAGTGCCTTAAAGTCGGTAGGTAATTGCTTAGCCTCTAGATTAGCCACCATCTTACATTTGTAGTCACGCTTCTTCTGTCAGGAATGTGGAAAGAACTCAACCAAGATTGCTTCAGCTTCCTCATGTTTCTTTCGAGCTTGCATAGTATCCAACTATGTAGCCATATTGTTTATGATATCTTGCTTGAAATCAAATAGAAAATTTAAAATCTCCATCCATGAAACTCCATTAGTAGAAGACTTCCCCACTATGGCCTGATGACCTCTTCCCTTCTTGACATTTGCTTGAGAGTAGTTATGACATATAGACTTAATATCATCCCAAGGCACTTGGGTTATATCTCCTCCTCCCATCAGATCCGAGGCATCAATACAGGAATTATTGATTCCCCTCAGAAAAAGTAATTTATGAGATTCTTCATTGAGAGTATGGTCTAAATTATTTTTCAAGGAAAACAAGAACCTTGAGATATAGTCTTCTAGGCTTTCATCCTCCTTTTGCTGAATTCGGAATATATCATCACCCTTACTACGACTCTTACAATATTCCTTATATTTCTCAAGAAATTTTATTTGCATGACTGCCCAACTATCGACAACATTCCTCCCGAAACTCATGAACCATCTAAGAGCTCCCTCCTTCAAAGTAGTAGGAAACAACTTCAGCTTGTGAGCATCTATAGTGTAATCATAGCTTTGATAGAGGATGTTGAACTCAAACAAGAAAGTGTCTGGGTCCTCTGTAACTAGTCCATAGAACTTGGGAAGTAATGAAGAAGGAATATTTTTGAGGTTATCATTATCTTGTTGGGGTATGATAGGGAATTCAAAAGCAGGAGGTCAATTAGGTGGATTTTGTGCCATATCTGCTCGATGAAGTATCAAAGCAAATGGATTTTCTTGAGGTTTTTTGTCAGCTAGGTCAAAGGGAAATTCAACAAGTGGGTCTGCAACAAATGGATTGATATCTTGGTTTCCTCTCTCCTCAAATAGATTATAAGCTTGTTCAAAATCGTTATCAGTGAAGGAAGGGTTTGGGAGGAATCTTCTTAGAGCATCTCTTCTTCTATGCATGTAATGGACTTAACTGAGAATTGAACAATTTGAAAATTCTTGAATAATCACACTAAACTACTGCTAACAATGTGACAGGTTCTTAGCTTGACACCATCCCCGACAGTGGCACCAAAAATGGTTGTGGCCCACAAAAGGATATAAAAGTCATAGAAAATACTAACCTGGGAATTGGACATTCTAGCAAGTGACTAACATCTTCTTATGGTTGTTCATTAACTTTGTCAAACTAGGGAACGTATACTTGAAATGGACCGACACTAGATGTGCACTAAGAACCAATTTTAGCCACAATTTAATATAAATAAATGCTTGAAAGGAATTCTACTTCTGATGTAGGAACATAAGGTAAAGTCTTCTCAACTTTAGCATAACTTAATTAAAGTAGAAATTGTGACAACTATTACTGAGAAACAAACCATGAACTGGTCTTATGCTACAAGAATAGACACAGGGATGGATTCCTTATGCTGTAGGAATAGTATAAGACTGAGTTTGTGTTGAAACTTATTGGAATAAAATTCTAACTGATAAACAACAGGAAATAAACAACTAACTACATATACTTAATAAGTGGGCCCCCTTAGCAAGCATCAACCAATTTATGCAAGAATTGAACTCAAAACTTCATCATCTTTTATTCATAAACTTGGAATCATATACATGGTTGTTCTACTTGTAAGAAAACTAACACAAAACTCTGTTTATCATTATAACACTCACTCGAACATACTCTGTTTTGTTCTCTTATCTCTAATCTAGTCTTTTCCTCTTCTCTAATTGTTCACTCACGTAGGAGGAACACTTATTTATAGAAAAGAAAATAACTAACTAACTTAATAGAGAAAGATGTGGACATAAATGCTTCCTAATTCTGAGGAACAGACTTCCCATAAATGAAAGCATATCTATTCAACCGATTTAGAGAGAATCTAGCATTCCAATCTTCATAGATTGATGACCATTTAGATCTCCTCCCAATGACCCAGATAGAGAGTCTTCACTAGAACAACTTGCTCTATGTCGTGTTGGAAATGGACTTCACTATAGGACTGAGATCTACTGCACATTGACTCATTCATGCTAACTTCAACAACCTATGAAACACATGGTGATAGAGGTGAAAGAAAGCATGCATATAATAACATGATACTCATTCATTAATCACACATATTAAATTCATATTATTTATCCAGAAACTACATGCATCATATCAGTCAATTGGGAGGTCAAATAGGGCAATGAATATAGACATACGGAGATATTAAGCTACCGGAATATAGGAATGCATTGCCACAAGATACCACCTAATTTTAGATAAAAAGTTTATAATCAAAGAGTTTAAAACAACCATTAACAATAGAGTAAGGGAATTTAAAAATACATCATGACATTCAAATTATGAGCATATTTTGGGCTCATCAGGGGTTGAGGGTTAATGGTTTCAGGGTTGAGGGTTGAGGGATTAAGGGATGACGGTTAATAATTGAGGTTTGAGGGTTTAATGTATAGGGTAATGTATAGGGTTAGAGGGGGTTTAAGGGTTTAAGGGGTTGTAAGGGTTGAGGGTTGATAATTAAACCATAAAACCTACACCCTCAAACCTTATCCCTATACCCTATACCCTATACTCTAAATCCTAAACATTATCCTGAAACCCTTATCCCTATAATTAAATGCTAAAACCTACATTAAACCTTGTACCCTGAACCTTGAATCGTAAATCGATAGTCCTAAACCCAATACCCTCAACCCTATACCCAATATCCTAAACCCTAATCCATATACCCTATACACTTAACATTACACCCCCAACCTTGAACACTATACCTCATCCTCAACCCTATACCTTAAACCCTAAACCCTACACCTTCAACCCTTATCCCTATACTCTATACCCCAAGCTTATAACCCAAGCCCTAAAAATCATCCCTCAACCCTATACTTAAACCCTCAACCCTACATTCAACCTTGTACACTAAACCCTAAACCTCAAACCTCAATCTTAAACCCAATACGCTCAACCCTTTACCCAATATTCTAAACCCTAATCCCTATATCTTATACACTTAGTCCTATACCCTCAACCCTCAACCCTCAACCCTAAACCCTACACCCTCAACCCTCATTTCTATACCCTACACCCTCAACCTCATACCCTAAACCCTAAACACTAAACATTATCCCTCAACACTATACTTAAATGACAAACCTACACTCTCAAGCCTTAACCCTATACATTATACCCTTAAACCTACACCCTAAACCATAATCCCTATACCCTATACACTTAACCTCATACCCTCAATCCTGAACATTATACATCAACCCTCAACCCTAAACCTAATATCATTAACCAAATACCCTCAACTATATACCCAATATCCTAAACCATAATCCATAAACCCTATACACTTATCCTTATATGCTCAACTCTAAACACTATCCCTCAACCCCCAACCCTATACCTTAAACCCTACACCCTCAACCATCATCTCTATACCATGCACCCTTAACCCTCATCTCTATACCCTACACCCTCAACCTCATATCATAAACCCTAAACATTATCCCTCAACCCTATACTTAAATAGAAAACCCTACACTCTCAAGCCTTAACCATTTACCTTATACCCTTAACCCTACACCCTAAACCCTAATCCCTATACCCTATGGAGTATAAAGAGAGAGAAGGAGAGGTAGAGAGACATGAGAGATAAAGATAAGTAGAGAGAGAAGGAGATGTAGAGAGACATGAGAGATAAAGAGTAGATAAGGAAGGATAGATGGAGTGAGAGAGAGGTGAGATAGAGAGTAGTAAAGAGATTGTGGTAGGGAGTGATAGAGGGATATGTGGGTAGAGAGGGATAGGTGAGATAGAGAGAAATAGAGAGAGATAGAGATAGATGGAGGGAGGGTGGGTGAGATAGGGGAGGAAGGGAGAGGTAAAGAGGGTTAGGTGAGATAAAGATAAGTAGAGAGATAATGGTGAGATAGAGAGGAGAGATTGAAAGAGAGAGACAAAGAGACAAAGACAAAGAGACAAAGAGAGAGAGATAGAGAGAGTTCTTGAGATCAAGGGAGAGAGATTCAAATAAAGGGATGGAGATAGTGAGAGAGAGGTCTAGATTGTAAGAGATAAAAATGAGTGAGATAGAGAGAGAGAAATAATACAACTTGTTGATTATTGAAATTTGACTAAGTTTGAAATTTGTGACATCTTCCAAAAACTAGAATTTTCATTATAACTCCTAGAGACCCAAATCCACTGTCAAACATCCTAAAACTATATACATGAAATATAACTTAAAGTATAAGATAGTAAACGTCCATATGTAGATGCACCCTTAAACCCTAAACCCATAAACCCTTTACCCTATACCCTTAACCCTCCCTCCCTCTATCTCGCTCCCACTCCCTTCCTCTCTCTCTCTCTCTCTCTCTCTCTCTCTCTCAAATTTCTCCCTCCTACAACCTCTCCCTCTCTAAGGTCTCTCTCTCACTCACTTTCTCCCTCTATCTATCTCATCTACCCTTAACCCTCTACCATATACATTGGATCCTCAACCCTCATCTATCTTTTTCCATCCCTCCTTTTGTCTACTTCTCCCTCCATCTCTACATCTAGCCATCCCTCCCTCTCTACCCTAATCCCTCTAACCTATACCCTTAACCCTTAAAACCTTAAACCCTAAACCCTAAACCCTAAACTGTTAACCCTTAAATCCTTAAACCATTAACCTTTAAAACTTAAACCCTTAACCCTTAACCCTTAAAACCTCTACCCTCTACCCTCAACCCTATACCCTCAACACTTAAACCCTTAAAACCAAGTAAAATCTCTACCCTAATCCCTCAATCCTCAACCCTTAAACCCTCAACCCTCTACACAAAATCCTCAACCCTCAACCCTCAACCCTTAAACCCTAATCCCTCAAACCCTATACATTGGACCCTCAACCCTAATCCCTCAACCCTATACCCTCAACCTTAAACCCTCAACCCTCAAGCCTTAAACCATCTACCCTTAAACCATCTATCCTCTACCCTCTATGTTCTACACTATACATTAAACCCTCAACCCTCAATTCTCAACCGTCAACCCTTAATCCCTCAACCCTCAATTCTCAACCCTCAACCCTAGGTAGGTAGGGAAACCTAGTGGTGACCATAAGGCTGGATTTACCATAAAGTTGGATAACATGACATATTTTGGGAAGTTCGTTCACACCTCCAGTCGCAAAAGTGAAAATAAAAAGAAAAAGAATGAAGAAAATGAAAATGATGCGTGTACCTAGGTGAAAATCAAAAGGCACCTTTGATTGACAAAAAAGTAAAAATAAAGGACACATCTAAAGGCAAAAACCTCTCTAAGGCACCCAAGGATGGAGGGTTGAAAATTCTCCCTATTGTGAAAGAAAGGTCACCAATGTTAGTTGAGGAATCTATGGAGATCAACATAGGCACTGAACATAATACCTGAGTACTCTATTTTTTAGGTTATTTGACAGAGATAGAGCAACCAAAATTTTGTAACTTCTTCACAAAAATATAGATAAACTTTGCATGGTCATATGTCGACATGCCTAGATAGGATCCTGACCTAGTATTATATCATTTGCCTTTACAACTAGATATTAAGCCCATGAAGCAGAAGTTAAGCAAAATGGACCCCTAGATTGCCTTATTAGTCAAAGTTGAACTAAAGAAGCTCTTGGGTGTTGAATTCATCAGATCAATTGACTATGCATAATGGATTTAAAATCATGTACCAGTCACTAAACCTATAGGGGGCATCCATATCTATATAGACTTCATAGATATAAACAAAGAATGTCCCAAGAATGATTTTCCTTTGCCAAATATTATATGATTGTGGAACTAAAAACAAGATATGAGATGCTATCCCTCATGGATGGTTTCTCAGGATATAATCATATCAGAATTACCATTGAATACCAACACAAGACAACTTTTACTTTTCCATGGGGAACCTATTTCTAGAACATCATGCCTTTTGGAATTAAAAAGGATGGAGCCACATACCAATGTGCCATGACAACTATTTTCCATGATCTCATACACAATCTGATGGAAGACTATGTGGATGATATGATAGCTAAATAATTGACAAGGGCTAATCACTTACATGTCCTAGATAATATTTTTCAAAGACTAGAAGAGTACAAAGTGAGGCAAAATCTGAAGAAGCGTGTATTTGGGGTGACATCAGGAAAAATCCTAAGATACATTGTTTCTAGACAAGGCATTGAAGTGGACCCCGCAAAGGTAAAAGCTATAATAGACATGCCTCCCCCAACCAATATAAGCCAGCTAAGGACACTACAAGGAAGACTATAGTCTATCAAATGGTTCATAGTGCACATAGAAGATAAAATACATTCGTTCCAACATTAGAAAAGGAGTTCCATTTGTATGGATTGATAAGTGTAAAAAATATTTTCAATAGATAAAAGATTATCTACTTACACCACCAGTGCTAATTCCACCTATTGATGGATTACCTTTCATACTCTACATTTCAACAAACACATCAGTGCTAAGAGCCCTACTTGCACAAAATTACAATGTGGGTTGTGAAAGGTAAATCTACTATATCAGTCATACTTTGGTGGGATATGAGATAAGTTATAGTCACATATAATGCACTTGTCTTGCAGTAGTTTTTTCTACTAAATAACTTAGGCACTACATGTTAAACCATCAGACAATGTTGGTAACTAAGATCAATCCTTTGAAGTATCTTCTTAGTAAAGTGGCATTAATAGAAGAACTGGCTAAATGGGTAAGGTACTCATTGAATATGACATCCATTATGTAGAAAGAAAAGATATTAAAGGACAAGTTATTGCTGACTAGCTAGTAGATGCACCAATTAAGGTAGATCATCCTCTAGTTTCAGATTTTCCTATTGAGTTCATCTTAACCATTGACACAAGAACAACATGGAAGTTATACTTTGATGGATCCCACCCTAATCATGGATTAGGGGTTGGCATATTATTTGTCACACCACAAGGCGACACTATTCCAAAGTCATTCAAAATTGTTTTTCCATGCACCAATAACATATCTGAATACGAGGCCCTTGCAATAGGATGATGAATGGAAGTCAAATGGAAGATTAAGCACCTACAAGTGTATGGAGATTCTCACTTGGTAGTCAACCAAGTTAATGATGACTATCAAACCAAAGATGAAAAGCTCACCCCATATAAGCAGAAGGAAGATAGTTTCAAAATATACTTTGAAAGCATCACCTTTCATCAAATACCCCACATTTAGAATAGGGCAATGGACACAATGCCAACCATTCGATCAGTATTTAAAATTCCTAGCAACATGCCTAAATTCAAGTTTTTGGTGGAACAACTTTTGGTCTCTGCCTTTGACATCCCAGATTATAAGATGGTGTGTGGGATTGTTGGTCCAGACTTCCCATTGTATAAGGACATAAATGATTATCTCTATGCCCAAATCCTTCCCCTAGACCTCTCAAACAGCCAACATAGGACCTTTATCCATAAGTCTTCCAAGTATACCATCATCAGAGATACACTTATAGATGTTCCCTAGACAACACCTTGTTGAGATGTCTCAATACTGAAGAAGCAAAAGCAACCTTACATGGGGTACATGAGGGTATATGTGGATCCCATTCTAGCAGTGCCACCTAAGCTAAAAATATTGTGAGACTGGGCTATTATTGGCCTACCATGGAAAATGAATCATACATCTTTGTCAACAAATGTCAATAGTGTCAGATTCATGTAGACTTGATACACGCACCATCACAAGAGTTTTGTCCAATAACTTCACCATGGCCCTTTACCCAATGGGGACTTGATCTCATTGGTAAGATACATCCTACATCCTCCAATGGCCATAAGTTCATCATTATTATGATTGAGTACTTTCCCAAGTGGATTGAAGCCATTCATATGACCTACATTACTAACACACAAATTTCCAAGTTTATCCTTAACTACATCATTTGTTGGTATGGTGTTCCTCAATCTATAATATCGGATAATGAATGCCCATTTAAAAACAAAGAGGTCCACCATCTTTGTGAAGAATTTCATATCTAACACCACATCTCCACACCATATTATTTGTAGGGTAACAACCAAGTGGAGGCATCTAACAAAATGATCATCAAAATCCTCAAAAATACTATCAATGACATTGGTTGTGACTAACATTTACAGCTTAATCCTACCCTATGGCTTACCGTACAAGCATCCCTACTCCCACTGGTGCAACTCCATACTCCTTGGTATTTGGTTCTGAAGCCATCTTAGCTATAGAGGTCCAAATTCCTTCCATAAGATTATCTTTGAAAGGGCATATCAATGATGAAGAGTACTGTGTGTGAAAACTACATGAGCTACATTTCTTGGATGAACGAAGACAGAAGGAGCTAGATCACCTCCAAGAATATCAAAACCATCTTCATTGTAGCTATAACAAGAAATTCTTGAATTGATATTTTGACATTGGTGACCTAGTCTTAATCGAAAATCCAAAGAATCAACTAGAAAGAGAAAAACTAGGAAAGTTTGAACCCAACTAGTTAGGGCCTTCCACTATTACAGAGGTCTTTAGCTTAGGGGCATACCAGATCTCTACACCTAAAGGAGAACCATTTTTAGACCCAATAAATAGCCTTCATTTGAAGAGGTTCTATGCATAACTTCTGAAAGCATTCTCTTAATCATGAAAAATAAAATAAAAATAAAAATAAAGGTAAAAATAAAATCATTACCTTTTGATGGTAGGATGTCGATGCTATCACAATTCCTACTCATTTAATCTATTGAATGTCAACCCAAGGGTGTCTGAAGATATTTGTGGTAAGAGTTGGATCGGTTTTGGGGGGATTTGTTGGTTTTGGCTCGATTAGCAGCGTTTCAGAGTTATTTTTGCTCAATCAGGAGCATTTTTGTGCTATACCTATTTAATCAAAAGTGGTTCTATTTAATCCTCCTATTTCCTAATTTACTCTAAATAACTTTTAAAATGGAAGCAAAACAGAGAGGGTTTCCTACTAGACAATTCAAATTATGAAAGAATGGGAGATTAATCTTATCTACTTTGCTGAATCTTAAGATCTATTCAAAAATTTACTAATTTCTCTAGAATTATACTATTCCATTCCTCACTTCACTAAATTGACAAGTAACTATTCCTCTTTGCACACATTCCATTAAAATGATAATCCAAGATATTTCAGATCTGTAAATAACTTTTAATTGAGAAATAAACCATGGAAAACATAAAAAATAAAATGAACTTTGATCTATGATTTTCCTTACACACAACAAATGAAATGGTTCTAATATATAAGATAGAATGGAAAATAGAACATATAAATAAAAAAATAACTTAACATCTAAAGGATCACCTTCCTTTCGAAAATGGACTATTCTACTTCTAGAAAAATTTGAGCACAAAGTTGAAATCAACTTCTTTTTATTTCCATAGAATCTGTCTAGATAGGGATGAAGTACAAAGAATATAATTTTAACTTAAAAGAGAAAATGAAATTACATGAGAAGGATCAAAAACTTGATAAAATCTAATATCCAATTGCGTTGGATCTAGATATAAATATCCATATTTATTTCAAAATAAAAAAAATAAGCAAGAAACTAATCTAATCCTAGTGTAAAAGATATCCTAGTGTGCAGGAACATAATTGGGTGGATCCTTGTAACTACCTTTAGTTGCATTGAATTCCAAATTTCTAAACTGTGCGTGCTTTGCTGGAGCTTTGGTTGCTGTTGGTAGAGTCTTCATTCAACATGATGATTCAAAAAGAAGATCAATGGATAATAACTCATTTAAGGATGAGTCACAAACAATCCAACCATTCATCACTTTTAAACAAAAACAATTATCATTTGGCTGAGAAATAAATATCAGTTCTAGTTGCATAATAAAGGTGCATGTATTATAAAATATTCATAGGTTAATCACCACATTAATCATGCATTTAACATAAATAAGAATTCACATTAACCATTCATATTCTAAGTCTTCATACCTCATTTATTTCATAAATGCATACATAAGGAAAATATTATGATTTTTAAAACCAAATTATAAAGTATTGAAAAGGTAAAAACTTAGTGATTATGAGGTCTTTACTGGGCCTCATCATTCTCCTCCTCATGCTTCTAACCATGCCCTCATGGCTTGTAAACTAGATAGAATATGAATTCCCCTATTGAGTGCTTCCATCCAAAGGGCAAAGTCAAAAACTCTTGCTTTGTATTCCATTGTAGTTCTTGTAGACATGACAAATCCATTATTCTTCTCTAGCTTTTCATCCCAGGCTTTGAGAAATTTAGATGGTATCTAAGAAGCTACATTTATCTTAGGGGAATGCATGATGATTATAGGCATTCTAAATCTCATACCAAACCATAATTCTTGTTTTTGACAGATTAGATTGATCACATGCCTCGCCCGTATTAAGCACCATATGATATTATTTGGTGATATTGGATCTCTCCTTTCTAATGGGTCTAGAAGTGATCTAAATATTTCTTCACATGCCCGCAGAGCTATAGGAGGAAGACTTCCTTCAATATCTGAAAAAGTTGTAATTATTTTTAATAAATTACTGACATAAAGAGGAGTTACATCATTGCGCCTTGCAATGGACTTGAATCTTTTGATGTAATCGATTGATTCTGGATATTTTGGTCTCATTGGTAACCCATATGTCTATTAATTTTTCTATATTCGTCCATTCTAGCTGACCATTCCACATGATTTTTCAATAATGAAACAATAAATTTGATTTGAATTTCACTGATATAGACATTAAGTAATGATTCATCATTGTTACCCATGAGCAATCCATGTTGGAAGAACTCACACATTTGATTTTCAATGTCTGGGTAACAATTAAAATAACAATCCATGAATTCAGTAGGTCTTTTTAGCACAATCTGATTCAATTTCCATTTCAGGAACAACTCTCTAAGAAACAATCCATACACTCCAGAATGTTTCTTGGTGAAAACTAAGGCAAATTCTATATCTACGGTCTTGATTACCCTTTCCTCTACCTCTTCCTTTTCCTTTGTAACTTTATCCAATTTTTCTTGGAGTTCATTATTAAGCTTCTTGTATATCATAGTTGTAAGGGAAAGGCATTTAGGTCTTGTAGTTTGATCCTTATGTTCTTCCTTAGGTGGAGGCAGAAGTGGAAACATGTTATTGAGTATTTGTGGTTGTACCTTCTCTTCTGTCTTAGTCCTTTTTTCTAGTTCTATTTTCAACCTTTGGATCTCACTATCTTTTTGTTCATTTTGAATCATTATTTTAGTTAGATTTTCCTTTGTTTCCTCTAACTGTGAAGAAAACTGACTAACTTTATTTTCAAACTATTCTTTCAACTCATTTGTTTCTCTTTGAAATTTTAATACCTCCTCATCTCTTTGCCTTAATTTATCCTCTATTATCAAATTCTACATGTTAAACTCTTCTAATTATTTTTCTAACCTAGATATCTTAAGAGTAGTTTGAATCTATTCTTCTTCTTTTTCCTCTAAACTTTCACTATCATAAGGTGTTTCTTCCTCTTCTATGGTTTGCTTCCCTTCACAATGGATAAATGCTTCTTTATTGTGTGGAACTCTATCTTCCCATTGAACTTCAATATTTGGCATTTCACTTTCTTGAATAATTTCTACATTCAGTACTTCAACTTCATGTTCAATTTCTATATTTGACATATCAACATCCTGAAGAGGAGAATTAGGAGTTGAAAAATTAACATCTTGAACAAGGGAATTAGGAGCTGACAAATGCTATTCTAGAGGAGTACATTATGGAATTTGCATTGGAGGTTGTGACCCTCCTTTTTTTGACTCCTCCTTTTCAGGCTCCTCTTTTTCATGTTCATTTTTTTCACACTCATCTTTTTCAATTTATTCTCCCATAGATTCATCAATATTGATGGTGGGATGAATCTTCTCGGATTCTATCTTTTCTTGTTCAATCCTCTATATTTTTGACCTAGTTTTTCTTTTAGGTCTTTCATTCTTTCTAGTTTTCCTCTTTTTGGAACTTTTTCTCTTAATATCAAATCCCTTTGAGATTTTATTTTCCTCTTTTTTTCTCTTCTTTATTGAAATAGAACTTTCTTATTTTTGCCACCTAGTTCTCTCTATTGGTTTAATTAGGTTCTCTGTCAAAACCTCTATTTTTCTTTTCTTTGTCGGAGCATAACTCTCTAGTTTTTTCTTTTTAGGTCTCCTAATAGGTTTAACTAGTTTTTTCATCAAAACCTCAGCTTTCTCTATTTTAAGTGTTTTTCTCTCAGATATTTTAGGTTGTCCCTCTTTCTTATCAATATTTAATAAGAATTTTCTCCATTCTTATTCCTAGTTAGGTTTTTGCATGAAATGATGTTTAACTATTAAATGCATTAAACCATGATGAGTCACTCTATTTTCTTTTTCCTTGCATTTTATAGCCATTTCAATAAGTTGAGAGGAAAGAAAAGCAGGTAGATCAATCCTTACTTCAGGTTTAGTCACATTGTGTCAAACATGATTTAGCAATTTGAGTGGCACCCCTAAAATGGTGGCAAACTGACCTTCGAAGGTAGAAACTTCATAGTACAGAGTGCAATGGATGCTCGAGGTTCCTACAAACTTTTGCGCTCATTGCCCTTATTCTATCCTTTGTGTATGTGAAAGACTCGTAGAGGTTTAGGTGGAACATGGAAGATTTCAAGCAACTATTGCAAATTGGAAATCCTGGGTTCAATAATATCACCTTTTTTCAGAATTCCTAATAAAGCACTGATCACAACGATGGATACCTCAATGGGTTCTCCTTTGACCACACTGAAATTGATGTGGAAGTTTTAATGAATTCCAACACTATATCCCATTCATATCCATCATATTTTAAGTATGAAATCTAGCCATCTAGCTTGTTGTAAATACCTCCTTGATTCAACATCCAAGGTTATTCCCTTCGGTTCCGCCATTCTTTTGTACCCCATTTTTTTTTAAGACTCTAAAACTTCAAAAGCTCAGAGATTTACCAACAATGTCAAAAACCAATTTCCATAAATGGCTATTCCCTTGTGTTTTTGAAATGGCGGCATTAATTCCCTTCAAAATGAATGACAAGATATAACAGTGAATACAATATTTAACTACATTTACTTTCATGCCTATTATGTCTCGTCAATGTACTAACACCAACATCTCACATAAATCTCTATCCTATTTCCCATCACTTCACCTTGAAAGCCATCTTGTCATATTTATTACCCAGTTAAGTAATGAGGCCTTCATTTGTACGTTTAAAAAAATTATATTTGGCTTGTCAAACAATCATACTTTAATCCATTTTAAGAAAACTTTATAAACTAATTTATGTACTTCAGATTTCAAAAAAAAATTGGTGATATAAATGCTTACCTGTCAATGATGACAAATTCAAATGATGGCGAATAATGGTAATACATGTCCGCTTAAACGGTACAATCTGCAACAAAATTTGATTTTAATAAAATCAACATTAATTAGTGCAAGACATGTTGAGCTCTATCCTTATGGGAGCCCACTTGTTTCCATGTGCTAAATCATTAATTTTTAATTTTTAATTTAACCCTATACCTACACATTTACACAAATGAATTAGTAATAAATGAAGGTAAAAGCTTCTAACAACACATGATCATTTCTTTGTTCTCCTAATTGTCATGAATTATTGTAATTATCATTCAAAAAAATTTCCTTCCTTGATTCATCAAGAACAATTGATCAGAAGAGATCAGGAGCGATCAGGAGTTATTTATGAAAAACTTCAATCATTGAAACTTCCATTTGATCAGGCGAGATCAGGAGCTATTATAAGCTTGAATCACTTAAATTTTTATTCTGATCAAACATGATAAGAATCATTTTGTGTCCCTTTAAATCATTTCAATTCCTTCCTGATCAAGCATGATCAAGAGCTATTATGAGTTGTCACACCTAATCCGGCTCTATCAAAACTATTCATACTTATTCCTAGGAGGCTCTCTCTATTTTTCTCCCTTTTTTTCAACGTTTTTTTTAATTTACTCTATTTATTTGTGGACATCTAAAAATGGATCTAAGGACTAACCATTTCACCAAAAGAAGAAAAATAATCCTTAGTAAAATGATCAATTTTTGCTTGAAGCTCTGTAAAAAATTCCTCTTTCGATGTTGGCTTATGATAAAGCTTGAGCCTATGCCCATTTACCAACATTGTTTTTCTCTCTCCATCTATAGTTTTTAACTGAATAACTTCATTGTCAAATACTCGTGCAATCTCATATGGCCCAAGCCATCTTGTATGCAATTTCCCCTTAAATTCTTGAAACCTTGAATCAAACAACAAAGCCCAATCTCAATTTTGTATCATTTCCGCAAAGGTCTATTTATTAATCTCCTTTTCCTATTAGATTCAAGCCCTCTCTGCAATCATCATTAATTCCCTTTAGAAATCTACAGATTTACTAATTTCTTGATCTAATCCATTTCCACGCCTTTGTAGAACAAATTGATACCTATCTACATAGTCCTCTAAACTCTTGTCTTCCAACTGCCTCATTTCAAATAGTTCTTACTTTCTATCCCAGACTTTGCAATAATCTTGATATTTATCTAAAACATTGTTTCCATTTCATCCCAAGTGTTTATTGAGTTTTCACTTTATCCCATAAAGCAACGTAAAGTTGATTCCTTAAGAGTGGATGGAAATAATTTCAATTTTTGATTGTTAGATTTATAATCATAAGTTTGACACAATACTTTGAACTTGAATAAAAACTGATAACGATCTTCCAAATTTTTCCCATGAAATGTAGGCAAAAAAGAGGGTGAGATATTTTTCATTGGTGCCTCATTTGCTCGGACATTTATGGCAATGGGAAAGGAAAAGGTTCTGTTAGGAACCTCCTCCTCCTAATTTTCGTCTCCCATATTTTCTAACTGTGTGGATCTTTTCCTAGCAGAGGGTGAAATCGTAGTGCTAGGCTGGGATCCTTCCAAATAAACCTCTAAATCTCCTCTTACAAGTCTTCCAAATTGGTCTTTGTACATGTTCATTAAATAATAGATGAATTGTTACTCACACTTTAGGCTTAGATTTTAGTTTGAATCCAAATCTTCCTCAACAGCGATGCCAAAAATGATGGTAGGATGTTGATGTTGTCACAAATCCTACTCATTTAATCAATTGAATGTCAACCAAGGGGTGTCTGAATCTATTTGCAGTAAGAGTTGCATCAGTTTTGTGGGGGGGGTTGTTGGTTTTGGCTCGATTAGGAACATTTTAGAGTTATTTTTGCTCAATCGGGAGCATTTCTATGCTATACCTATTTAATCAAAAGTGGTTCTATTTG
Organism: Sequoiadendron giganteum; assembly: GCA_007115665.2. Lineage (NCBI taxonomy): Eukaryota > Viridiplantae > Streptophyta > Pinopsida > Cupressales > Cupressaceae > Sequoiadendron > Sequoiadendron giganteum. The sequence continues at coordinate 146,384,662 of CM021108.1, forward strand.
ATCCTCCTATTTCCTGATTTACTCTAAATAAACTTTAAAATGGAAGCAAAATAGAGAGGCTTTACTACAAGACAGTTAAGATTATGAAAGAATGGGAGATTAATCTTACCTACTTTTCTGAATCTTGAGATCTATGTAAAACTTAACTAATTAATTTATAAATAAACTATTCCATTCCTCAATTCACTAAATTAATAAGTAATTGTTCCTCTTTGCACAAAATCCATTAAAATGATAATCCAAGATTTTTTAGATCTCTAAATGAATTTTAACTAAGAAATAAACCATGGAAAACATAAACAATAAAATGAACTCTAATCTAATATTTTCCTAACACACAACAAACGAAATTGTTACCAGATTTTACTTACAACACAATTAGGTAGAGCTTGTTGATTTTAAACTAAGAAAATGAGGTACATTTTATTAATTTTCCTTCATTACATTCAAATGTATAAATGAAACAACTAGAAAAGATTGCAATTATAGATTACAACATTCATATTCATGCATGTAATAGAATAAATATTTTTATCTTTTCAAGAAAAAGTAATCTTTATTGAATCTATAAGTGTACATTATCTCATACAAGCCATGAGACTAGCCTTTTCTTATTCAATACAAATTATGAAAAATTCATATGTGAAGAAGTAAAGAGAAACAATGAATCTGCATATAAGGAAATTAACCAACCATTTCCTATGAATGATTGGTCTTGACTGGTGTTGTCTCATTCTGTAGTTGTCCTGAGCTTCATCTACCTTTTCTAGTTCCTTTCCTCTCCTAGTCCACCATATAACAATAAGCAATGGTGCTAGAGTATACTCTAAGCAATAACTAATTACAAAAATTGCATACACATTCACCTTATGCATGTATAAACCATTCATAATGTGTATTTAAAAAACTATAAGTGTCCTAGAAAGCCATCTAGGTCATCATGCATACCCAAAACATGCATTTGTTTTCTAACATGTTTGCTTCATGTGCAGATATAGGTGTTATCAAGATGTTGTTTTCATTTATTTCATGTTGGCAACTGGAGTGAAATGTGGCTCCCACAAGGGTTGAGCCCAACTTTCCAAGTGGTGTGAACCTATTTTGTAATGCTGAGCTCATTTGAGCTTATTTGAAAGGGAACTGAAATCATGGAAGCCATCTATAGATATGTAAGGATGCATACAATATTATTGTATGAAAATAGATTGCAAAGTATAGTATGAACAAATTTATGTAATGCCATTATGTTTATGGAAAGGCAAGAACTTCCAAGTGATATCACAAGAAATGATGAGCTTTGGGACATTATGTTATAGATTGAATTAAAGTAAATGACAACTCCATAATCTAGAAAGGACAACATGATAGTCACCATGATTTAACTTCCAAAATTTGAAGCAAGAAATTTGTAGCTTTCTCATTGTAAATTTACGAGAGAGATTGAAATGGTAGTAAGTTTAGAGATACCGAGAATGTGAAAATACAGAGAATCGAGAGCTCGACATTTTGTAGAGAAGCGCTCATTAATAGAGGTTTGATGAGAAATGAAACCCTTAGTTTAGGGTTTTGAAGTGTAAACCCATAAATGCAAAGTGGATTTGAAATCCAACAAATGGGTTTCTCTTACACAAGCAAGAGGAAAAATCTAGATCGGTAAAATACATGGTGGGTTCTTATAGCCGTATTTGAGAGCATGTTCTCTTTCATCAAAATTCAAAGACCCATTTTTCTTTTTTCCCAAAATATCAAATAATGAAGAAAAAAAAATGGTTCAAGTGTTGAGATCTTCTGGGATTAGTATAGTTAACATGGAAGCCATAAGAATGTTAAATATAGGTGTGTGCTTATCAAATTTAATACATTCTTTCAAAAAAATATATTAAATAGATGGCTACAGTAGTGGGAGCTCCACCCAAAAAAATTGGAAAACCCAGATTTAGGTTGGGTTTTGATCATAGTGGAGATGCTATTGGTCAATTCATGGCCATATTTTTAGCAAAGGGTCTTTTAAAATGAAGAAACAAAAACCCATGAGAAAATTTGTAAAAAGATTATGAGAGGAACTAGAAGCTCAAGCGAGTAAAGCCATGATCATAGGAGTATAAAGTGGTCTCTATATATCTGCAAAAGTACTAAGGAAAGGAGCATATTTGTGAGTATGTAGGGAAAGCAATGATATATTCATTTTTTTTCCTTTTTGAAAGTGATAGATGAAGCCATAGTTAAAGCAAGGGTTTCACATCCAAAACCTCAAAGTTCTCAAATATTTGTAAAAACACCAAAAATTGTGGCATGGAAATGAACAAGGGTATGCTGAAAAGTTTAAGATATTCAAACGAATAATTGCAAAATACTTGAAACTAAGAAACATAGATTAATGCCAAAGATACTAAAAGCAATCATCATTATGGCCACGGCCAAATCCAAAATGCAAAAAAAAAAAGAGGACAAATATTCTTGAAAATAAAAGAAACCCAGAAGCTTCCATCATAGCTTTCATTTCGAGAGAAGAGAGCAAAGAAAAGCACATATAAATTCTTATTTCTTTTTGAGATGCCAATTCATATGCCCATCATAACGTGAAGGGTTTCGTTCACAAAAATAATTTTACTCATAGAGATCCATACATGAAAAGAAAATGTCTCAATTACCTAAAGAAACCAGAGAATCAATTTAAGGAGTGTAAGCATCATTATCAAATAGAGCTCATTTTTTAGCTTTATTTCATTTGAAATTGGAGTGAAATAATAAAGTATGCCTTCTTGTTGCTTACCTTAGGCATTTCATTGTTTTTTGTCTGAGAAGGTGCCTCTGAGACACCAGAATATTCCATTCAAACCTCTAGAGAGCTTGATAAAACCCTCCTTGATGGTTGGGCTTCTTCTTGAAACTTCTGCATACAAAATGAAATGATTTTTTCATTTTTTTCATTTCTTTTGTGTTTTAGGGTTTTTCTAACCCTAATCAAGCTGATGAGGTAAAAGGTTTTTTTCTCACCTTTTATTTTAAAATATGCAATGAACTATTAATCAACCCATGGGCTAAGACTTAGTGTATTATGCCTTATGGTTTGTATGTTTCTAATGCCTTAGAATATTCCTCATAAAATGGAGTTCTTCATGCATTATTTTTGCATTCAAGCATTTTAATTAAAGTGATAATTTATAAATCACCTAATTATAAATGTTACTTTAAATGTAAAGATAGGATTTATGTTTATCTCTTAAATGATATACCTTATGAATGCCTTGAATGACCTTATTGGTATTTAATGCTTTGCAAGAATTTGGGGAGGTTAGGAAGCGGTTTGAAAACATGTGGAGAGAATATAAAGGCTTTTATTCATCTTGTTGGAGGTTGAGAGCATATATGCATCAATTTATTTATTGTGCCTTTCTATTTGGTATGGTCAAACTTGACTATTTCAATCTTTGTGAGCCTTTTGGGTGGGATATGGGTGCTATATTTTTGGATTTTGGAGTCCATCTGACCTTGGTTTAGTGGAACCACTTGGGGTGGTCTACTTAGATCCTTTTGTAACTCCTTTTGGAGTTAGTTCCTGATTGAAATTTCTGCACTTAGTGACATTTTAGTCCATATTCAGATTTTTGCAAGCTTTGTAACTTAGTTTTGGTTATGGAATATAGTGCAGACCTTAGAGTATTTAGGTGATAATGTTCTTTCCATCTTGTTTCTTGTAGTTTTATGTATGCTAATGATTGATCAAGTGACTTATGAAATTTCTACAATTTCCTTTTAGCTTTGTCTCATAGTTTATGCCTTTTACACAATTAGGGAATCATTGCAAGTTACTGATTGTGTCATAAGATTGCTTATAGTTTTCCAATTTTGAAATTTGTCTTCCTTTTGTTAACCACTATAATCAACCTTTTAGTGAAATATTTATGCATAGATTCACTGTAACAGGTTGTGTAAACATAGTTTTCATCGATTGAAGCCAAGTGTCATTTTATGCTTCTTATTATCCATCTTAAATTTGGTGTATCACCATAGGAAATAGTGTTACTAGTTATTGATTTCATTTTAAAGATTACTCCTTTTCCCTTTTCCTTAAAAACCAGTAGATTAGGTGATACCAAAAGAAAGCTAGCCTTCTCTGAAGGTTATTTTCTATTACAGGTGACCCATAGCTTGGAAAAGTCCCCATGTTTCTCTAGAGGGTTAAGTTTTACAACTTAACCATGGTGCAACTTTATGAGTTAACAATTTGGGCATGCTTGGTGGGACAAGTTCTTCAACATTTTTGTTGGTTTGGTATGCAACCAACAAGTTTAGACCTTTCAAAGGTTACATTTCCATATTTGGTGACTCTATTAAAGTGAAGGGACAACAAATCCAATGTTGTTACAACATATGAGAAAATTAAAAACCAAGAGTGCTAAGAAATTTAATTTTTTGAAGTTGTCACCACCCAGAAGACAAGGCGGGACAATAAAAAGAACCCATCCATTAAAGAGAGTTCAGTCTACACCACATGGTGTTACACCAAAGTCAGTATTTTCACCACCAAAGAGGAGAGGTAGACCATATAAGAAGAAAAGTTATACTCATTCTACTTCACTAAGTCTCAGAGTAGCAAGATCGCCTTCAAGCAGCCCAACCACATTTGCTACATTTTCATTTTTAAATTCTACAGTTTCTACAAGTTTATTTTTTGTTGTTCAGACTCCAGTTAATCCACCTCAGCCACCTCTGATGGCAAGAAATCAACCTTTTATTCCATTTAATGGAGGTATCCCATTAAACTTGGCACAACACAATGGCATACCAATGGCTACCCTCAAAAGCTTGCAAAATTTGCTAGGGAGGATCAAACTACCCCAATCGAGCACATACAAGATGTTGCTTTGTTATATGGAGTTCACCACATAACTCATGAAGATGTAGTTGTAAGGCTACTTCCTGCATCATTCAAAGGAAGGTATTTGAAGTGGTTTAGAAGTCTAGGAGTTGGTACCATTGCAACTTGGGATGAATTAGGAGATAAATTGCATAAATAGTTTCAAGATAGGTCATATAATTTGTCCTTATTAGAGTAGTTGACAACCATAGAGAGAGATCCTTAAGAGCAAATGATAGATTTCAATTTTAGATTTCAAAAGGCTTGGGAGAGAATCCCTACTACAATTAGGCCTCCTCCTGAATATTCCTTCTTGTATTTTCTATAAGCTCTCAACAGTGATATAGTTGTTATGACACAGTCAATGGGAGGAGTGTCTTTACCAGATGCATATGAGACATCAATTAGAGCATAAAACTATCTAATTCAAGCAGGTAAAATTGATCCTAGGCGACCAATGCCTATTTTTCTAGATATTCAGCCTAATAATCCATTATAGATACCACCTTTTCCACCTTTACCTATTGTTCTAGTATTACCAGCTGCACTGGAAAAAAAAAGTGGTAGTTCTAGTACAATCATAAGATATGCAAGAAATTAAAGAAAGTCAGCAAAAGATTGAGAATATTTTATAGACTTTTGGGAAGTAGTTGGTCAACTTAGAGAAGCAACAGTCTTACAGACCACCTTATCAATACCAGAATCAAGGTCAACCACAACAATAATAAGGCAATAGGCAGCCTTATCAAGGTAATTACCAAGGCCCAGTATAGAATGTGAACACAAGGCCTTTTCAAGCATATGCACCAACACCTATTACTATAGCTAGGGACCATTTTTCCAATTCAAAACACTTGGCAGTAGACTGTGAGTAGTGCTATCCTTGCAACCAACCTCACAAGCAAGACACATATTCCAATGGACTCATTAACCAAGCATCAATGGTGTAGAGTGTTTTAAGCTCACAATAGAACATACATAATGATGGAGCCCCACAACAGTAGGAGCAACCTACAAATGACACTACTCTGCTAAATTGGCAAGGAGAGGAGTTATGTGGAGTCAATGCAGATGATCTAGCTGCAACAAATACAAGAGTGAAGAAAAGAGCTCTTGATCTTGAGAAAATAGTTGACAAAGGGAGAGTTGCAACTACTGAACGATCCACATCACAAGTGCCTCACATCTTGTAGAGGAACTCTCAAGGAGATTCCAAGGAGCAGGCACACTTGCAAGTTGATCATGTTGGTGTGAGGACCCATCAAAAGGTAAGCTCAGTTATTCCTTTCAATATAATTTATAATATGAAAAAGATGAATGTAAGAATGTCTATGTGGGATTCGTTAGCTACTCTAGGTCAGAAGGACATGTTATAGTCAACTTTATCAGATATAAAGGTGACTGATGAGCCATAAATAGGTCAAGTTAGGACTTTTTTGAAAAATACTCCTCAGGACAACAAACAACAACCCAACAAAGAAGAAGGATGTTAAACCACCTTTGTTTTATGTTTCTTTGACCATAAATGGTAAACTAGTCCACAATTATATGGTAGATAGTGGAGCTAGTAGTTCTATAATGCTGAAATAGATTATTGATAGGCTAGGTATTAAGTATAAATTATTAGATAAAGGAGTTGTCCAACTAGATGGAACCTACATTAATACCATAGGTGTTATCAAGGGTCTATACCTTACACTCCATGCTTTCCCAAAATTTTCAGTTCCCTAGGACATATGTCTCATAGATTTACCCCAATTCTTTGTCTTGTGTCTCTCAAGAGACTTTACAATAATAATCGAAGGTTATGTGTTTGTTCATTGGTCACACATGTTTTTTTGAATGAGGCATGGGACTAAGGTTACCATAAATCTAAAAAATTGGTCAAGGACCATATAGAACCCTATAACCCAAGTGTTATTAATGTTGTTCCAAATGTTGTAGACACAAACTGTATTGTTTTTAATGACATCAAGCTTGCTGTTGCTCAAGAGTTGCAAGTTGAGATTGTTCCTAAGTCACTATTACATGAGTGGGCAGTAGAGACTGTGGTAGACAACCCTGATGATCATATTTTGGATGTTGGTATGGGTATCTATGTGTTACATGAGCCTGATGTAGAGGTGCCCAACCCTAGAAAAAGTGCATATCAATTGTTGTTGCAACATAATGAGCTTTGGGAGATGTTCTTTGATGGTTCTAGAAGTAAAAACAGAGCCGGAGGGGGTGCAATGCTTGTGTCCCCACAAGGTGAAAATTATTTTTCTCCCTTCCATTTTTATTTTTCTTGTTCTAACAACACTACTGAGTATGAAGGGCTTATTCAACGACTAGAATGGGCAACGAAAAGAGGAGTGAACTATATTAAAGTTTATGGAGATAGTGAGCTGATTGTAAACTAGGTCAGAGGCCTGAGTTATGGAAAGAATGATGCTTTGAAGTCTTATAGAAATAGTGTGGGACCTGATTGAATAATTTAATGCTTTTAACTTGGTTTATGTTCCCAAAAATCAGAACAAGCATGCAAATAGGCTTGGACCTATTGGAGCACAATTTGATATCCTCAATGACATCAAGAAGGAGAAAACACAACAATATGTGAAGTTTGTATTTAGGCCAACAATTCCTAATAACAACGTTCACTGGAAAGTGTTTGACAGTGATGAGTAGATTTTGTCATTATTTCTTGAAGAGGATTAGTTCTTTGTGGTTATCTAGGAAAAACTTAAGCAGTAGTATGATGATCAGGTCATACAACTGAGGAAAAATAAGCTACCCAAAGGACTTATCACCTTGGATTCAATTTTCAGCATTGATGATTAGCTTAAGAAGAGTAAAGTTGGTTTGTAGATAACAGAAGAACACTACGAGGAGCTGGAGATTTTCAAAGGTAAAATCCTTAAGATAGGTAAAATATGTTCAGCTAAAGATAAACAATATTTTGTTGCTTTATGTCAAGAATATCATGATGTGTTTTCTTGGGAATACTCAGATTTAAAATGATTTAATCTCCACATTTCCCAGCACACAATTGAGTTAGAGCCTAATGCTAATCATATGAGGCAGAAATAGAGGCACTTGAACCCCAAGCTTGAGCCCTTAATGATTAAAGAGCTGACCAAAGTAGTTGAGGGGGGTATCATCTTTCCTATTAAACATACTTCATGGGTTTCTAACCTTGTATCGGTTAGGAAGAATACTGGAGAGATTAGGCTATGTGTAGACTTTAGGGATCTTAACAGAGAATCTTTGAAAGACCATTACCCGCTGCCCTCCATGGAGCAGATCTTGCAAGGAGTTGCTGGTTTTGAGAAATTTTCCTTATTAGATGGTTATTCTGGTTATAACCAGGTGTTGGTCAAAGAGGAGGATCAGTTTAGAACTGCTTTTACAACTAAGTGGGGCACTATGGCCTATAATAGGATGTCTTTAGGTTTATCTAATGTTGTTGCCATGTTTCAGAGGGCCATGGATATGGAATTTCAAAGTTTGATTAATAATATTGTGTGCTGATTTATTTAGATGATGTCACAATATATTCTAAAAATGTAGAGGAACATTTGTCACACCTCAAACATTTTTTTGAAAAATGCAGAGAGCATGGTATATCTCTCAATCCAAAAAAGAGTATCTTTGATGTTCATGAAGGTAAATTGTTAGGAAATATAGTGTCAAAACAAGGAGTTACTATTGACCTTGAGAGAGTCATCCATACTTGAGCTGTCATTACCCAATCACAAGAAGGATCTGTAGGGCTTTTTAGGGAGAATTAACTTTCTAAGGAGGTTTATACCCAATGTTGCTAATATTTTACAGCCTTTCCTAGCCATGTTAAATAAAAATTTAGTATTCAGTTGGAAAAAAGAGGCCAAGTACCCATTCTGAAGCATCTCCCACACTGGTAAATCCCAAATTTTCCAAATATTTTACTCTGTATGCTTATGGTAGCATATATAATATTTCTGCAATACTAGTATAAAAAAATGTTGAAAATTTAGAGCAGCCAATAGCATTTTTCAGATCAAGGTTTAGATGATTATGAGAAAACATATTCATTTGTAGAGAAAAATTTCCTTGTTGTCATAAGAAGCTTGAAAATATTCAAGCCTTTAATCTCTAACAACAAGATTCATGTTATGGTTGCACACCCAAGTGTTAAGGAATTTCTACTGAGAAAAGATCTGAATGAGAAAAGAGCAGGGTGGATGACAAAAGTTATGGAGTATGATGTGGATATCAAGATTACCAAAATTGTTAGAGGTAAAGGTCTTTGTGAGAAGCTTGTTGTAGGGTCTAGCAATGAAAAAGAATAAGAAATTTATGTTGTTTTAGCTAATACTGGTGAGCCTCAAAATGCTCAAGATGATGTACCTATGTTAGGTGCAGGATGGGTTTAAGATATGACCTAGTTTTTACAAACTGGTGAGTGTCCACTAGGTTTATATAGAGATAAACGAAGGTATTTCAGACTTCAGTCTATTCCATATGTGTTCGTAGATAGTATTATTTTCAGAAAAGATCTGAATGGTGTTTTGTTAAGATGTATTGACAATAATTAAATTGAAACAATACTTCATGAGTTTCATGATGAAACTACATGGGGTAATTTTTCCCCAAGGACAACTACATGGAAAATTATTAGAGCTAGTTATTACTGGCCCAAGTTTTTTAAGGATACCCATGCTTGGGAAATAAAGTGTGTTAAGTGTGCTCTTTTTGCAGGAAAAGAGAGGCTAGGTTGTCAAATTTACCTTTACAACCTATTCAAGTAGAGAATCCCTTCATAAGGTGGGGCATTGATTTCATTGGACCTGTAAATCCACCTTCCAGTGTTGGTCACAAGTGGGTACTTATAGCAATTCACTATTTTACATGGTGGATAGAAGCAATAGCTTTGAAAGAAGCTAATGAGCCTTCATTTTTAAGTTTTTATCAAGACATAGTAACCAGGTTTGGAGTTCCTAGCTCCATCATTTCAAATAATTCTCTTGCATTTGTCAAATTAAGAGTTGCAGATGAGAGGCTAGGTTGTCAAATTTACCTTTACAACCTATTCAAGTAGAGAATCCCTTCATAAGGTGGGGCATTGATTTCATTGGACCTGTAAATCCACCTTCCAGTGTTGGTCACAAGTGGGTACTTATAGCAATTCACTATTTTACATGGTGGATAGAAGCAATAGCTTTGAAAGAAGCTAATGAGCCTTCATTTTTAAGTTTTTATCAAGACATAGTAACCAGGTTTGGAGTTCCTAGCTCCATCATTTCAAATAATTCTCTTGCATTTGTCAAATTAAGAGTTGCAGATTGGGCTATCAAACATGGGATTCATTTGAATACCTCTTCCAGCTATAAACCATAGGGTAATGTTTTAGCAAAAAATTCTAACAATAATTTGATCAAGATTATTAAAAGAACCATGGAGGAGAATCAGAGAGTTTAGCATACCACATTGAAATCTACTATGTGGGAAGATAGAATAACTCCTAAGAGGTCAATTGGTAATTCACCTTTTGTACTAGTTTATGGTAAGGAGGCAAGAGTTTCTTTATTTGTAGAGCTACCAACTCTTGACATTATACATCAGCTAGAGATGTTTGAATAACAAGACCCAATGTTCATTAAATATGTTGAGATCATGGAGTTTGAAGAGACAAGAGACAAGGCAATGAAGTCATTGGAGTATCATCAGCTCCAAACAAAGAGGTTCTTTGATAAGAAAGCTACACCCAGAGTTTTCAGGGAGGGTGATGTTGTTCTCAAGTGGGATGTGTTGAATAGTAGGTCAAGTAAGCATTCAAATTTTGACAACTTCTAGAATGGCCCTATTGTTATTACTGAGTGCAAGGAGAAAAATTCATTCTAGTTATCAAAGATGGATAGAGAAATCTTGCCTATCCTAGTTAATGGGATTCACCTCAAACACTATTTTGAGGTATGATCTACCTTTGTGCAAATTAGGCTAGGTTTTATGCTTTCAATAAAGTGCTACTACACTATAGTTTAATTGCAAGTTTATTTCCTAAGTGTTGTTCCAGCATAGTTAATTAGTTTCCTTTCTATTTTTTTTCCTTTCCATAGTGTCAAGGTGTCATTCATACTATCAATTGAGTTTCAAAATTTTTGAATATGTTTTCCTAAGTTTTTTGAGCCTAGTTTTTTAGTGACTCCATGCCCAAGGATAGGTCTAGATAACTGGTCAATAGTGTTTAGTAGGCAAAAAATCTATAGAGGTCACAAAAAATGTTACCAGATTTTACTTACAACTTAATGAGGTAGAGCTTGTTGATTTTAAACTGAGAAAATGAGGTACATTTTATTAATTTTCCTTCATTACATTCAAACGTATAAATGAAACAATCTAGAAAATATTACAATTACAGATTACAACATTCATACACATGCATGTAATAGAAGAAATATTATGATCTTTTCATAAAAAAAGTAATCTTTATTGAATGTATAAGTGTACGTTATCTCATACAAGCCATGAGACTAACCTTTTCTTATTCAATACAAATTATGAAAAATTCATACATGAATAAGAAAAGAAAAAAAATGAATGTGCATAGAAGGAAATTAACCAACCATTTCCTATGAGTGATTGGTCTTGATGGTGTTGTCTCATTTTGTTGTTGTCCTTAGCTTCATATACCTTTTCTAGCTCCTTTCTGCTCCTAGTCCTCCATTTAACAGTAAGCAATGGTGTTAGAGTATACTCTAAGCAACAAATGATTACAAACATTGCATACACATTCACCCTATGCATGTATAAACCATTCATAATGTGTATTTAAAAATCTATAGGTGTCCTAGAAAGCCATCTAGGTCATCATACATACAGAAAACATGCATTTTTTTTCTAACATGTTTGCTTCATGTGGAGATATAGGTGCTATCAAGATGTTGTTTTGATTTATTTCATGTTGGTAAGTGGAGTGAAATGTGGCTCCCACAAGGGTTGAGCCCAACTTTCCAAGTGGTGTGAATCTATTTTGTAATGCTGAGGTCATTTGAGCTTATTTGAAAGGAAAAGGCAATTATGGAAGCCATCTACAAATATGTAGGGATGCATACAATATTATTGTATCAAAATAGATTGCAAAGTATAGTATGAACACATTTATGTAATGCCATCATTTTTATGAAAAGGCAAGAGCTTCCAGGTGATATCATAAGCAATCATGAGCTTTGGGACATTATGTTATCGATTGAATTAAAGTAAATGACAACTCCATAATCGAGAAAGGACAACATGATAGTCACCATGGTTTAACTTCTAAAATTTGTAGCTTTCTCACTGTAAATTCCAAGGAGAGAGCTCGAAATGGTAGGAAGTTTAGAGATACCCAAAATGTGAAAATACAGAGAATCGAGAACTCAACCTTTTGTAAAGAAGTCATAATTAATATAGTGTGATGAGAAATGAAACCCTCAGTTTAGGGTTTTAAAGTGTAAACCAGGAAATGCAAAGTGGCTTTGAAATCCAACAAATGGGTTTCTCTTACACAAGCAAGAGGAAAAATACAAATGGGTAAAATGCATGGTGGGTTCTTATAGCCGCAGTTGAGAACATGTTTTCTTACATCAAAATTTAGAAACCCATTCGGGTTTTTTCCCAAAATATCAAATAATGAAGAAAATAGAATGGTTCGAGTGTTAAGATCTTCTCGGCTTAGTAAAGTCAATATGGCAACCATAAGAATGTAAAATACATGTGTGTTCTTATCAAATGTAATGCATTATTTGAGAAAAAATATATTAAATAGATGGCTATAGTAGTGGGAGCTCCACCCAAAAAAATTGGAAAACCTAGTTTCATGTAGAGTTTTGAACATAGTGGAGATGCTATTGGCCAACTCATGGCTATATTTTCAGTAGAGGGTTTTTTAAAACGAAGAAACAAAAACCCATGCTTAAATTTATAAAGATTTCATGAGAGGAACTAGAAGCTCGAGCCAGTAAAGCCATGATCATAGGAGTACATAGTGATCTATGTATATCTGCAAAAGTAATAAGGAAAGGATCATATTTGTGAGTATGTAGGGAAAGCAATGATATATTCAATTTTTTTCCTTTTCTAAAGTGAGAGGAAGCCACAGTTAAAGATAGGGTTTCACATCCAAACCCCTAGAGTTCTCAAATATCTATAAAAGCACAAAAAATAGTGGCATGGAAATGAACAAGGGTATGTTGAAAAGTTGAAGATATTCAAAAAAATTCTTGTGAAAATACCTACAACTAAGAAACACAGAGTAATGCTAGAGATACTAATAGAAATAATCATTATGGTCGTGACCATTAACTATACAAGAAATCACAAATGAACAGTAGACTAGAGGAAAAATATGCCTAAAAATATAAGAGGACTAGAAGCTTATGTCAAAACTTTCATTTCTAAAGAAGAGAGCAAAGAAAAGCACACATAAATTCTTCTTTATTTTTTAGATGCCCATTAGAAGGTGAAGGTTTTCATTGAAAAAAATAATTTTACTTGGAGATCCATACATGGAAAGAAAATGTATCAGTTAGCTAAAGAAACTAGAGTATCAATTTAAGAATTGTAAGCATCATTATCAAACAGAGCTCATTTTTTAGCTTGATTTCCTTTGAAATTGGAGTGAAATAACAAAGTATGCCTTCTTGTTGCTTACCTTAGGCATTTCGTTGTATTTTGTCTAAGAAGATGCCTGTAAGACACCAAAATCCACCATTCAAACCTCGAGAGAGCTTGATTAAACCCTCGTTGGCAGTTGGGCTTCTTCATGAAGCTTCCACATACAAAATGCAATGATTTTTCATTTTTTCCTCTTTTTTTGTGTTTTAGGATTTTTCTTACCCAAATTAAGCCGATGAGGTAAAAGGTTTTTTTTTTACCTTTTATTTTAAAATATGAAATGAAGTATTAATCAACCCATGGGCTAAGACTTAGTGTCTTATGCCTTATGTTTTTTAAGTTTCTAATACCTTAGCATATTCCTCATAAAGTGGAGTTCTTCATGCATTATTTTTGCATTTAAACATTAGAGGACTCAACATGGAAACATGCTATATTATTTTGCATAACTTTTTAAATGTAAAGAATTTTAATTAAAGTGATAATTTATAGATCACTTAATTATAAATTTTACTTTAAATGCAAAGATAGGATTTATGTTTATCTCTTGAATGATGTACCTTATGAATGCCTTGAATGACCTTATTGGTGTTTAATGATTTGCAAGAATCTAGGGAGGTTAGGAAGTGGTTTGAAAACATATGGAGAAACTATAGAGGCTTTTATTCATCTTGTTGGAGGTTGAGAGGATATAGGCATCAATTTATTGTACCTTTTTGTTTGATATGGTCAAAATTGACTATTTCAATCTTTTGGAGCCTTTTTGGGTGGGATATGGGTGCTATATTTTTGGATTTTGGAGTCCATCCGACCTTGGTTTAGTGGAACCACTTGGGGTGGTCTACTTAGTCACTTTTGCAACTCATTTTGGAGTTAGTTCTTGATTGGAATTTCTGCACTTAATGAATTTTTAGTTTATAGTCAGATTTTTGCAAGCTTTGTAACTCAGTTTTAGATATGGAATACAGTGCAAACCTTGGAGCAATTTGGCAATAACATTCTTTCCTTCTTGTTTCTTTCATTTTTGTGCATGTTAATGATTGATCATGTGACTTGTGAAATTTCTACTATTTCCTTTTAGCTTTGTCTCATAGTTTATACCTTTTCTACAATTAGAGAATCATTGTAGGTTATTGATTGTGTCATAAAATATCTTATATTTTTCCAATTGTGAAGTTTTTCTTCCTTTTGTTAATTACTATGATTGACCTTTTAGTGAAATATTTATGCATAGATTCACTATAACAATTTGTGTAAACATTATTTTCATCAGTTGAAGCCAAGTGTCATTTTATGTTTCTTATTATGCATCTTAAATTTGGTGTATCACTAAAGGAAATAGTGTTACCAGTTATTGTTTTCATTTTAAAGTTTACTCCTTTTCCTTTTTCCTTAAAAACTAGTAGATTAGAATACCAAAAGGAAGCCAACCTTCTCCAGAGGTTCTTTTTTGTTACAGGTGACCCACAACCTAGAAAAGTCCCCATGTTTCTTAGAGGGTTATGTTTTGCAACTTAACCAGGGTGCAACTTTATGAGTTAACAAAACTTAAAATCTAAAGGATCACCTTCCTTCCGAAAATGGACTGTTCTACATCTGGAAAAATTTGAGCACATAGTTGAAATAAACTTCTTTTTATTTCCATAGATTCAACCCAGATAGGGATGAAGTAAAAAGAAAATAATTCTAACTTAAAACAAAAATTGAAATTATATGAGAAGGATCAAAAAATTGATACAATCTAACATCCAACTTCATTGGATTTGGATATAAATATCCATTTTTATTTCAAAATCAAAAAAATAAGCGAGAAACGAACCTAATCCTAGTGTAAAATATATCCGGGCACTCAGGAACATAATTGGGGTGGATCCTTGTAACTGCCTTTAGTTGCATTAAAATCTAGATTTATGAACTAGATGTGCTTTGCTGGCGATTTGGTTGCAATTAGTAGAGTATTCATTTAGCACAATGAGTCAAAAAGGAGATCAATGGATAATAACTCATTTAAGGATGAGTCACAAAAAATCCAACCATTCATCACTTTTAAATAGAAACATTTATCATTTGGCTGAGAAATTAATATCAGTTCTAGTTGCATAATAAAGGTGCACATATTATAAAACATTCATAGGTTAATCACCACATTAATCACGCATTGAACATAAATAATCATTCACATTAACCATTCATATTTTGAGTCTTTATACCTCATTAAGTTCATAAATGCATACATAAGGAAAATTTTATGAGTTTTAAAGCCAAACTATAAAGTATTGAAAAGCTAAAAACTTAGTGACTATGAGGTCTTTACTGGGCCTCATCACCTTGATGAAAACCTAGAAAACAAGCATCTTTGTAACACTAAAAAAATTGAAAGAATAAAAAAACATAGTAAAGAGAAATAATTCACCCAATAGTGAAAACCACTTTAGTGGTGCTTTGGATAAATACCATGGTGAAAACCTGATAAGCAGGTGCCATGTGTAGTTGAAATTTCTCCTTCATCTACCATCATTCCAATTTGATTTTTCTGTCATCAGACCCATAATAAATGGTTGTATTTTCCATAACTTGGAATGATTGACATCAAGTACACTCCATATTCCCATCCCATCCTATTGGTCTTATACCCAACTGGGGGCAAATATTTGACCTACATCATTTGGAACTTGCACTTGTGTTCCAACATCATAAAATGTCCTGAAAAAATACAAAATTGTCATAAAATGTCCTAAAAAAAAATTAAAAAAAATCATAAAACCAAAAAAAGACAAAAAAAATCAAAACACATCAAAAACCCAAAATAGAGTCAGAGTCAGTTGTGTTAGTCAGTCATGGACATTGTCAAACTATGTTGCCTCTGTTACTAGACGTAGGCAAGGACATCACCTCATGCGCCCCTGAGGCATTAGGACAAATTCTAGGTTTGTCACGTATCACACACATAAAATTATGACTCCTTCGTACATCAAAATCATTGGGCGTGTTGAACTACGAGGCCTTCGCATGTATAACGTAGGCAAGGCCATCAATCGATGAGCCCTTGAGACCACACTAGGTCAGTCCTCTAGGGTTTATCACATTTACTATCACACACGTTCGATATCACACAGATCAATTATTTAGATCAGTCTTTTAAGTTTGTTAGAATAAAAATAATGACTTAGTCCTTTTTCTATAAAACAAAGTCATTGGTTATGTCGAACTACGAGGTCTTTGCGTGTATAACGTATGCAAGGCCATCAATCAAAGAGCCCTTGAGGCTGCACTAGGTCAGCCATTTAGGATACATTTTGTTGGTCAACATAATTTAGACACTATCATCACACAAAAACAATGGTCAAAACATCAAGACAAGTCACACATCAACAAGACAAACAAGTCAACAATGTCACCAAGTCAAACCAAACAAATTGCAAAAACATTCAACTTATGTCTTATACAAGATGTGTCCTTCTTGATAAAAGACATTATCATTTAGGAAAACAATCACCATAGCCTTATATAGTTGTCACATCAACAAAATCAGACTCAATATCTTATACAATATGTGTCTATCTCAAACTAGGCTTCGGCATGCCTTACACAGATAGTCACAAAATTGAAACCAAGCTCAATGTCTTATACAGTATGTGTCATCCCTACAATCATGATTTATCAAACAATCATCTTATCAATTTTAAACAACAATAGATCAAATTTTGGAAAATATTCTTACTATCTTTTGACTTTGTGTCTTG